>CM076979.1:11766927-11791927 GCA_039105355.1 Benthosema pterotum
CTCATTTAAAGAATAGTCCTACATGGACCGATCTATTTAGTCTTCATTACGATTAATATGCCGTTATATGGGACGAATATACCAAAAATTGTACCGTGAACTGAACAAAACTCCTTGGGGGACCGGAGATCTCGGGCCGCCGCGAACTCGGACCGAGCAAAAGTGCGGAGATCTCGCCTAGGTGATGTGGAGAAGTCGGCTAGGTGGTGTGGAGAAGTCGGCTAGGTGGTGTGGAGAAGTCGGCCAGGGGGTGTGGAGAGGTCGGCCAGGGGCTGTGGAGAGGTCGGCCCAGGCCATATACCAACCATCATCAAGCCAAGACATGCATAGGCACCATTATCACTGCATAGCCTATCAACCATTATCAAGCCATGACAATAGACATGCATAGGCACCATTATCACTGCATATCTATCAACCATTATCAAGCCATATGCATGTTCAATAGACATGCATACCAACCCTTATCACTTTATACCAAGCCATTATCAAGCCCTGCCCAGGCCATATCGAAACCAAATGCTAAATTATATTTAAACATCTGAATTACGTAATTTTCATTTCCCAATTGTGGGAAACTGTAAGTAACACAATCACCACAATCGAAACCAAATGTTAAATTATACTTAAACATTTACGTAATTACGTAATTTTCATTTCCCAATTGTGGGAAACAGTATATCACAGCAAAAAGTCTGGAGTTGAATTGACTCTCACAGAGTCAATTTCAACTCATTTTCAGAGTTTATATAGTTCCACACTTTCTAGAGTTAAATTAACACTTTGGAAAGAGTTCAGTATTTAACACCAGACCAAGAGTTTGTTATTTAACTCTATATCAGAGTTAAAGTGATTTGACAAATAACACTGTGCTGAGTTAAATGATTCACTCTTTAGTCTTTACCAGAGTTGAATAATGACATAATTTACTCTTGACTAGAGTTGAATAAAAACATGGTTTACTCTCAACTAGAGTTGACTAATTAAATGTTTTACTCTTGACTAGAGTTGAATAATTAAATATTTTACTCTTGACTAGAGTTGAATAATTAAATGTTTTACTCTTTACCAGAGTTGAATAAATACATATTTCACTATTTACTTTGTTTGCAATTTTGTTTAATCATTTAATCCTCTGTTTAATTGTTTAATCCTTTCAAAAGTCCGACAGCAATAACACACACACACACACACACACACACACACACACACACACACACACACACACACACACACACACACACACACACACACACACACACACACACACACATACACACACACCCATCATCATCATCATCATCATCAAGGTCATTCACCTGAGCTGTGGAGGTACAATTTGATCAATAGACACAGCCATTAGCAAGCAATTTCACCTCGGGTCCAAGTGTGAACATATCAGCAATTATCAGTCAATCACATCACTTTTGCTGGACCAGGGAAACACTGCAGTCAAAACATTCACTAGATCAACATGACAATTAATCTTCTACATTCTGTTGTGTAGCCTTAAAAAGTGCACAATAGTAAGGATAATAATATACAAGGACCTAAAACAGCTGACACTAGCTCACTAAGTAACTAACTATTCCACAGACATGGGCCGACCTCTCCACAGCCCCGGCCCGACCTCTCCACTCCCCTGGCCCGACCTCTCCACAGCCGCGGCCCGACCTCTCCACAGCCGCGGCCCGACCTCTCCACAGCCGCGGCCCGACCTCTCCACAGCCGCGGCCCGACCTCTCCACAGCCGCGGCCCGAACTCTCCACAGCCGCGGCCCGACCTCTCCACACGATTCGGGCCGACTTCGCGGCGGCCCGACTTCTCGTGCTGAGATTTTCGCGCTTTTGGTCGGTCAGACTTTGCGGCGGCCTGACTTTTCCAGTTACCATTTAGATGAGGAACGAAACGACTTGTGTTCAGTTCACGGTACAATTTTTGGTATATTCGTCCCATATAACGGCATATTAATCGTAATGAAGACTAAATAGATCGGTCCATGTCGGACTATTCTTTAAATGAGGGACCAAAGGACTTGTGTTCAGTTCACGGTACAGTTCTTTCTATATTCGTCGCATATAACGGCATATGAAGACTGCCGTTATATGGGACAAAGACTAAAGTGATCGGTTGAATGAGGGACCTAAAGGCTCGTGTTCAGTTCACGGTACAATTCTTTCTATATTCGTCCCACATAACAGCATATTAATTGTAACGTAACCCAAAGAAATATGTATTCTCTGCAGGACCAGAAATGGCGGCATTGTTTGTCCCTTATATATTATTTATAATTAGACGTAACGTGCGAAATCAGTAGGCCTATATAAGAAACACATGCACAAGGAGAAATGGTATTTAATAAAGAACATATTACTTCTAATAAAGGCCAACAGTGTAGTATGTTCTATTATCATTGGGCCTACTTGATTTCCCACGTGGGAGAATGAACGTCCCCATCTATAGAAGTTGGGGACGTAGCTATTCAATTTACGGTATAAAATATGTGAAATTAGACATAAAGTCCCTGCAAAAAGTGAAATAACAAAAGACCATTAGCCTATGCCTTTTTGGTATTTGCGATGTCTAATGAGAATCATAATGTAGGCATATTAGAGTGTAGCTTCATGTAATAATTAACATATTATTTCTAATTATGCCTTATTTGTGCCTTATTTGGTCTTATTAGTCCTAATAGGTGTACCGTAAATTGTGCTGGGACCAATTGAAAACAATTGGATCTGAAACTCTATACTTCCATCAAACCTCATGGTGATCCGTGGCTAAAATGCTGAATAAATATTGGGCTCTGGTATCAAATGGTTGAAAACTACTGGCGTAGGAGTCATGACTAGGTGCTGTTTAGAGTAGACTTTATTCAGATACATGGCGAAGAAGGTTGAGCTAGCTGTTGGGCTGTGTAGGAGAGCATATTAGAACAGACACTAACATCTGATTCATACTTCATTGGGCACGGTGTGCGTGCACTGATGATTTCACTGATTATTTCAATTCAATTTTCAATTTTAAAGGGCTTTATTGGCATGACAAAACATACGTTTACATTGCCAAAGCAACAAGCAATACAATTTTCTCAGATAGGTTACCATTAGGTTACCATTAATTCATTCACATGTTGTGAGATCGTCCTTTTGGTTCCAAATACAGGCACCCCCATCTTAAGACAGACACACATACACACATGCACACGTACACACACACACAAAGTAAAGACATACAAGGACACCCCAAAATTGCATGCATACAGTACACAAGCATAGAGCGTACAATTTTGTGTGTGCGCACGCACGCACGCACGCACGCACGTAAACACACACACACGGAGCACACGGAGCACACATGCACACGTTGTGTGTGGGCTGGCTGTGGCCACAGCAGATGCTGTCCATGAATATTTTAGCCAGGCTCCCTGGCAGAGTTTCCATTTGCATAGACCAGATGTAAGCAGCTGAAATATTTACCGCGGTGCAGCGGGCCCAGGGAGTAGAAGCAGGCCACATGCACACTGCGTGCGTTATGGTGTGTGTGTGTGCGACTGCGTGTGCGTGTGCGAACCATTTTCTTTTGTATGTGTGTTTTCTGTTGGTGCATGCTTTAAGAACTTGGCTGTGTGTGTTGGCGTGCGCGTGTGTTCATCAAAGTGACAGTATCCGCTCACCCACCCACTCTTTTCTCTGTCTCTCTCTCTCCCCCTCCCTCCCCCTCCCCCCCTTTCAGACGGAGATTGCCAAGCGGCTGAACGTGATCTGTGCTCAGCTCATCCCATTCCTGTCACAGGAGGTTGGACGGATGACACACACACACACACGCGCGCACACACACACACGCACGTGCACACTGCACACACAAAACCACAGTTATGCACATTAACACATCAGTAACATTCGGTCTCTGTTTTCTTTTTCTGGGGTGGGTCGTCTGACAGCCTCCTCCCACACAAAAGACATGCATGCACTCAGTAACCAATAATTCTTAGTGAAACACACACACACACAAACACACACACACAGACACACACACACACACACACACACACACACACACACACATGCATACACGCACACACACTCCACAGACTACAATATATACACTACACACAGCTGTGGATTGACAGAGCTTCAAAGCACTTTTTCCCTCAATGTTTCCAAATGTTGACACACTTTACATTATCTATATCCAGAATTGTGAGACAAATGAGGAGAAAAAAATATTATAGCCAAGTCACATGATGCAAAAATTAAAATTCCTAAAAAATGAGGAATAATGTGTCATTCGTGTTGAACGGGTATCAGAATTGTTTGAGGCTATAAAACAAGCCAAGCCAAGATGATTTATTCAGTCCTTCCTGTCCACACCCCCGTGCTCACTGACGTCTTGGATTGTTCCACAGCACCAACAACAGGTGGTCCAGGCCATGGAGCGCGCCAAGCAGGTGACTATGGGGGAGTTAAATGCATCGATAGGGGTACGTGGACTCCCCCCTCCTCTGCCTCATACTGTGTTAAACACCATCCTCCATCATAACCTTTATTTCTCCTCCATTCACCCCCCCCCCCACCACCACCCCGTCCCCGTCACTTAATTTATTTATTTCAATTGATTGATTGTCGCGCCACTTATGCGATGCCCTGACATGATGCCATGGTTATGTATTCATGGTTATTCATAAAAAAATAAATCCATATTTTTAATGTATTTTGAGATTCTCTTCGCAGACCAAGATACGTTAGTTTATCTCCAACGTTTGCTCAGTAGTAATTGGAAATGCAAATGACAGTCAATTCCCTTAATTGACCTTACATTTATGCATTTAGCCGTATTCCTACGTTCCTGTCTGAACCTTTAGTGATCTTGAATATCCTAAAAAATTAGCATTATTTAGACAATATTAACCTGCCATTTTCCAGCAGCATCACTCCCATGATACACAGTACACTAACCCATCAGCCCAGGTCAAGCCCCTTCCTATTTCCTCCATTCCCTTTCTTTTCTTTTCTCTTTTCCTTTCCTTATGCTCTGTCACTCCCCGGCGGTAAATTACTTTTTTCAGTACCCGTAAGTCACTCAAGTTTTTCCTCTTTCCTTGTCTACTCTTTTCCCTTCTCTCCCTCTCTCTCTCTCTCTCTCTGTCCACAGCAACAGCTCCAGGCCCAGCACCTCTCCCAGCACGTGGCCCAGGGCCTGCCCATGGGAGGACCACACCCATCCGGTCTGGCCGGCCACCCGGGCCTGGCGCTGGGCGGCGGCTCGGGCCTCCTGGCCCTGTCCGGTGCCCTGGGGGTGGGCGCCCAGCTGGCTGCTAAGGACGAACGGGCCCACTTGGAGGCTGCAGCGGCGGCTGCCGAAGCGCACCACAGAGGTATAGGTCAGGAAATCAGGGACTGGGCAGGGGGACGTCATTGAAAATCGAAAAAAAGGACTGTAAAAATCTGGCCTAGGTTATGGGCACACTACGATACATAACGCTGACCTCTTCCACATCTTGACATCTTTGGTTGTGTTGGGAAAAAGTAGCGAAAAGCAAAACAAGAAAATCTGTTCATGGTCATTCAGACAACCTGGAGGATTGCTCTGTCGTCCTCCTGCTTCTACAACAGCCCCCATGACTGTCACAACTACCGACCACTCTGCCAATTTAACGCAGTACAAAAGACAACCGTTCTAGAAATCCTTGGCAAAAACACAACAATCTCACACCAAGAACAACCATGAGACTACTACAGGGAACTTGACACTGGATTATCTGTCTTCAGGCCTCATCCTCAGTGACATCCTGCATACAGTGCTTGGAGACCATGTTTAATGTGTAGAGAATAGAGATTTATTGAAAAGTGCATGTGTGTGTGTGTGTGTGTGTAATTTGACAAGAATAAGACACTCGAGATGGGGGAACAATGATAAGCAATAAAGATGATCCCATCATTGTTATCATCATCCTAGGTGATGGTGACATGGAGAGAAAGTGCTCTGTTTCATCAGGAATGGAAACAGTTGAATCACTGAAAATTAGTTTGTAGAATTGTTGTTTTTAACTGAATACCCTGATGGGTGGGGCTCAACACAGGATGGTAATTCTTCTGACAATCAGCAGAAAATGTATTAAAAGACATTTCATTAAAACATTCTTCTTCTTTTTGTTTGCAACTAATCCCAATTCTGGTTCCAAGACCAGATTTGAAAATCACTCACTTATTTTACAAATGCTATATATGACCCAAGTCAGGTTTTCTAATTAAAAAATCATTAGTGTTCTTTCTTCCTTTATGCTAAAGTAACTGCCCAAGAATTATAGATGAGTTAAAGGGGATATATTTTTCTTTCCCTTATTTTCTCTCTTTCTTATATAATGTTACAATGAAGTATGTCCATATTAAAGATGTGAAATCATGAGGTCAATCAATTACTGATTTTATACCTGCAAACAAAAGGCAAATAATTCAGACTGCTCAAAACTCCTGACTGCTCTGAATGCTATGCGATGCTTATTCTACTTGAACATGGTCATCTGTTCTGCTTACATTGGCCCTACACGGTTGTCTTCCATCTGAAAAAGGGGAAATTGGCGAATCAGAATAAAGTGTGCTTTTAAGCAGGGGGACGTTTAAAGATGGCTTGTTCCAGACAGGCTAAAATGTAAAGGACTGCATAAAGAGCCTGTGTAAGATAAATAAGGAGTTTGTTGAACTGTGAAGCATGCAAAGCTTACTGTACTAGAGAGTAAAAATGTATATGTAATGGCTGGAAATTACCATAATATGCCCCCAGGAACCATTACGTATATATTGAACTGTTTCAGACAGAAGGCTTTAGATAAAGAAAACTGCTGTGCCTGCCTTGATATAAACTAAGCCTTAGCTTGGCCATTTCGGCGCGATACTATCGATACTGATGATGGCATGCCTCAGATAGTTTCCACTGAGTCATTAGCTACTCTAGCAGAGTGATGCTAAGTGATGGGAGATAATGTTATGTGCCTTTGTATATGTGTTCTCTCTTTTGGGGACTTGGGATGCTGCTGCCCGGAATGGACACAGATCGTGAAGCTGGGCCGGTGAGTAAGGCATATAATGCACCACATCACATTTTCCATGGTCAGATCTTTTCCATGTTTTAGTTTTAGAGCGCTTTTCAGTGCATCAAGCGAATGGACTCAGCGCAGTGACAGCCTAATGGTTACAGAGCTTTGTGATTAACCCCATAGCATAGCTCCCTTCAAGCTGTTCCTTTAGAAAGGCATTAAATGGGGGTGGGGTGTTCTGTCGTGTCTCGGCGTAGATTTTGCTGTCAGAGGTTATTAAGTGTTGTAAAAGAATTAACCTGAACTCCTTGCTGTAATCACCAGAAGTTTTATGTGATGATCATGGGGTGTTTCAACTGGTCCAGGCTTTAGTTCCAACACTATTATTGGCACGACAGTCATTTGAGCGGAGCATTTGTTCGACATGCATGAACAACGGTCGGACTAGCGTTCAACATGCCCTGCTTATGGTTATGGTTAGGTCATGGTTTGAGATAGATGGATGGTCTAAAGTCGGACCAATAATGGTGTCAACAAGTCATTCAGAAATTCCCCGCTTTGTGAGGAACAATCTGCAACAAGTAGACTGCATTTCTAGGTCGGTTATCAACAGCTACAGGCTTGGGCTGAAGTAACATGACAGGTTGATCTGGTTATTGGAACTGCTGTCAGACAGACCAAAAATATTTGCCTCCTCTCCCAAAAGTTATTCATCAGAAATGTGATACCCTAAGAGCTTGTTGCGTTAGACGTAGGTATCGGCCACTGGACACCACAATTTGGTGAACCAAACAATGCTCTGAATCGGAGAATACGCTTTCTGCTTGCTTGTGATGAAGTGATGATGACAAATTGCTGCAATACAAACTGTTGCATGTACTGTATGAATGTATGAGGCATAAAGAGTAGGCTTGCTTTTAGTTCCAACATTCCCAATTACATGGTGAGGTTGAATAACAGAATAACACCACAATGTAGTTTGCCAAACCTAACCAAGAACTCAAATACAAAACAAAAAAAGTGTAATACTTCCATGTGAACCACTCCATTTTTTTTTCTTTCTTTCATTTTTTTTGGACCGTATTAAAGGCGGCTCCCATCTTCCCCTCACTCCTACAGTGAGTGGAGCCGATCGATAGAGGCTGATATTCTTTCACATTCATCTCCACTGCTTATGAGTCTGACATGATTTATGCAGTCCCTCTCACCTCATTATCACCCTCTTTTCCTCTCTCTGCCCTCAACTCCCTTCCCTCCACCTCCACCCGGCTCCCTTTTCTATCCCTTCCTCTTCATCTCTGCTCGCTCTCTCTCTCTCTCTCACCACTCAATTTACTTTTTATTTCCTTTTCACCAAATCTCCTCCTCCTCATCTCGTTTCACCTCTCCTCTCGCACTACTCCCTCCACCTCCTCTTGTCTTCTGTTTCTACTCCATCTTTTACCTCTTCCCTTTTACAGAGTTCTCTGTCCAACGGGGATAAGGGCCGCCCGACAGACTACCTCAGCAATGGCAAGAAGAGGAAAGCAGACGAGAAGGAGTTCATGACAGACTATGTGAGGCGCTTCATGTTTTTTCTTTCAGTACAAGTGCACATCCACTTGACACATTTAACCCTGCCTTCCATATTGTGGGCAAGGCTGTCATTTGCGAGATCTTCACAGGTTTCCAAATTTGATGTTTTTTTTTTTTTTTTTTTTTTTTCAAATGACTCAAATGGCTCATCTACAAGGTCAACTATTAAAACAAAATTAAGATTTTTTTTTATTATTATTTTTTAATATATAGCTTTATCTCAAGGGCCAGCTCTGGTCCATAGCTCAAATGCTTCTGTGACTCTGCCTTGCAGTATAGAGCTATGGGAGAAAATGCTTTTTTATCTCTCACATGAAACTCCGACCAGCCTCTCCTATTTAGTGGAAATCTCAAGAACATTTTTAACTGCTCACCAATACAAACTTGTGTGATTAGAAAGCCTACTTTCCTTTGTGGAAGCACTCTGAGGCCCCAAGACACGAATAAAATGTTTTCACTGGTGGAAAATTCTTCTCTATGAAGGTTTTCTCTTGGCCATTTCCTTTCTGCCCAAATAGTGCATTTTATTTGTCTAGTGGGGGGGCTTTCTAATTACACAAGACATATCTATCTGTGAGTAGGTAAAACGTTCTTGAGATTTCCACTAAACAGAGGCTGGTCGGAGGTTCATGTTGGAGATATTTAGCCACAGTTCTACTACAAAGCAAAACAGAAGGGCTATGGACCAGAGCTCGCTCAAATTTGAATCAGTATTTTTATGATTGCAACCCACATGTCCTTTATTTATTTGTTTGCTTAGGTGTTCATGTTGTGTGAACTATTCCATGTGTAATCTGTAAACGATTTAAAGGCACTGTCGTAACTCTAATACCCGTCTCCCTGCGTGTGTCTTCCTAGGGCAGCGATGCGGATAAGAGTGATGATAATTTGGTGGTGGATGAGGTTGGTAGTCAGCGCTTCAAATCACAGCCTTCATCTGCATATGACATACACACACAGACACACACGCACGCTCAGCAGGACGGCCTGAATAGTAATACGTCCCGCTACCCTCCGGAGCGAGGGAGAGAGACGCACACACACGCACGCCGCACAAAGACTGATAAATGCATGCACACTGACGTCGTCGCACACTTGCTATAAAGTATTAAAAACATCTGTGCTTTTATTAAACTGTTTACAAATGCTTTCGTATTTTTATGTGCAACTGTTGTAGATCCATTAGTTTAATTAATTTGTTTAGACAAAAGCAAACAAACGAGTGGAAAGTGACAGACGCTGAATCGATGGGTGTGCTCTGGTGTCTTAACTTAACTCATTCAGCGCGATCGGATTTTCTTTGTTTTCTTTCCACTGCCGCGGCTCAAACCAGTTCGATCGGTAAAAAAGCCCTTATTTTGAAGCTCAGATCTCCTAAACAGGATGTGCTGTTTCTGTTATGCTGTGTCTGTTGTCTTGCCTAATCGATCATCTGGCGATGTACCCAAAAACATCCGGGTCACAAGTCAGGAAGAGCTGTGTAGCCCTGGCTGCTTAACCCATGCGCCAGCGACATTGAGGGGGCAAACCGGAGGAGAGCCGTTTGAATGCATTGGGCTGAATGCATGTCAATGGGAAGGGAAAAAAAAAAGTTGTCCCCAATTCTGTCCCAAATGAAAGTCAGCAACGGGATGATCATCAGACGATGCGCACGGACTAATAGTTGGATTAAAGAATGAAATCTACATCTCGTCGTGATACGAGCCGTCCGCGTGACCGGCGGGGGGGTCTCCACGGGATGTCCACGAGCAGCTCGAGAACGGCGCTTTAAGAATTAAAAACACCCTAGTGGCTTGTAGTGTTAACACACAGCATTTACATACTATTTTGATGAAACATTAAAACATAAAACATTTTTACATACTAAAGATTGGCACACATTTTAACGATTTTTCAGCTCTACAAGCTGCCTTCTATATCTGCTTTTTTTGAATAGTCTTTGTGTAAAATAAAGATTAAAATCACTGTTTTTTATTATTTTTAAACCTTTTTTTTAACCCAGGACCCGTCGTCTCCACGCAGTGTTCAGTCCTACTCGTCCAGAGAGAATGGGCTGGACAAGATGCCTCCTACCCGAAAGGAGGCTCCTCCCCAGGCCAGCCCCACCTCCTTAGCCTCCTCCAGCAGCGCCCCCTCCCCGTCCCGCGGGAAGGACCCCCCACAGGTACGCACGCAATATATGGTAATATATTAACAATATAATAATATATATAACACTCCTGTTGGCCTCTATGTGTGTAATGTGTTTTTAGATTTTAGCAGTGAGACCAGTGTCTCTGATGCCTAAATTGTAATTGTAAATTGTAAATTGATGGCACAGACAAGCAAGACTTCCTGGACTACAACCCCCCAACCTCAAGGAGCTGCAGCGCATCGTGGGAGTTGTAGTCCAGAGATCATTGTTGATGCCCATTGTTGATGCCACTGGGCTCATTACGGAAATCTAAAATATCTAAAACATATATTACACAATATATTACACAATAAAGACCCCGAGGAGAGTGCGCGGTCAGTCCGTGGTCATCGCCCCTCGGGGTATTCCAATTGGCTGGTTTAGGTGATGACGTAATGGTAAAAGACCTTTATAGCAAATGTCATGAGCATTATCTCGCTCCGCCCATGCACGAGTAGGCCATGGCCTACTTGTGCGCAACACGTAAGTTTGCATTCTACAGAGTGCTGATCTAGTTGACATGTTGTTTTTGGCAAAAAATGGTTGAAGTGTCAATTCAATTCTTATTCATAACCTTCCCTTCTTTTATTGTGTCTCTGTGCCCCTCCCTCCCCAGAGAGAGAAGTCCAGTACCCCGGGCATGAAGCCGGGCACGCCCATGTCTCAGGAGTCCAATGCCCCAGGACCCAGTGGACCCCCACAGTTCCGCCCTGTCCCCGGAAAGCCTGCTGTGGACCCTTTGGGTAAGTACGGCCTCGCTCCCCTCCCTCTACGTTTCCTTATCGCGCGCGCGCGCGCGCACGCGCACACACACACACACACACACACACACACACACACACACACACACACACACACACACACACACACACACACACACACACACACACAATGGCGTAGCACTTTGGGACATTAAGCAACTTGCCGAATTATTATTTAATGTCTTTAATGGAGAATCACTCTGCTCAATTGGGTAATTCTATCCATGTGTCTCACCCACCTCACCTGTCCCGTGTGTCTGTGTGTGTTATAACCAGCCCAGAAAGGCTCGGAGTCACCAGCGGCTTTGCTTTGAGCTGCAAACAGCTGTTGGTGGGGAAAAAAATGTTTGTCGATTTTTCTAAACGGAAAGATTAGGAGGAGGTAACGGCCTGTGACTGTGAGCTGGTTTCATAATGAGGAGCAAATCTATTGTGATGCGTCACCCTGTCTCTATAAGCAGCACTATCCCCCTGATGCTGTCTGTCTGTCAAACCACCTCTCTGTCTCTCTCTCTATCTCTCTCTGCCTTCTGCAGGCATACAGAAGATGTAGCCAATCAGGACACAGCATGCAAACATATTTAGATACTGTGTTCTGATTTGCCACCCCAGTTCTCGGGCGTAGGAAATTGGTGTACAATTGAGCTATTCCAGAACTATCTGCTGATAGTCCATTTTTTGCCAATTCGGCCTGGCTTTAGCCAGGCTAAACATTCTGTACACATCCTTGGTCTTCTGTTTCTAGCTCCGTTTGTGTCTCTTTCTTTATGTCTTTCTTAATGCGGGGAGTGGGTGTCTCTCTGCTCCCCCCTTCTCTCTCTACCCCAGTTGTTTCAACCTTTTTGATCCCATGGCCCACTATTTACTCCGAATTTGAGCCACGGACCACCATGGGATGACATTTTAGCCCCACAGTCCCTCAAAACTAAAGATTTCTTTTGCCTTTGTCCACAATTCCATCCTGGATTTCGGAATCAAAACAGGCAAACATACGGCCTGGTTGAAAACCCCTGCTCTACCCCCTTCCTATAGACACACATACAGTTCTACGGCTATACACTGTGTTTGGATGCATAGAGGTGCTGTGGCCAGCAGGGGTCAGTAGCAGTCTAGCACTGCAGACAGCAGCGTGTGTCTCGGTTCCATGGCTGCCTGCCCGCCGTCTCATTCACAGGCCGTCAGTCATGGAAGCCTCAGAGAGCCCACAGGCTTTGCAGAGGAACTCTCCTCAGAATATTGGCCGAATAAGCCTGAATATTGCTAGTGGCAAAGGCTAAACTGTGCATTAGTTAAATTCTACCTTTTTTCCTAAGCATTTCAAACGGAGGAGGAGGCAAGAGAGACTGGGGGAGGCGAGAGAGAGAGCAAAAGTCACGACCAGACTAAAACACAAGAGCAAAATGATTTTCGCTCTGGCAGATTTGTCTGGTTTGCGGGTTATAGCCACTCACGGCCACATCATTTAAATGATCTGGAGCTGCAGTCAGTCGGTACCACCATGTAATCCAACACGTCAAACTCCTTCATGTCATATAGAGTCCACATGACGAGTCCCATTTTGAGTTTTTATAATACACTTGCAAAAATCCTCAGTGTCCATATTTGTTTTATTGAACATTTGCGAAATGGAGCCGTGGTTAAACCGGATTTAAGTGGTTAAACTTTATTTGGCACTGGTGAAATAAAAGGAAGGTCTCAGACGTGATCGACGCTGCCCTGTTGACTTCCATTGTAAAGTGAAAGTTAAGTACTGCCTGCTGGCAGTGTGTGCATGCAGAGTTTAACGCTGATATATCCAGTGGTTTGCCAGATTAGCTCTGGGCAGTCAGACGCACACACACACACACACACACACACACACACCACACACACACACACACACACACACACTAGCGTTTTACAGAGCCATTCTGTAATAAATGTGACTGCCAAATTTATTTCGCATCTGTTCTCCACGTGCCAGGCTTTGTTCATTAGTTTTCTTTCTTTTTTTTTTTTTTCTACGTTCGATTTGGTCATGGCGTTCTGGAGCTGTTGCCATTTGAAAAACCGCATGCCTTGCTGAAAAGCACACATCAGAGAAAACACACCAGAGAGAAAGCCATTCCCGTGAAAACAATAAACAGAGAGTGGATCAGGATGGTGCCTCTATAAATTCCGTTTCCTGTGGCAGGCAGCGGGACCACGGGTTGATCACTGGCAAATGTCATGGTCTTCACAGAGTCATCATTGAGATTGACTGGCCCTCTCTGTGTTCTCTTCCTCTCCCCCACATGTCTCCCCTGTTCTCCTCTTTAGCCCTGGGTCTGCGGAACCCCCTGGCGGTGCAGGGGGCCTACCCTCCGGGGGCCTTCGGCCTGCCTCCGGGGGTCAACGGGGACCTGGCGGGGGCTGCGGCCTACGGTGCCGGGCTGCACCTGGTCTCTGCTCAGATGAACGGATCTGCAGCTGCTGCCGCTGCCGCTGCTGCAGCGGGATACGGACGATCACCTGTGGTGAGAGAGAGAGAGAGGCTTTTTTCTTCTTCTTCTTCTTTGTTACTCACTAATCATACTGTCACAGGCTACGTTAATGAGCGGGACAAAACAAATCTAGTTTTCAAAGCATTGTATTACCGGTATAGAGCAGGGGTATCATTTGTCAGGAAGCACAACATAAGTTTTGATTCTGCTCTCTGTATTTCTGCGAATTAACGTACTTGTAATGATCATATTACGATGTCAGTCAAAATAGCAGATGCATAGCTCACAGAGACACCATATCATTTAAATACTGTTCCCATTAATTTGCATAAAACCCCGGTGGTTGCATGTCATGCATTTTCAAATGTATTATGTTACTTTTAAATCGTTTTATATTTATAATCAAACTGTAATTATTGTACATGTCATGCCTATATGCTTACATTTTGGTGAGTGCTGCTATCTTTTAGATCCTGACTTAGGATTTAGTTTTGAGCTCAATCCTGATTGGAGGAAACTCTCCTCTTTCCTCAATGGTCAGCTGAAGGTCAAAGCCCAAACTGGAACTAGTTTTTTTGTGACTTCTGTGGTTCACTGGGGACGGATGAACTAATTATATCGTCACCACACACTATTATTATGAAGGATTATCACAACAGCAAAAAAGTGACATTTGAATTAAATGAAAACACTATATATCGGTACCTTTTAAGTCTTCTTTTTTTAAATGTCTTTTGAAATGATAAAAACAAAACATAGGAAACAAAACCTATATGAACACTCCCGGCCCACATACTGCCCCATACAGTTCTGCCTCATTCTTCTCCTCTTGCCTTCCTTCAGTGTGAAGGTGAGTTATGTTACTGCATGACCCGGCCTCTCCTGTCAACTGTTCTCTGGAGTTAATGTGTGCTGGTGTTCTTCCAGGTGGGTTATGAGTCCCCCCACCCCCATATGAGGGTCCCCGGGCTGCCTGCCAGCCTGCACTCAGCCGCTGCCTCAGGAAAACCGTGAGTCTCCTTTTTGAACCTTTTCTATTCTGCACAAATTCCACAATATGGTCTTTCTACTGTGTGCGTGTGTGTGTGTACCTATGCATGTCTTTCCGTCTGTGACCTCTGTCTATGCTTGTCAAGGGCATATGTGAGATCGTGTTGGTGTAGTAGGCTTCCACCCTTAGATCTCCATATATGGATCTGACCTCTTCTGATATTCCGTATGTTGATCTGATGTTATCAATCTCTGTCAAGACATGCTCACTATATGGCCAGCACAGAATTAGTTTCACATGATGCCAGAAGTCTGCCATCACCCAGGCGGATGCCCGCACACAACCCCGCCCTTTAGAGCGTCTTTCTGGCGAATGAACAGTTATGTTTGGTTCTGGTTTTAACTGGATCATGCCTTGAATCTTCCATCATGTCTCCTCTTGTCCCTGCGCCCCGTCCTCAGTGCCTACTCGTTCCACGTGAGCGCAGACGGGCAGATGCAGCCGGTGCCCTTCCCTCCGGACGCCCTGCTGGGCCCGGGCATCCCGCGCCACGCCCGGCAGATCCACACGCTGAACCACGGAGAGGTGGTGTGTGCCGTCACCATCAGCACGTCCACGCGCCACGTCTACACCGGAGGAAAGGGCTGCGTCAAGGTGTGGGACATCAGCCAGCCGGGCAGCAAGAGCCCCATGGCACAGCTAGACTGTCTGGTAAGAAACACACATCAGCCAGACGGGCAGCAAGGGCCCATAGCCACTGTCCAAGAACTAGTGCTAATGACATCAGAGACACTGGGTCCAGCTAAAATCTAAAAATGTCTAAAACCACATATTACAGACATAAAGATCCACAGGAATGTGCTCTAAATCTTCTAAATGTCATTAACATGAACTGTCCCACATAGGTTCGGAAAGCTAACTTTGAGAATTATTTTCTCCACCTTAATAATACCGGTATTGGTATCGGTATTGTATCTTATTTTAATCGTTGATTGGTCACCCTTACAACAAGGTATAGTAGAGATCGGACAATCCTGGAATGAATAACACTGCTAAATTTGTGGGTTGCACCCCCAAAAACTGAACCTTGCTTTGAGGCAGATTCTGAAGATATGCTGTCATAAATGGCATGAACTCAGTCAAGAAAGTAACAGGACCCGTGCTTATGTGCCTGTAACACACCTGCCAGCATTTGAAAGTCAAAACAACAGTGAACGCCAACAGAGCAACATTTCATTTTGCCACATTTTTTTGAGAGTACAGCTGCCCACACGTTCATCACACCTCTACATGCCATACGTTCTTGTAAAGGTGGCTAATTAATGTTTAACACAATATAAGATACAATGCCAATTGGTATTATCAATGTTAAGAAAATAATTCCCAAATTCCCCAACAAGTTTTGATACTTATGTGGGCCAATTTATTTAGAGTGGCCTAATGGCTAAGAAACTGAGGTTCTCTTATTGGGGTCACTGCCATATCTTTTTTTTTTACAGGGGGATCTGTGGGCTAATAGGTATCAATTTGGGGGTCCTCGACATGAAGGAGAAGCAGTGCTTTGCGGAGCCCGGTCCCTCTATATGGGGTGTTCAGCTGCTGTCCTTGAGCTGTGATTGTGTCAGCATGTACTGTAGTTGTTAGACTGAAAGTACTGCCTCCTCTGCACCGGTGTCACCAAGATAAATTCCTGTACATTATGTATTGTGCTTGGCCATTATACGTGACTCTAATGAAGACACAACACATGCACGTTCGAACACACACACACACACACACACACACACACACACACACACACACACACACACACACACACACACACACACACACACACACACACACACACACACACACACACACACCCTTGCAGAGAGAATATGATGAATTACCCTCATAGTGTTGTCCTTAAGTTAAATCTACGAGGAACTTATCTCACTGTAATACTGCTGATGCAGCTTATGTTGAAGACTTTATAGACGAGTTATCCCTCCGCCTCGTAGCTCATTTGCATATAAATATATAAATAAACCGTCGTGTGTTTATCTCGTCACATCAGAACAGGGACAACTACATCCGCTCCTGCAAGCTACTCCCCGACGGGCGCACCCTGATCGTGGGCGGGGAGGCCAGCACGCTGTCCATCTGGGACCTGGCCACACCCACTCCCCGCATCAAGGCGGAGCTGACGTCGTCAGCACCAGCCTGCTACGCTCTGGCCATCTCCCCCGACAACAAGGTCTGCTTCTCCTGCTGCAGCGACGGAAACATCGTGGTCTGGGACCTCCACAACCAGACCCTAGTCAGGTAACTAAGACCTCCACAACCAGACCCTAGTCAGGTAACTAAGACCTCCACAACCAGACCCTAGTCAGGTAACTAAGACCTCCACAACCAGACCCTAGTCAGGTAACTAAGACCTCCACAACCAGACCCTAGTCAGGTAACTAAGACCTCCACCACCAGGTCCTAGTCGGGTAATTAAAACCTCCACCACCAGGCCCTAGTCAGGTAGTTAAAGCAGGGAATTAAAAGGTAGGGGGAGTGATTTCACTTTTGTCAGATATCACCCCAAAAAAAAAATTCTGTTAAAATGCTCTATTATAAGGTGTGGAAACCACATATGGAGTTTCCCCTCCCCACGTTAGCAGAGGAGCTAATAAAAGTTCCCCAGGTCACCACAATTCTCCTCCAATCAGGAGGAGAGCAGCAGGTTCACATAGTGTAGCTACTTTTGGGGGCCCCTAGTGCACCAGGCTGGTACTACACCATGAATTTCAAATCACTTCCCCTACCTTTTAAAGCACAACTTAAGTTTTTCCAACCAAGACCACAGTTTGATGAGATTTATCCTCTTACAATCAAAACTAAAGAATATTCTGTTGTCGTTGGATAAGAACCTTATACCTATACTATCGATCGATTTACATCAGACCAAAATGCCCTTGTCTCTCTCCCACGCTGCAGGCAGTTCCAGGGCCACACAGACGGGGCCAGCTGCATCGACATCTCCAACGATGGCACCAAGCTGTGGACAGGAGGTCTGGACAACACAGTGCGCTGCTGGGACCTCCGAGAGGGAAGACAGCTCCAGCAGCACGACTTCACCTCACAGGTACACACGCGCACCCACACACACACACACACACACACACACACACAACACACACACACACACACACACACACACACACACACACACAGACAGACAGACAGACACACAGTGCACTGTGCTCGGACCTCCTCTGATCCTTACTAGGGCCGTGGTGACATTGGGCTATGGGGTGACCTGCTACCCCCGTGGTTAGGGCACATAGAGCTCCATTTTCGTTACACGCCTTACCCCTTATCCCAAACCCCTTATCCGTTTTTAACTATTCTGATAGACCTTTTGGAATAGTTCAATATGCCAATCTATTGACACATTGTAAGCTTGCAGACTGGCCATTTTAACTATTGAAACATGCTTTTAAAAAGGCAAAGAAGTTAAGGTATAAGGGGTTTAGCGGTGACGAAAATTTAGGCCATACAGTTCCATGTAGCGCTGTGATACTCATGTTCACTAACTAGAGTAAACAACCGTTCAAGACACCTGTCGCACCATTACGTCGTAACATCTGGTTACAGGTATTTTGTTCTTCAAAATAAGGGTTGAAACCTTAGCAATACACATTTAATTGTGTTAACAGCTTTGTCCTGATCAAGGTCTAAGGACACAAAATGATGTTTTGTTATCAAATATCTTTTTACACTCAAAAACAAAGAACACAGAAAAAGGCATCCTTCATGGGGAAGTGCTTAACACATGCATCACACATTCAGTAGTAGCACTAACAGCCATGCATACTAATTGGGTATTATTATTTATTTGACTGCCCTAATCCTATAAAATATAATCTCTCCTTGTGTCTCTCACTTTTGTCCTTGTCTCTGTCGTCTTCTTTCTCTTTCTTGCTCCTCCACTTCCTCCTTCCATCTATCTCTCTTCCTCCCTTTTCTCTCTCATCCCTCCACTCTCTCATCTCTCTCTCTCTCTCTCTCTCTCTCTCTCTCTCTTCTCTCTCTCTCTCTCTCTCTCCTCTCTCTCTCTCCATCTCTCTCTGTCCTCTCCTGGTCCCTGCGAGCAGATCTTCTCTCTGGCTACTGTCCGACAGGAGAGTGGCTCGCCGTAGGCATGGAGAGCAGTAATGTGGAAGTGCTTCACGTCTCCAAGCCTGACAAGTACCAGCTGCACCTCCACGAGAGCTGTGTGCTCTCCCTCAAGTTCGCCTACTGTGGTGAGTAACACACACACACACACACACACACACACACACACACACACACACACACACACACACACACACACACACACACACACACACAACACACACACACACCCACACACACACGCGCACACGTAGACTGATGGTTTGGTTGCATCATACCCCCAGAGGCCATTTAATCACAGACAAGTTGAACAAATGTCTGCTTTTTCCCCCCTCGTTCCTCACTGTGAAGCGTCATCCCTTTTTTCCCTTTTTTTGCCTTTCCTGTGCTCTGCAGTGTAACTATTCCTCTCTGTCAGCCCACATGCACTCCTCCCCTGAGACCTATCATCTGATATTGTGTGTTTTGTCCCTCTAGGTAAATGGTTTGTGAGCACGGGCAAAGATAACCTCCTCAACGCATGGCGGACGCCGTATGGATCCAGCATATTCCAGGTTTGTGTGTGTTTCTGGAGCTCTGAATTTAAACAGGATTTTGGTCTGTCATCAGAGGCATCAGAGATTCCCAGCTTAACGCACATGTTGCTGTCTGTTTTTGACTACATATTTTGTCTCCACTGAGTTGTATGAATGAATGACCTGTTAACATAAAAAAGACGTGAAGACCTTGCTCACGTTTGTCAGGTCCTAAAGATTAGTCTGTTTTTTTTATTTATCTTATCCAACCTGTGTATTGTTCATTCGTATTTTGAACCAAACAATGATTGCTCAATTGTTCCTGCCCTATTGACTAAACCATTCCTCAAGTGGCATTGTGTGTTTGTCAGTGTCCCTCCATCAGATCGCCTCTGATCAACTCACAGACATTAGAACTATAGTATTAGCAGGGGAGGGTTATCCAACGGGCAAGTTGGGCCCAGGGACCCCTGAGCTAGGGGGCCCCAGAGGTTGAGTGCCCAATTAGGCTACATTGCTGCAAGTGTTTGCACTTATTTGGCTTAGTTATTGTGGTTCTTTAATATGTCATGTCCTAAAGATTAGTCTGTTTTTTTATCCAACCTGTGTATTGTTCATTCGTATTTTGAACCATACAATGATTGCTCACTTGTTCCTGTCCTAATGACTAAACACGGGTTTGTTCTTTCTTCATGAACGCAGTCCAAGGAGTCGTCGTCGGTGCTCAGTTGTGACATCTCTCCTGACGACCAGTTCATAGTCACCGGCTCAGGGGACAAGAAGGCCACCGTCTATGAAGTCATCTACTGAAAAACAACAATGCTTATTGGCTGGAGGGACATGAAAAAAATAAATAAAAAGACAGAAGAAAGAAAATAATTGGGGGGGTGCGGTCCCTGGTCCCCCCCCTGGAAACCAATGACTGTACAGAGAGCTGGTGGCATGGAAACAAGACACTTAACTCGTACTTTGTTGTTTTGTTTACATTTGTGAAAGGATCGAGAGACAGAAAGACGGATGGACGATCGGACTGAAGCAAGGGGCCACAAAGTCACATCTCTGGAAAAAAATGAAAAAAACCCAATGTTGAACTTTGTTTATAATGCTCTGAGAATGCTGGTTAGTCTAATAGCTGCACAAATGTGGGATTCCTCCAAAGAATTTGTTTTTGTTTTTTTTTTTTGTTGTTTTTTTTGTCCTTTTTCCTCATTTTTTTTAAACAAAATAAAACCTCTGTAGTGAACGTCAAATTAGAAGAAAATGAAAAAAAAAAAAAGAAACAACAAAATCTTATTTTTTTAGCCTTTGAATTCTTCTCAAGCTGTCGGACCACACTAAGTGGGTTAGAAAGGAGGAGAGAGATGCTTTGTGGAAGTGCTTGACAGAAAGGTTTGGGGGCAGGGGCGCCATGTCCCTGCGCCTCGCCATCGTCAACTTGGCCGAGTTTGTTTGAGGCGCTGTCCGCTTTTGAAACGCACAACTGCTCCCCACCCGCAGGGTCTTGTCGGGGCGTAGCAGGTGTGTGGCAGAGGGCGGGACGGAGCACTGCGAGATTCCAATGACCCATCTCCTGATTATAGGTTCCTGCAGCGACATGATTGTATTATCTGTGGTACATACAGAACTCTATAGGCTGAGCAGAACCAAACCGTGTGTGTCGGGGGTTTCCCTAAAAGCATCCAGAGACTGGTGTTTGTCTTATTGCTCTGCCTGCTCATGATAGAACGATTTCAAGAACTTTGGCGCCCAGAACTGTAACGCCTCCACCACCACCACAACCACCACCACTCCCAGGACATGAAACAGGACTTGACTCAGTGCTCATAAACAGGTACTCTCCAATTTCAGGGAAGTGGATACTACTACAACATGAACATTGTCATCATTAACACTCATTATTGTGTGTTTTTCTATTTGTATTTGTTAGGGCACATAGGCGGACAAGGTATTTTCACAACTGCATCGTGAATCTTGATCTTGCTATATATGGACGTGTAAATAAAGTTATCTAAAGGCAAACAATGATGGCTTTTGTGACTTGTAATTTAGTTTGTAGTTGAAAAGTAAAGTACTCATTGGTATCTTGGGCTAGATAAAGCACTGAGTATCTTTCATGTTTGGTTGTGATCTGTCTGTGTTTCAGCTCAACGCAAATTCCTTAATTAGAAGGTAAAAAAATATAAAAAACAAGTTACATGTTTTTGAGATTAGCTCTGGTGACACTAATGGTATCTCTTCTTGTCTGTTTGGTACATGGTGGAAAAAGAAGGGGGAAAAAAAGCATTAGTCCTTCGCCATGTTCAATACTTCCGTGCTCCAGACTGTATGACGGAACTGTCTAGCTTCCAAGATGAGGATTCTCCCCAGCGAGCGGCCCTCAAATAACACTGTTGCACAACTTTTCATCTAAATTCATTTTAAATCAGTGTGAAATGAATACATGCAATGCCAAGACTTCTTTTCCTCTGTTGATTGCGGGTTTAGGTCAGGTTTGTTTCCTTTCGGTGTGGGCCTAAATGCCTTTAGACTGTGGCCTTGATTAAGAGCTTTACTGATCAAATGCATTTGGGTTTTATCATCAAAGCCCCTCAGGTTGTTCCATCATCTTGTAATCGAATCCATGCCATGTTTAATTGATCAGAAATTTCACAACACAACCACCTTCAGGAGCACCTTCCTTGCCCTTTTCCATCTAATCAAGTAACAAGATGCTGATAATTGACTGAGGACAGAGTGAAAGACCAACAGATAAATGGCAGTGCAGAGAGTTGCTTTCATGTTCACCTTGCCGGTGTAGCCCAAGACGTCCTGTTGCAGAACCTCAGACCAGCACAAGATTATGTTTGTGTTATTGTTGTGTTCAAACTTCAAGCCCTGTTACGTTTAAATACACAAATGTTGGAGGACATCCAATAAGCACTTTAATAATATAACGTACAGTACATACAGGTCCATTTCAACAAATTAGAATATTGTGTAAAACTCAGTGTAGTTTTGGCTCTGTGGGTAGGAGCAAAATGCTGCTGGAAAGGAAACGAAGATAAGTATCAATATAAAGCTTGTTAATGTACAAAGCCACATGGTGCTATAAAATAAAATTTTAGATTGTTGTGTTGAGACTGGAGATGGCAAAACACATAGGTCATGTTATCAGCTTGTGTTGATCCACTGAAAGCTTAATAATGGTTTCAACACAGCCATCTTTTTAGAGTACATTGTATGTTGATGAGCTTCATAGAGATGTTAATTTTCCTTCCTGGTCTCATAAAATATTCTAATTTGAGATAGAATTTTTGGATTGGATGAGCTGTAGGATACACCATAATCATCAGGATTAAAAAAAAAGTATTTTTGTAATACTTCACTTAATGCACAATGGATTGAGAATACATGAAGGTTTCACTTTTTGAATTACATTATGGAAGAAAATGAACCTTTACACAATATTCAAATTCGTTGTGATGGACTTATAAAGTGAACCTTTGGGAGCCAGTGTTCTGAGGACGCATTAGAGAACAGAGTTCTCAGTGGATCTGAGTGTTTCGAAGAGAAGAATGTGTTCTTAAATCTTACAGAGAACTAAAAGTAAATTTTGAATGTCAGACCAACAACAGGAGTGAGTGACTGGCAGCAGCAATACTGTTGGTTTGGTTAAATGTTAAACCATTCCTCAAGTGGCATTGTGTGTTTGTCAGTGTCCCTCCATCAGATCGCCTCTGAGCAACTCACATTAGAGTTTGTGTTACAACCTAGCCTAGGGGTAGCTAAGTTGCAAAGATAAAAATGGACTCCCTCCTAAACCCAGTTCCCAAAATCAGACAGTTTACACATGTTTAAAAACCCTATGGCTGTAGGATTTATTATTCTAGTTAAAAATCGCATAATTACAATACCTCAGGGTGGCGGACAAAAACAAAACATAACTCACATAACTACTATAACAGGACACAAATCTAACTTAACAAAAGGAAGCAAAACACAATAATAGTCACCCACCCCTACATACCGAATTACATCAAGATCACAAAGTTAAAACTGACAAAGTGCTGGTGCATGGAACTCTGGCTAGAAGGAAGACATCAGAAAGAGTGAAGACTGGAGCTTTGAAGATGAGCCTGGTTTGAGGAGCCAATCAGCAGCAGAGTCCACCTGGTAGTTAGCCACTCACATCCATACAACACTCCACAAGCTGGAAACCACTCACTCAATCACTAATCACCCATTCACCTCAGCTGCTCCTCCATCAGTCACTCTTCACTCATTCACACACACACACACACACACACACACATACTGAGGAAAAAGGGACAGCAAGGCAGGGACCTATATGGATATGACCCACAGGGCCGTAACAAGTATTAGCAGGGGAGTATTATCCAACGGGCAGGTTGGGCCCAGGGACCCCGAAAATGTTAAAAAATGCTCAAAACGATGAAAAATGGCATGCTGTGCAAGACCGTACGGTTATAGCCTTGCGTTTTGCCAGGTTTTGTCATTTTTCGAAAATCCTCAAAAATCCTCTAAAATCCTCTAAATGATGAAAAACGGTAAGGCTATAGCCTTATCGTTTTTTCGAAATTTCGACATTTTTTGAAAAAGCTCAAAAATCCTCAAAACGATGAAAAACGGCATGCTGAGCAAGATTGTAATGCTATACCCTTGCGCTTTTGCCAGATTTTGTCATTTTTCGAAAATCTTCAAAAAGCATCAAAACGATGAAAATGGTAAGGCTATAGCCTTACTTTTTTTTTAAAATTTTGACATTTTAAAAACTCTCAAAAATCCTCAAAACGATGAAAAACAGCATACTGTGCAAAACCGTAAGGCTATAGCCTTGCGTTTTTGCCAGATTTCGTCATTTTTTCGAAAATCTTCAAAAATCATCAGAACGATGAAAAAACGTAAGGCTAGCCTTGCGTTTTTTTTCTCAAAATTTCGACATTTTTTCAAAAATGCTCAAAACGGTGAAAAACGGCATGCTGAGCAAGATTGTAATGCGGGTGCTCGGCAAGTGTCTAGCCCGCTGCAGCTTGCCCTCGGAGCCGCAGCGTGTGTGGCGGTGCGCGTTGACCACGTCACCGCCACCACGTCACCGCCGCGCCTGCACTTAAACGCGGAAGCGCCGGGTGTCTCTCCTGTTTGTTTACTATGCTACCTGACGATCACGATGTTATCACCAGCGAAGCGGCAGGTCCAGCACCGCCGCCTACGCCGACCAACCACACGCAAAGGTGGGTTTGAGTTTGACTTACGCTAGCCTAACTTTAACTTATAGTTTGGTTATTCGGTCTCGCTTATATGTTTATGTTTTACGTCCCACAGCAGCACGGAGAGGGG
>CM076979.1:11801927-11804427 GCA_039105355.1 Benthosema pterotum
CCTATATCCGGGATGGGAAAAGTCTGCGATCGGTCTTGTGGGTGCCGGTGGAGAGGGGGGAGAGGGGGGAGAGCCCAGGAGCTTTGGGCTTCCCCCCTCTTTCGCCTCTCCCCTCTCTCCTGGGCTCCGGCCACTCTGGCGCTGCGGGGCCCGAAGCTGGCTCTGGGGGCCGGGCGCCGGCCGCCGGCCGCCCGGGGGGGGCGGGCCGCGCGGGGGACGCGTGCCGGCCGCGCCGGGGAAGCCTCCCGCTGCACCGGGGGCGCTCAGACACTTAGAAAAAATTTCGGATTTTTTCGGACCTCCAGGACTCGCACCCAGCGAGCAGGCACTCGCACCCAGCGAGCAGGCACTCTGCCCTGGGTAGAAACGGCGCGGCGCCTGGGTGCTCGGCGCGAGCTCTGGAGGTCCCAAATTTTTTTTTTTTTTCCAGGCCCGGGGCGGCTCTGGGGGCCGCCCGGGGGTCAGTAAGGGCCGGAGGAGCGCTTAGAAATATTTCGGATTTTTTCGGACTTCCAGGACTCACACCCAGCGAGCAGGCACTCGCACCCAGCGAGCAGGCACTCTTCCCTGGGTAGAAACGGCGCGGCGCCTGGGTGCTCGGCGCGAGCTCTGGAGGTCCCAAAATTTTTTTTTTTTTCCAGGCCCGGGGCGGCTCGGGGGCCGCCCGGGGTCGGCAAGGGCCGGAGGAGCGCTCTCCTACATACGGAATGGCCCAAGTCGGGGGCTTCTGGGGGTCCTTGGGCACAGAGGGGGGAAGAGGGAAGCAGAGCCCAGGAGCTCGGGGCTCCGGCCACTTTCACGTGGGGGAGAGCTGCACATGCGAAGCTCCAGGCTGCTCATGCGGAGAGGGGGAAACTCCACGTTTAAGCAGGCACCTCGGCCGGGCATGAGCCGCCGCTCGCCCCCCCTGGGGGGGCTGGAGGTCAGGCGCCGCCTTGTGGCCAAACTGGGAACTGCGCCCCCGCACCAAATGGACCCCAGGGGCACTCTCTCCAACCCTACCCGCCAGAGGTGAACCTCTGGGGGCCATGCACCACTACCAGACTGCCGCCGCCCCAGAAGGGCGCCACCAGGCGGCCGCACGGGGTACTGCGCCCCGCACCAAATGGACCCCACAGGACCTCCGTCCAGGGGCAATTTCTCCAACCTATCCCCCAGAGGTGAACCTCTGGGGGCCATGCACCACTACCAGAACGCCGCCGCCCCCGAAGGGCGCCACCAGGCGGCCGCACGGGGTACTGCGCCCCGCACCAAATGGACCCCAGGACCTCCGTCCAGGGGCAATTTCTCCAACCTAACCCCCAGAGGTGAACCTCTGGGGGCCATGCACCACTACCAGACTGCCGCCTCCCCAGAAGGGCGCCACCAGGCGGCCGCACGGGGTACTGCGCCCCGCACCAAATGGACCCCAGAGGACCTCCGTCCAGGGGCTCTTTCTCCAACCTAACCCCCAGAGGTGAACCTCTGGGGGCCATGCACCACTACCAGAACGCCGCCGCCCCCGAAGGGCGCCACCAGGCGGCCGCACGGGGTACTGCGCCCCGCACCAAATGGACCCCAGAGGACCTCCGTCCAGGGGCTCTTTCTCCAACCTAACCCCCAGAGGTGAACCTCTGGGGGCCATGCACCACTACCAGAACGCCGCCGCCCCCGAAGGGCGCCACCAGGCCGCCTGTCCTGGGTACTGCCGCCAGTACCCAGTGCTCCAGGCACACCTCCGTGCAGGGGCACGTTCTCCAACCCCCCCCCAGAGGACAGCCTCTGGGGGCCATGCACCACAACCACCAGGCCACCGCCCAGGCCCAGGGCCCACTGACCCGCCGGGCGGGGGCCCAGGCCCAGGCCCTGGTCAGGCACCCTCCCGGCCGAGAGCCACCACCCGGCGCTCCGTTCGAACATGTGCACCCACCCTTAAGCACCCCTCTCGGGGCATAAAGAGTGATGTACCGCGCCGCACGGACCGCACGCCCCTGGGCATACTGTAGGACTTTGAAACAATTCTGGCCGGGGCCCGCGCCCTGGCCATACCGATGGACTTTGAAACAATTCTGGCCGGGGCCCGCCCCCTGGCCATACCGATGGACACTGCAACAACTCTGGCCGTCTGTCCAGGGTACTGCCGCCAGTACCAAGTGCACCAGACAGGGGCCTTCTCTCCAAACCAACCCCCAGAGAGCATCCCTCTGGGGGCCATGCACCATGCACCACCCACCAGGCCCCGTCCAGGGGCATTCACTCTACCCAACCCCCAGAGACCATGCCTCTGGGGCCATGCACCACCCACCACCCCCCACCGCCGCCGGCCGAGCGTACTGCTGCCATCGTTTGATATCGGCCGCGGTGGCCAAGTGTCACCGCGCCGGAACTTTACTTACTTATTATGGGCTACCGCGTGGGCGTGCACGACGGTAGAGCAGTTATACCGTGTCCCGCTTAAGGCGGGTAAGCTTTGGAATTCACTCGGACCCATGTTTACAGAATTTGGGTATGCCCCGGCCGG
>CM076979.1:11816927-11818398 GCA_039105355.1 Benthosema pterotum
TACTGTAGGACTTTGAAACAATTCTGGCCGGGGCCCGCGCCCCTGGCCATACCGATGGACTTTGAAACAATTCTGGCCGGGGCCCGCGCCCCTGGCCATACCGATGGACACTGCAACAACTCTGGCCGTCTGTCCAGGGTACTGCCGCCAGTACCAAGTGCACCAGACAGGGCCTTCTCTCCAAACCAACCCCCAGAGAGCATCCTCTGGGGGCCATGCACCACCCACCAGGCCCCGTCCAGGGGCATTCACTCTAACCCAACCCCCAGAGACCATGCTCTGGGGGCCATGCACCACCCACCACCCCCCACCGCCGCCGCCGAGCGTACTGCTGCCATCGTTTTGATATCGGCCGCGGTGGCCAAGTGTCACCGCGCCGGAACTTTACTTACTTATTATGGGCTACCGCGTGGGCGTGCACGACGGTAGAGCAGTATATACATACCGTGTCCCGCTTAAGGCGGGTAAGCTTTGGAATTCACTCGGACCCATGTTTACAGAATTTGGGTATGCCCCGGCCGGGAGTCGAACCCGGGCAGCCGAGTTAAAGGCAGACACTCTAATCATGAGGCCACACGGCTGGATACCCGTGCAGCTTTCGCCGGGCAACTCCCTCCACCCCCAACCCCCCCTCTGGGAGTTGGAGGCCATGCACCACCAACAAAACGACGTCCACCCCCCGCATCGCGCCGCGCGTGTAATATGCTATACCCTTGCGCTTTTTTTCCAGTTTTTCCGGCATTTTTTTTTTTTCGAAAAATGACTTTGAAAATCATAAAAAACGTAAGGCTATAGCCTAGTGTTTTTTTTTACTCAAAATTTTGGACATTTTTTTTCGAAATGCAAAAAAATGCTCAAAACGAGTGAAAAACGGCATGCCTGAGCAAGACGGTTTGAAATGCGATAGAACCCTTGCGCTTTTTCAGATTCGTCAATTTTTTAAAATCTGTCCATCATCAAAATCATGAAAAAACGCAAAGGCTATAGCCTTACCGTTTTTCAAGATTTGAGGATTTCGAATAAATGACGAAAGGCCTTAGCTCTGACCCAAGCCTTACGGTCTTGGTCAGCATTGCTTTTCTTTTTTCAATCGTTTTATGATTGAGTTCATTTACGAAAAATCGAAATTTTGAAAAAAAAATTAAGTCTATAGCCCTTACCGTTTTTCATGATTTTGAGGATTTTCGAAAAATACGAAAGCCTTGCTGACCAAGCCTTACGGTCATGGTCAGCATGCTTTTTTTCATCGTTTTGAGCATTTTTGAGCATTTTCGAAAAATGTCGAAATTTTGAAAAAAACGCAAAGGCTATAGCCTTACCGTTTTTCATGATTTTGAGGATTTTTGAAAAATGACGAAAGCCTTGCTGACCAAGCCTTACGGTCTTGGTCAGCATGCTTTCTTTCATCGTTTTGAGCATTTCTGAGCATTTTCGAAAAATGTCGAAATTTGGAAAAAAAAAAGCAAGGCTT
>CM076979.1:11823898-11826398 GCA_039105355.1 Benthosema pterotum
GCCCCGCACCAAATGGACCCCAGAGGAACCTCCGTCCAGGGGCAATTTCTCCAACCTAACCCCCAGAGGTGAACCTCTGGGGGCCATGCACCACTACCAGACTGCCGCCTCCCCAGAAGGGCGCCACCAGGCGGCCGCACGGGTACTGCGCCCCGCACCAAATGGACCCAGAGGACCTCCGTCCAGGGGCTCTTTCTCCAACCTAACCCCCAGAGGTGAACCTCTGGGGGCCATGCACCACTACCAGAACGCCGCCGCCCCCGAAGGGCGCCACCAGGCGGCCGCACGGGGTACTGCGCCCCGCACCAAATGGACCCCAGAGGACCTCCGTCCAGGGGCTCTTTCTCCAACCTAACCCCCAGAGGTGAACCTCTGGGGGCCATGCACCACTACCAGAACGCCGCCCCCCCGAAGGGCGCCACCAGGCCGCCTGTCCTGGGTACTGCCGCCAGTACCCAGTGCTCCAGGCACACCTCCGTGCAGGGGCACGTTCTCCAACCCACCCCCCAGAGGACAGCCTCTGGGGCCATGCACCACAACCACCAGGCCACCGCCCAGGCCCAGGGCCCACTGACCCCGCCGGGCGGGGCCCAGGCCCTGGGTCAGGCACCCTCCCGGCCGAGAGCCACCACCCGCGCTCCGTTCGAACATGTGCACCCACCCTTAAGCACCCCTCTCGGGGCATAAAGAGTGATGTACCGCGCCGCAGGGACCGCACGCCCCTGGGCATACTGTAGGACTTTGAAACAATTCTGGCCGGGGCCCGCGCCCCTGGCCATACCGATGGACTTTGAAACAATCCTGGCCGGGGGCCCGCGCCCCTGGCCATACCGATGGACTTTGAAACAATTCTGGCCGGGGCCCGCGCCCCTGGCCATACCGATGGACACTGCAACAACTCTGGCCGTCTGTCCAGGGTACTGCCGCCAGTACCAAGTGCACCAGACAGGGGCCTTCTCTCCAAACCAACCCCCAGAGAGCATCCCTCTGGGGGCCATGCACCACCCACCAGGCCCCGTCCAGGGGCATTCACTCTAACCCAACCCCCAGAGACCATGCCTCTGGGGGCCATGCACCACTGACAGGCCCCGTCCAGGGGCACTCTCTCCAACCTAACCCCCAGAGAGCATCCCTCTGGGGGCCATGCACCACCCACCACCCCCACCGCCGCCGCCGAGCGTACTGCTGCCATCGTTTGATATCGGCCGCGGTGGCCAAGTGTCACCGCGCCGGAACTTTACTTACTTATTATGGGCTACCGCGTGGGCGTGCACGACGGTAGAGCAGTTATACCGTGTCCCGCTTAAGGCGGGTAAGCTTTGGAATTCACTCGGACCCATGTTTACAGAATTTGGGTATGCCCCGGCCGGGAGTCGAACCCGGGCAGCCGAGTTCAAAGGCAGACACTCTAATCATGAGGCCACTCGGCTGGATACCGTGCAGCTTTCGCCGGGCAACTCCCTCCACCCCAACCCCCCTCTGGGAGTTGGAGGCCATGCACCACCAACAAACGACGTCACCCGCATGCGCCGCGCGTGTATGCGGGTGCTCGGCAAGTGTCTAGCCCGCTGCAGCTTGCCCTCGGAGCCGCAGCGTGTGTGGCGGTGCGCGTTGACCACGTCACCGCCACCACGTCACCGCCGCGCCTGCACTTAAACGCGGAAGCGCCGGGTGTCTCTCCTGTTTGTTTACTATGCTACCTGACGATCACGATGTTATCACCAGCGAAGCGGCAGGTCCAGCACCGCCGCCTACGCCGACCAACCACACGCAAAGGTGGGTTTGAGTTTGACTTACGCTAGCCTAACTTTAACTTATAGTTTGGTTATTCGGTCTCGCTTATATGTTTATGTTTTACGTCCCACAGCAGCACGGAGAGGGGGGACGACTTAGCTCACAATATAGCCTCACTCCTGGAGGATTTTCGGGCAGATCTGCTGCCGTCCAGGCCCACCCAACAGAGGGTACGGAACATGTCTCAAAGGGTGACACATGTCCGGGCCTTCCTTGACTTCATGTGCCGTTCGGAGCCACCCACGCCGGCCGCGGGTATTCAATGCATCACCCACCGCGCCGTTTCCTCAACTTCTTTAAAGTCATTAATTCGCGCTGGGCTCCGACCACCGTTCTCAACTACATCTCCGACCTGAGGAGATTCATGAACTATCTCAAAGAGCGGGGGCCGGCGTGCGCGATACCCTCCGCGCCGGATCTGGACCGGCTTCTACGGTGGCTCCGGATGGAGCGTGAGGGGCTCGCCGACGCCGTCGCACAACACAGGAACCGAACCCTGGACCGAAAATCCGAACTTACGATGACCCCGGCAGAGCTGCAACAATTACTCGCCGAGGCCAAACGGCATATCCCAGCCGCACTAGATCTGCTGGAAGAAGACCCTGGCTGCCTGACAACTGTTCACTGTGCCACAGGTCTCCTCGCCACCTATCTCGCCACAGTGAGCGGCTTGCGGCGCGGGTGCTTCGTATACATGCGGGACACG
>CM076979.1:11836398-11876398 GCA_039105355.1 Benthosema pterotum
ATTTTTTTTTTTTTCCAGGCCCGGGGCGGCTCGGGGGGCCGCCCGGGGGTCGGCAAGGGCCGGAGGAGCGCTCTCCTACATACGGAATGGCCCAAGTCGGGGGCTTCTGGGGGTCCTTGGGCACAGAGGGGGGAAGAGGGAAGCAGAGCCCAGGAGCTCGGGGCTCCGGCCACTTTCACGTGGGGGAGAGCTGCACATGCGAAGCTCCAGGCTGCTCATGCGGAGAGGGGGAAACTCCACGTTTAAGCAGGCACCTCGGCCGGGCATGAGCCGGCCGCTCGCCCCCCCTGGGGGGGCTGGAGGTCAGGCGCCGCCTTGTGGCCAAACTGGGAACTGCGCCCCCGCACCAAATGGACCCCAGGGGCACTCTCTCCAACCCTACCCGCCAGAGGTGAACCTCTGGGGGCCATGCACCACTACCAGACTGCCGCCGCCCCAGAAGGGCGCCACCAGGCGGCCGCACGGGGTACTGCGCCCCGCACCAAATGGACCCCACAGGACCTCCGTCCAGGGGCAATTTCTCCAACCTATCCCCCAGAGGTGAACCTCTGGGGGCCATGCACCACTACCAGAACGCCGCCGCCCCCGAAGGGCGCCACCAGGCGGCCGCACGGGGTACTGCGCCCCGCACCAAATGGACCCCAGAGGACCTCCGTCCAGGGGCAATTTCTCCAACCTAACCCCCAGAGGTGAACCTCTGGGGGCCATGCACCACTACCAGACTGCCGCCTCCCCAGAAGGGCGCCACCAGGCGGCCGCACGGGGTACTGCGCCCCGCACCAAATGGACCCCAGAGGACCTCCGTCCAGGGGCTCTTTCTCCAACCTAACCCCCAGAGGTGAACCTCTGGGGGCCATGCACCACTACCAGAACGCCGCCGCCCCCGAAGGGCGCCACCAGGCGGCCGCACGGGGTACTGCGCCCCGCACCAAATGGACCCCAGAGGACCTCCGTCCAGGGGCTCTTTCTCCAACCTAACCCCCAGAGGTGAACCTCTGGGGGCCATGCACCACTACCAGAACGCCGCCGCCCCCGAAGGGCGCCACCAGGCCGCCTGTCCTGGGTACTGCCGCCAGTACCCAGTGCTCCAGGCACACCTCCGTGCAGGGGCACGTTCTCCAACCCACCCCCCAGAGGACAGCCTCTGGGGGCCATGCACCACAACCACCAGGCCACCGCCCAGGCCCAGGGCCCACTGACCCGCCGGGCGGGGGCCCAGGCCCTGGGTCAGGCACCCTCCCGGCCGAGAGCCACCACCCGGCGCTCCGTTCGAACATGTGCACCCACCCTTAAGCACCCCTCTCGGGGCATAAAGAGTGATGTACCGCGCCGCAGGGACCGCACGCCCCTGGGCATACTGTAGGACTTTGAAACAATTCTGGCCGGGGCCCGCGCCCCTGGCCATACCGATGGACTTTGAAACAATCCTGGCCGGGGCCCGCGCCCCTGGCCATACCGATGGACTTTGAAACAATTCTGGCCGGGGCCCGCGCCCCTGGCCATACCGATGGACACTGCAACAACTCTGGCCGTCTGTCCAGGGTACTGCCGCCAGTACCAAGTGCACCAGACAGGGGCCTTCTCTCCAAACCAACCCCCAGAGAGCATCCCTCTGGGGGCCATGCACCACCCACCAGGCCCCGTCCAGGGGCATTCACTCTAACCCAACCCCCAGAGACCATGCCTCTGGGGGCCATGCACCACTGACAGGCCCCGTCCAGGGGCACTCTCTCCAACCTAACCCCCAGAGAGCATCCCTCTGGGGGCCATGCACCACCCACCACCCCCACCGCCGCCGGCCGAGCGTACTGCTGCCATCGTTTGATATCGGCCGCGGTGGCCAAGTGTCACCGCGCCGGAACTTTACTTACTTATTATGGGCTACCGCGTGGGCGTGCACGACGGTAGAGCAGTTATACCGTGTCCCGCTTAAGGCGGGTAAGCTTTGGAATTCACTCGGACCCATGTTTACAGAATTTGGGTATGCCCCGGCCGGGAGTCGAACCCGGGCAGCCGAGTTCAAAGGCAGACACTCTAATCATGAGGCCACTCGGCTGGATACCGTGCAGCTTTCGCCGGGCAACTCCCTCCACCCCAACCCCCCTCTGGGAGTTGGAGGCCATGCACCACCAACAAACGACGTCACCCGCATGCGCCGCGCGTGTAATGCTATACCCTTGCGCTTTTGCCAGATTTCGTCATTTTTCGAAAATCTTCAAAATCATGAAAAAACGTAAGGCTATAGCCTTGCGTTTTTTTTCTCGAAATTTCGACATTTTTTCGAAAATGCTCAAAACGGTGAAAAACGGCATACTGAGCAAGACTGTAATGCTATACCCTTGCGTTTTTGTCAGGTTTCGTCATTTTTTGTCATTTTTCGAAAATCCTCAAAACGATGAAAAGACGTAAGGCTATAGCCTTGCAGTTTTCCGAAATTTCGACATTTTTCGAAAATGCTCAAAAATCCTCTAAATCATAAAAAATGACATGCTGTGCAAGATCATAATGCTATACCCTTGCGTTTTTGCCAGGTTTCGTCATTTTTTGTCATTTTTCGAAAATCCTCAAAACGATGAAAAGACGTAAGGCTATAGCCTTGCGGTTTTCCGAAATTTCGACATTTTTCGAAAATGCTCAAAAATCCTCTAAATCATCAAAAATGACATGCTTTGCAAGATCATAAGGCTATAACCTTGCGTTTTTGCCAGGTTTCGTCATTTTTGAAAATCCTCAAAATTATGAAAATGCTCTAGCCTTGCGTTTTTTTTTTTAAATTTCGACATTTTCCGGAAAAACTCAAAAATCCTCAAAACAATGAAAAACGGCATGCTGTGCAAGACCGTAAGGCTATAGACTTGATTATCCATTCCTATAAATGAGGAAATGTCTGTCCGTCTGAATGTCTGAAAGAATGAATGAATGTCTGAAACAGGCGCAACTCCTTGCTGACTGCATCAATCACTCTGATTATTCACACAGTCATTGAGCATAATATTAGCAAGAGACTCACAAAGTCCTTTTTTCAAATTAACACATCCTTGATTAATAATTAATTTATTTGTGCATGAAAATTTCCCCATTAAGTTTATACGGGGTAGTCCGATGGGGCCCCCTAACGTTACACAATTCACAGGCCACCGTTATCGCTGTTACCCCACTGCCCTATTTCCACTGCACAGCATTGGAACAAATGGTGGCTCATACAATTTTTGACCTAACCATTGGCTAATGGCTATACTGCCAATAGCCATGCACAGTTACCGACCTACACACTATGCCTATACACTGCAGCAGCTTTCGCTAAACTTTGGGACAATATCGTTGCATCTCTGTATGTATTTATAGCTTCGATTTAACGGATGGCACGGCATCCATATGTTGGCTCAAGCTGCGGGCTGGAAGTTAATTCACCCGCTTTATCCACACTGAATATACTTTTGACTTTACTCGCCGTGGTGTTGGAGGAGCAGCAGGACGCGGCCACGGGATTTACGCTATGTGAAAGGAGCGACAGACACCCTCTTTATGTACAGATCCGGGCTATAGTCATCTTGGGAACTGTTGAACTGAACATGTGTTCGAACTGGAAGATATTAGTTTGTTTTCGCCGTCACTTTTTACCCGCACGTGTGACAAGGAAACAAAAACAATGTCCAACTTCGCTCCACCCGCAGCCCCTATAAGCTACAGCCAAGTTCACTGCTACTCACTTCGGCTGACCATCGACTTTTCTGCCCTTGCTACGCGCGAGCCGCGGTGGTATATCATTGACATAAAAGATGGCTACTTGACTGCGCATGCGTGCGTGCGCACACGTGCGTGTTACTAGACTCACCACCCTCCACTTTCTAAACCAGTGGTTCCATGATGTCCACACAAACACCTACTTTAATGCAACAAAAATACAGTATGTATCACCAGTTAACTGTGCACCTTGCTTTGCTATGACTGCTTCCCCCTTTCCCATTATCAAGTATCGACAACTACAGCAGTACTTCCATCAAAATACTTACATTATTGGTATTGATATTAATCACATTAACCACACTGTAGATCATTTGGTGGTCATATATTCACAACACGTAAGGTCCTAGTTACATAAATCCAACACATTGAGCAGGGCACTGCAGGGAGTTGAACCCCGTACCAGTAAACCAGAAGTACCACAACCAGTGCCTTAGTTTGTTGTGTTGTGATTTACAGCCAGTGCCTGAATTTATCCAGAGTGGAATGGAAAGAGATTGAGGAGCTAGTCTTGTGGTGCAGAGAGAACAACCTCTCACTTAACATTATTAAGACCAAAGAAATCATTGTCGACTTCAGGAAGTCTAGTGCGATCCATACTCCCATTTACATCGATAGGCAATCTGTCAACATAGTCGAGTATTTCAAATTCCTCTGAATTCACATCACAGACACACTCACAAGGTCACTGAACACCGAGCAAAAAAAAATCCTCAAAATGATGAAAAACAGCATACTGTGCAAGACCGTAAGGCTATAGTCTTGCGTTTTTTTTTCTTCGAAATTTCGACATTTTTCGAAAATGCTCAAAATGATGAAAAACGGCATGCTATGCAAGACCGTAAAGCTATAGCCTTGCGTTTTTTATCAAAATTTCGTCATTTTCCAAAAATCCTCAAAACAATGAAAAACGGCATGCTGTGCAAGACCCTAAGGCTATAGCCTATAACCTTTTTCTCAATGTTGACATTTTTTGAAAATCCTCAAAAATCTCAAAATTGATGAAAAAAGGTTTACTATAGTATGTTATCTAAGACTTTGTACTATAGCCTGTCGTTTTTGCCAGGTATCATCATCTTTTGAAAACCGTTGAAAATGACAAAAAGACGTACTATACTACGTATGTTGTTTTTTCTTGATTTCAACATTTTTCGAAAATCCTCAAAAAACTCAAAAACAATGAAAAATGGCATACTATAGTATGTTGTCCAAGACCGTGTACTATAGCCTGTCGTTTTTGCCAGGTTTCGTCATTTTTTGAAAATCCTCAAAAACAATCTAAAACGGCATGCTATAACATGTTGCCCTAGACCAGGAACTATAGCCTGACATTTTTCTTTGATTTCATCATTTTTCGAAAATCCTCGAAAACGACGATTTTCGACTTACTATAGCAACCAGGAACTATAGCCTGACATTTTTCTTTGATTTCGACATTTTTCGAAAATCCTCAAAAACAATGAAATACTGCATACTACAGCATGTTGTCTGAGACCATGTACTATAGCCTGTCGTTTTTCTTTGATTTTGTCATTTTTTGAAAATCCTCAAAAATAACGATTTTCAAAATACTATAGTATTTTGAAATTTCTCGATTACGACATTTAAAAAAAAAATGACAAAAATCCTCAAAAAAATCCTCAAAACGATGAAAAATATCATGCTATAGTATGTTGTCCAAGACCTTGCATTATGGCCTGTTGTTTTTTACAGGTTTCGTCTTTTTTTTTTAAATCGCCAAAAAGGACATACTATACTATGTTGTTCTTTCTGGATTTCAACATTTTTCGAAAATCCAAAGATGTTGTTGAAAGATGTTCAAATAGAGAAAAAAAGTAAAACCGTATAATATGTCGTTTTCGTTGTTTTTCGAGGGTTTTCAAAAATTGACGAAAACTGCCTACTATAGTATGATGTCCAAGACCGTGTCCTATAGCTAGTCATTTTTCCCAGGCTTGGTTGCATTTTTCTAATTGTTGAAATCGAGAAAAAACAACAGTACAGTATGTTGTTTTTCGTTGTTTTCGAGGGTTTTCAAAAAATGACAAATCCTGAGAAAAACGACTAACTACAGTACATGGTCTTGGGCAACATACTATAGTATGCCGTTTTTCAATGCTTTTGAGGATTTAAAAAAATGTCATAATCGAAAAAAAACAAACAAAAAAACGACATAGTATTTTTTTGTAATCATTTTCAAGGATTTTCAAAAAATAACGAAACCTATTATCTCAAAGAAAAGTTTCATTTCAGAAATATAATGATTTGAGATTTGAGAAATGTATGATGACGTCAATTCACTTTGAAAGTTGTTTGAACTCTTAGCCAGCACTTTTGAGTGCTTTAGCCAGCGCCCAAACTCACTGAGCCAATTAGCATCTGCCACAAGATGTCTTCCTTTGCCTTTGAGTACCATTCATAGAAAAAAAGGAAATAGCAGGTAATTTGTCTATGCTGTGTCATTTTTTTTTTCACAATTTTGAAGGATTTGAAAAAAAAAAAAGAAAAAAAAGCGACAGGTAAGGCTATAGCCCATGGTTTCGGACTGCATGCCATGCTGTGCCGTTTTTTCACGATTGCGGAGAATAAGGCCATTGCTGTAAGTCAAGGAGTTTGGTGTGACTGCACACTAACAGCTGGGAACATCTGTGTGGAGTTTGCATGTTCTCCCCGTGTCCCCTAGGGTAGATACCCTCACAAAAACATGCTGTAATCCTGGACTCTAAACTGCCTCCCCCTGGCCAGCCGGGGCGCCTGATGGAGGGGACAGGAACTGGTTGGAATAACGTGTTCCTTCCACACGCTACGTCCAACCAGGGAAACTCCCCCCTGTCAGGTGAAAAGAAGGCAGCTTGGACTCCTCATGCATTGAAGGAAGCATGAGGCCAGTCCGCTGCCTCCCCAGGTTGGTGGAGGGTGTGTAGAGCCCAGGATCACATTAGGAATTGGCACTGGGTGAAAAAATGGGTTACAAAATCGTGGGATAAAAAATTATATTTAAAAAAAAAACAGCTGGGAACAACTAGGTCCCCATAGTTTTCAGAATTTTCAATTGTTCACCAATTTCAACATACCAAAGAAAAAGACTGGCACTGGAAGAACTTAAAAAGATGAACACACGTCTTATTTATTTTTCCACACAGTATTTCTTTTACAACACATGGTAAAATGGCGTCAGGAGGGAAAATACATACAGTGCATAAAAAAGAAGGAAAAAAAAGTAGTTCCTTGGCTTAAAAAAAAGAGTTACGAATTGTGAGGTTTTAAAACAAAACTGTTTGAACAGAGAAAGCACAGGTGAGCGTGGTAGGTGTTACTGACACGTGAGAAAAGAGAAACACATATTAACGGTATGTCCCCGATATCCACAACTAGCATACTGATACTGTTCACTACCTGGAACGCATCTGCATCACCTGCAGATGCCACCACCTGGAACCCTCCCAAGGACCACTGGTGGTCCCCTGATTTCACCACTTTAACCATAATGTTAAAACTTTGGATATTAGTCCATTTGGTTTCATTTATACGCTCTCAAAGAGTTACAACTTTCCATATTTAACTTGGAACTCTCTCAAGGACCACTGGTGATCCCCAGGCCGGTCAGAGTCAGCCAAAGGCATTTGCCCAGGTATGCAGTAACGGTATGCCAGCAGGGGGTAAAGGAGGAACGGAGTCATTAAAGGGGAACTCCACCCATTTTCAACATTCCAATATGTCATTAGTATACCCCAGAGGTGCCGGGTGGACATGATAAGAACGTTCCCCCATTCTGTGTTCCCAAAAAATGGAGGTCTGAAGAAAACCACTAACGTGGTGAAACATCTTGATGACATCATCAAGATGTATTTTCACCGTGTTAATGAATTTCTTTAGGGTTCATTTGGTTGCATTTGTACGCTCTCAGAAAAAAATGTTGAAAATGGGTGGAATTCCCCTTTCTGCCCTAACATGAACGACAGTGAAGTGAGGAATAGAGTGCTGCAGTCCTACCCCCTTCGCCTGTTCCAGGAGTAAACCTCCCCATTTATATTCCATTCCAAAAAGTATTGACTTAAACACCTTTTAAGCAGCGTACAAAGCCAACTCGGGGCGTGTCAAATCATGACAACACAATAATTTGGACACAACAAATAATTACAAAGAGGGAAAACAACAAAGATAGTATTGTAACCTGCCGTTCATCTTTCTACTTATTTGTTAGCCTCAAAAATCGTCTTTGTCGCCATGATTTGTCACGACCCACGTTTGCTTTGTATGCGCTGTAAACGTCTTTATATATAAATACTTTGGAAAAGTCTGTAAGAAAAAAATAGAAGGCCGATCCAAAACAACAAGAACTATATGACGTTTCAACAAAAACGTTTATAACAATGTATGACTATTTCAATTAACATGGTCAGTTATGTAACATAAGATATAAACATATAATTAAAGCCAATCGATTTTCTAACTTGAGTCCTGACTTTTTGTGTGCATATTTTGACCTAAGTTAAACTCTTGAAGACAAAAGACGCAGGATCAGTCTACGACAATGCCCTTTTATCAGAGGTGGTCAGTGTCATTAGAGTTGGCCAAAAAAATATTTAATTTACCTCGAAAAGTAGTTTAAGAAGGTGACAATATGAGGGCTCCATTTTCATCACATGCTAAATCCCTTAACCCTCAACTTCTTCACGTTTTTTTTCCCCCACTATTTTGAAGGGACCTTTAGGGATAAGGGCTCTAGCGTTGTTGAAAATGGAGCCCTAAATATCATATGGAATTTTAGCTATTGTAATATTGTGATGTGATATATTAAGGTCATATTGTGTAAATTATCATTTTTTGTTGGTATATATTTTACCACTCCACATTCATGCTTTTCTTTTTGGGTGTTTTTTACAGAATGCCATGATAACCTTAGCAAAATTCATTGTGGAGCAGTTATACCATGATGTTGTTTCAAATGGAATTCGGGGAGTCACAGGTCAAACAGATGACGGCGCTTTAAAGTATACAGTATATATACAGGTGTTGCCGAAAAGACTACCAATGTGACCTCATAATACGTCTAGTCACGATTCAATGTTAGCTTCACAAGGTGAATGTTGAGGTATTTGGTCAAACACACGTTGGGACGTTTCATTCCGTTCCATATAAGGCCCAGCCCTAGTGAAATGGAGACCTCTGGAGTGGCTAAACCTGTAACCCTCGCCTTAATACCTGCAGCATACAGACCACACAGCCCACCACAGAAACACTGAAGTAGCATCATCATATCAAACAGTAATGAAGAGCAAAAAGTCGGACTAAAGTACGGTTATTAACACCTTTGTTATTGAAACAAACAAACAAAAAAACGGAAGGGGGAAAAGGGTGGGAGCAGAAGAAGTGTTTTCATATAGTTATATCATCTCTGTCGCGTAGAAATCTGACCTACAGTATCTCCTAAATCACCACAAAACCTTCTCAGGATTCATTTTCCAGAAACAGCAAAAGTACAAGATTGAAATGTGTCATCGCTTTTTGGATCCGCTACATTTGATGCCTGTGTGATCCAGTTGATTTCAGGGGTGTGAAGTGGGAAATTTGGTATGTAGTCTTTTTTATTGGCCTAATAAACATCCTATATAAGGCAAAATTGTAAAATAATAATAATAACAATAAGTAGCATGTAAAATGTCAAACTGGGTATTATTCCTGATTCTGAATCCATTCCAAGCATTAGTTTTGCACATGCAAAAAAACACTCCTTGGCCTAAAAACAGCCATAGCTACTTGCCTAAATGTGCTCAAAATGTCTGACCTCTTCACATTTTGTCATGGCCCAAGGAATGGTAATGTATTTTATTCCTTTTCTTTTTTTCAGCATCAGAATTCAGAATCACAAAAAAAAATCCCATAGTTCGTCACAAGCTGCTTAAAACAAGGAAAGTTTGACATTTTTTGATTTATGCATTAATGGTACCATTCATGTATGCAATTGCATACATGAATGTATGTACTGTATACAGACAATGGCTGGTATTCTCGAACGCTATGGTGTAACCAGGCAGTAAGTTTTCTCATTGGCTGCATGGCAGTAAATCAGGTCTGGGGCCTTGTGTGTAGGCCAAAAGCCTACACCACCAGACCTGCACCTAATCCCTGCTTCTACTGCACAGAGTTGCCTTGGATTCTTCAAAAGTTCACCACCGTTCCACCGCCTTACAACATTATTTTGTTACTCTCCCAGGTACTATTGAACTTTTTTAGATTTTCCTGTTCACCACCAGACCTGGGCCTGTGCTTAGGCCAAATAATTGCCCAGAATAATTAAAACCTGCAATTCAAAAAGTCCAGAAATCACCTGAACCCCCAATTAAAAATGTTACTGTACTCCCCTGCTTTGTTCATCATGAGTTGAAGCTCTTGATGGTTGTTTTTAATTATTATGAGTAATTATTTGGTAGGCCCAGGCCCAGGTCTGGTGGTACAGGATTATGGCCTACACACAAGGCCCCAGACCTGATTTGCTGCCATGCAGCCAATGAGAAGACTTACGCCATACCTGGCTACGCCATAGCGTTCGAGAATACCAGCCATTATTTTAGAGCAATAAATAAATACTATATACCAAATTTTAAAAACAAAATAGGCCTGATGACAGCTGGACTGATAAAGTTAAAGTACGGAGAGTAGAGGTCTCTGCTCGACAGCGACAATATTTTCTATTTGTTTTCTATTGGATACACATCCAATAGAAAAGACAAAAGCAAAAACACAAAATAAAATGGCTGAAATATTTGTTCCGCTCCTGCTTGTGTGCGTGTGTGTCTATGTGTGTGTGTGTGTGTGTGTGTGTGTGTGTGTGTGTGTGTGTGTGTGTGTGTGTGTGTGTGTGTGTGTGTGTGTGTGTGTGTGTGTGTGTGTGTGTGCGCGTACGTGCACATTTATTTACATCCCTCATTGTTTGCTCCCACAGTCAATAAGAACAGGTATATAGGCAACCATAGCCCCTCCCCTGATACATAAACATTATACTTACATAAAACAAGCAAACACTATTAATATAAAATATCAAAATAAATGGCAAAAAAAGCTTAAATGTGGCTTTAAAATCTACACATTTTGTGATGAGAGTTCTACTAAAGCGGTGAGTTCTGATACAGTATACAAGTTGTGTCACCCAGGTGGGAATATGATACAAGGAGGACTAACCAAGGATCGATCAGTCCGAGGGTGTCGTGTCAATGAATTAGCGATCGGTACAGCTTATCATACATGATTTAACCCACGCGCTGGGGGAAAGGGAACTCTACTGTACATAGCTTGTTAGCACACAAACATTGTTAACTCCCGAAAGTCGTTATTATGATTTCGTTACGCAAAAAAAAGGGAGGAACAAACTGAAATTCAGTAATTCAGGGATCAGTTACGGAGATGCCAAAGGATCTTATTATAGCGTAGTGATTATCAGCTGCTGTTTTAGTTTACGGCGATGAATGAGGTGCAAAAAGAAAAAAGGCGTCAAGTTAATTCCACTTCCCTTCGTTTCATCTGGCCTTTTAATCAGAGTGTGTGCAGCACCGTGTCAGGAGAACAGTCCAGAGGACATCTCTCCTGGTGTTCTAACATTGTTGACTGTTTCTGTCTCTCTCTCTCTTTGGGCCACTGGGAGAATCTCACCCCCAAACCCACCATACTGCTCATTAGACCACCACCAACAAAATAAAACACATATTAGGCAACGAGCGGGAGGGGCAGAAGGGGAGGGGGGGGCATAAGGATGAGGATGAATGTTTAATTGGTTGCTGTGTGTGTGTGTGTGTGTGTGTGTGTGTGTGTGTGTGTGTGTGTGTTTGTGTTGTGTGTGTGTGTGTGTGTGTGTGTGTGTGTGTGTGTGTGTGTGTGTGTGTGTGTTGTTTGTTCATGTTTGTTCATGCGCACATCCGTAAACCCAGGTCTCTGTGTAATTGCTCGCACAACAACAAGCAAGCTACACCGTCTTTCTTTGTTCGTCTGAACGGTGAGTCTCGAGTGTTCACGGTGTTGGCTGTGTGTCTGTGTCTGTGTGTGTGTGTGTGTCCGTCTGTCTGCACGTGCGTGCGTCGCAGCGTTTTCGCTATAAGATGAAACGCACACACACACACACACACACACAGGCACGCATGCTCACACACACACACACACACACACACACACACACACACACACACACACGTGTGTACAAAGTCCCCAGTGTGTCAGGAGGACGTCAGCATTCCTCAGACCCTGACACCGTTGGCTGGGGGTGGGGGGGGGGGGGGCGGGGGGGTGGGGGGGCAGGGCTGCGGCGTCGGTCTCATTAAGGCCTTCGCCGTCTGGCTAATGAATCGATTGTGTGGTATCAGTGCTCCTGGCTGCTACTCCCACAGCGCAGCCCCCTCCCCTCCCCCCACATACTCCTCTAGGGGCCTCCCTTTCACTGAGCTCTTAATCAGGAAACAGACGTAATTACCCTCTCTCTCTCTCTCTCTCTCTCTCTGCAGCCTCTTCCTCTCTCGCTCCTCGTTTATTTTCTTGTCCTTATTTCCCCGTCCTCTTGTTTTCTCTCCCTCTCTCTCCCTCTCTTCCTGTCTTTATCTTCATGCTCCACCAGCTCTGTTCTTTGTCCTCTTATCATTTGTCTTCTTCCATCTCTCTGCTCTCTCTCTGCTCTCTCTCTCTCTCTCTCTCGCCCTTTCTCTCTTGTATGCATCTTTCTTTCTCTCATCATCATATCTTGTCATCCTTGGGCAGAGATTTGGGATGTGCGCATGCACGCTGTGTGCCCGTGCATACAGTATGCGCATGTGTGCGTGTGTGTGTGAGTGTGTGTGTGTGTGTGTGTGTGTGTGTGTGTGTGTGTGAGAGTGTGTGCGGTGGTTGGGTGGGGTTGCGGTGGTGGTTGGGTGGGGTGGGCGGGTGCGAGTTTCCACTGACAGTTCAGATCACAGTTAAAAAGATGAAGAAGTGGAGATGAACAAAAAAAAATCCGGACGATGTCAAGAAGGCGAGGAGGGAGGAGAAAATAAGAAGAAGTGGTGCTGATGGAGGTCTGGACGCTGCTCACTGCTACTGTACAGGATGAGGAAGAGGAGGTGACCAGCCTTCCTCCTCCGTCCACCCAGCTGTGGGACGCTGTGGGGTGCCTCTCCCCTCCCCCCCAGTCCCCCGTCCGTCCGTCCATCCCGTCCCGTGGCTCTCTCTCTCTCTCTCCCGTCTCGTCTCTCTCTCTCTCTCTCTCAGTAAACCACCTCGTAGACGGTGGCCTTCTTGTCTCCGGAGCCTGTCACGATGTACTTGTCGTCTGGAGACACGTCGCAGCTCAGGACGGACGACGACTCCTTGGACTGGAGGACAGAGAGACAGACAGACAGACAGAGAGGGAGTGAGACACAGAAGCACAGAGAGAGAGAGAGAGAGAGAGAGAGAGAGAGAGAGAGAGAGAGAGAGAGAGAGAGAGAGAGAGAGAGAGAGAGAGAGAGAGAGAGAGAGAGAGAGAGAGAGAGAGAGAGAGAGAGAGAGAGAGAGACAGAAGGTGTGTTTCTATAAGCCAGGGGCGGATTGGCCATCTGGAGTACAGGGAGTTTTCCCGGTGGCCTGCGCCACCTAGTGGCCTGGACAAGATCAAAAATGCACTAGTAGTGGCACTTCCAAAATGCACTAGAGTGCGCTAGATGCTCGCCTGAAACATACAGATCCAAATGACCCTTAATCTTCTACATTCTCTAGTTGTGTGGACTAAGTTGGGCTAATTCACATGATGAATATTTTAACTCTTGAGGGTGTAAAAATGAAACCAAATGGACCCGCCAGGGTCCATTTGGTTTCATTTTTACGCTCTCAAAGAGTTACATCTGGTTAACCATCTTCTACATTCTCTAGTTGTGTAGACTAAGTTGGGCTAATTCACATGATGAATATTTTAACTCTTGAGGGTGTAAAAATGAAACCAAATGGACCCGCAAGGGTCCATTTGGTTTCATTTTTACGCTCCTGTTGTATCTGGAATTCACAGTACCATCAAAAGTTCTTAAAAGAATCCTTAAGACTAAATTAACAGCTGTTCTTCACCTAACTACAAGCTAACAGTAGAAATCCTATTTTGAGACTCTGAAAACCCTGAGAGCAGCCTGAGAAAGTTCACACCTTTTAAGGTTGAGTTGTAAACCCAAAAACATTGTGTAGCCAAATTGAGTTTAGGTGACATCTGCTATGCTCTGTCCTGGAGGTTTCATCCTGTCAGAGCATACATATATACGGTTAAATTAAGCTCACTCATTGTTTAACATACAGGAGCAGCTGAAGCAGAAAAGCATGGTTCTCTGCTCTTATCCTTCAGTCATAATTATTTGAGATCACGTACATAGTACATAAAAGTACAATAATTATGTCTTTTTGTTTATTGCATTCTATAAACAGATTTAAGTATTACTTGGTTCCATATTGATCTGTAACATAATTCTCATATGTGTCATTTCATTTATTTCAAAGTATAAACTAGTTCCTGTAGCCATTCATTTTCCATGTTACATATATTTTTGATATTGAGTACCTTTACTGTAAGCTATTAATAATAAGTATAACTCTTCAGCTCCCAAAGAGTTACGTACATCTGGTTAACCAGCTCCCCCCCCAGCCCCCCCCTGGCAAAGGCAAAATTGTCCCGGTGGGAAAATATGTGCCAATCCGCCCCTGCTATAAGCCATATTTTTGTGCAAGAACAGGTCTTGCAAAAAGAACGGAAACACCTCAAAATGCGAATACGTTTCCATTTTGTGCAAAAATACTTTTTCGCTGGAAGGTGGTGGATTTTCGGGCTGTATCGAAAGAGTCTAATGCACAAATGGGGTATGGAAACAGCTTGCGGAAGGATTTCTAATTGGAAAGCATTGGACGCAAATTATATCGCATTTGAACAGTTGAAATAAATAACATATAAATAACAGAGCGTTGTTATGGAAGTTATATTACTACAAGACAGCCAGGGGCGGATCTAGGCATGGGCATGGGAGGCAACGCCCCCCTAAATGCACAGACTGCTCCACCAAACATGATGGCATGCAAAACTACCCAAGATATTTGGGTTGTTACCCTTATATTCAAAATGATTTGAAACACTACTACTGCTACTAACTAACTACAACCACTAACTAACTACACCACCATCATTTCATCATTGAAAACAGAGAACTCTAAGTTAAGTCAGACCTTTAGCTTTATGCATGCTGCATCTGTCTGTTGCAACTTCAACAACAACTGATGTCATTATTGATGCTTTACTTGACTAATAAAAGTCCTGCAACTGAAAATGGTATGGGTGCGGCTTCATGAGGCCACCCCCATACCATTTTTTCCTGCCCAAAATCTTATGGGATTTCATGCCTCGATAACAGTCTCTGCACGTCCCTGGCCAAAATATAAACCCACATTGCGTTCATTCATGAAACTCGCAGAGCAGCTACCTGAGACTATCCTGAGTCTGATATATTTATCTGCCATGAATATAAGCAACCAAAACATGTGTAGCTGAATACACATAGTATGTACAGCTGTTTTACAGCTGCTATTTATCTATAAACGATGCTCCAATCGAGTCAGACGTAAGGATGGGCTCTGCCCCTGAATATTATATAATATACAGTATACTAATTATTATGTTAATAAAGTTCAAGCTTTTTGTCTTGCCTGCACTGCACGTGTTGTGCAGATAAGAATAGAATATAGGGTAGGCTACCTTAAATATAAAGTCAGGGAAATACTAGTCTTACCGGCACTACAATTTAATACAGCATTTGTTAGAAAAACAACCAGGCCAACCAGGCAGTCTGTGTATAATATTTTGTATAGCCTAAAAGAGGTTCGAACTAAAAATATATGTTAAATAACCAGGCATCTCACAAAATTGTGCCACCTACTGCTTATTTTATGAACCCATTCTATATTTCCCTAGACTCACACGAGTCGCAATTCATCAGTGGATGGAAACGGCGGATAATTCACTTTTACTTTTTTGACTAAATAAACACACTCATTCTATTTTTGCAAAGGTTTAATGGAAACGCACCTAGAGAGAAAGAAAGAGAAAGAGAAAGAGAGAGAGGGAGGCAGAGAGAGATAGAAAATAATCCAATTAGACCTGAGCTTGTTCTATGAAATGTCTCAATGAAATGTCTTCTCACGGTTGAACTATTTTATTTCAAGGACCCTCAGAATTTTGCCTCCAACACCCATCTGAAAATATGTAGTTCCAGGGACCCCCCAAGAAGCAAAGATATGAGGTAAAAACATTCACCCTGTAACAATATCCAAGATTTGAGGCACATTTTCTGGATTTTTCAAAAAATAGCAGATCTACAAGCTCGCAGAGACCCATTTTTCAACAGATAAAAGTACAGCATAACACCAAAAGGCGTTCCCGCGTCCCAGAATGGGATAACAGAGAAAAGAAGACGTTATAATAGACGCAACGATGTGACTCATCGCTCAATCAACGGAGACGTCATTTGCATTTCAAAAAACGGAGCCGTCCGCGTGGCTGTGTGGAAGATAATTGCCGAGCGTGTCGCTGACTCATTGTTCTTCTACGGAGCTGGGGAAGACGAGACAGAACGTTCGCCTCTCTCTCTCTCTCGTTCGCTTCTCTCTCTCTCTCTCTCTCTCTCTCTCTCTCTCTCTCTCGTCCTCTCGTCCCTGGAGACGAGCGGCCTCATTAACCACAGGTAAATGTTATATGGTGGTATACTCTGAGATACAGTATACTGTGTTCTCTCCCTACCAACACGTCTGCTTTGCTGATGGTGACACCTGATTTCAAAGTATATACAGGCTACAGAACAGCTGAGACAACGGACACTGACTATACACTTCACAAACCTACGGCTAACCGCTTTGAAGACCACAAATTCCTGCTGCTAACGTCCCAATATGAAGCACAGCCCCTAGAATGTCTTCGCGTTAGTTCTGCAATGCTTCTGTGTCAAACGGTGCATTTATAGGGAGCTTGTATCCAAAAGCGCTTTACAGGGTGTGTAATGAATTCACACAGACGCGCACTCACGCATGCACACACACGTGTGGCCCAGAAAACAAAGCAAGGCACCAATGTACCAATGGACCAGGAGCAATTAGGAGTTCAGTGTCTTGCTCAAGGACTCTAACTCTGGGACATCCTGCAGGATGTGACCCTGCTCTGCTGCCCACTCTACCCCTGAACCACTGCTGCTCCCGTTGAAGTTAGATGTGACCAAATTAATCGGTAGGTTTGTGCAGGTTTTTATTGTTTAATATGTTGGAATGAAATCGTAAATGAAAACGTAATAATTCCAAGCTGTAATGACGTGCTGTTGTTTGGATCATGATCAGCGATGGACATACAGATCGTGCACGTACAAGTGACTACCTGCCGTTAGCCGATCATGCTGAAAAAATGCTAATCGCCAGAAATTAATGTCACAATCATCGGGGATTAAATAAAGCTTCATGAACGCGTCAAAGGCAATAAGAGAGTTAAGTACAATCTGTCTACATCCCTCTCCTGCTCTGTGTAGTATCTGAGAGACCAGAATTCTGTGTGTGTGTGTGTGTGTGTGTGTGTGTGTGTGTGTGTGTGTGTGTGTGTGTGTGTGTGTGTGTGTGTGTGTGTGTGTGTGTGTGTGTGCGCTTGCGTGCAGCACCTGGCTTTAGATGAGCTAAAGCTGCCTCTATGTTCTATCATTTATCTTCCCTCCGTGCTTTCCTCTTCCTCCCTCTACCTTCCTCTCTTGGCTTTCATTCCATCTCTCTACTTTTCGCTGTTGTCTTTTCTCTGCACCCCCCCCCACACACACACACCACCCCCTGTGGCTTCCGGCACGGCAGCAGAAGCTTGTCAATCATCCGTCCGGTGGCGAGAGGCCATTTTGACAGGATGGCTCACACTACGAGCTGACAGACTGAGTGAGTGGTGGTGGAGGAGGAGGAGGAGGAGGAGGAGGTGGTGGTGGTGTTGTTGTTGGTGGAGGAGGAGTGGGATTATTTGGAGGTGTGGGTGGGTGGGTTGCAGTGGACGACGGGCACTGGCGGCGACGGAGCGAAAGACGGAGGAGAAACGGGGTGTATAATATAACACCCCATTGCATCCGCACTACCAGCGATGCAACCGATGAAATCTCATTAGAATGCATGTTTTTCAATGAGGCTGTCCTGACCCAACGCGTTGACAACGTGCCATGCAGCAACGGCGTCCGTCCAGCCCTCCTAGATTCACTCACAGTCTCTATCTGAGCAACCCAAACGGTTTTATTGGTTGAGATGTATACACGCCACTATTTATTTGGTGATTTGATTGGTTCAGAATATACGTTCGAGCACAATGGCTGACAGGTTTTTTTCGCCGTCGAAACGCTTGCTCCGATCCAGATGAGCATAAAAACAAACGCAATGACATTGGACAGACATGACGGGGGGAAAAAAACACAGAAATAACCGGCAGAGTGCAGGAGACTCACATTTTGTACAAGGGGGCAGTGTTGCCAACTTGGCGCATTTGTCGCTATATTTAGCTTTTTTTCAGACTCCCCTAGCACCAAAATTAGTGAAAGCTCCTGGTGAAAAATCTAGTGCTTTTTTTGGTGGTGAGTTGGGGCAATTGGTAACCAATGGACCCTTGTAGATCTGTAACTCTTGAGAATTAATTAACTCTTGAGATCTGTAACTCTCAAGAATTAAATTATATTTAAACATCTTAATTTTCTAAAAAATCTAATTTTCAAAAAAATCTACACATTTATGTAGAGTAATTGCTATTTTGACCAACACATTTCGACCAGCTATTTCTCATAAATTAGTCTGAGAGACAAAACTCAACATCAAATGGTGGTCCTCCGTGGCTAAAATGCATAATAATAATAATAATAATAATAATAGTGGGCCCTGGTATGAAAATGGTTGAAAACCCACTGCTCTAGCGCATACATTCTAGTGCATTTTGGAAGTGCCACTAGTGCATTTTGGCTTTTGGCATGTTGGCAACACTGCAAGGGGGAAAAGAGAGAGGGGAGAAAAAGTGGGTAGGGTGTGCACGTCCACGTGCGTCCGCGTGTGTGCGTGCGTGCATGCGTGCGTGCGACATGCCGTGGGGTGCGAGCCATTTGGCAGGAGGGTAGCGCCTGGCATTTGGATAACAGAGCAGATAGCCAGCATCCTCATTTCAGCCTGAGGGGTGACAGGACAGGATGGAGCCACCATCCCTTTCCTAGTATATGCCTCCTATCCTCCCCTGCACCCGTGTACGGAAATATATGTGACAGCCGTGCCGCATCTCAGGGGCGGATCTAGGCATGGGCATGGGGGAGGGGGGGCAATGCCCGCCTAAATGCCCAGTCTGCCCCACCGAACACGATGGCATGCAAAACAAGCCAAGATATTTCAAATTAAAGTGCCTATATTTTAGATTATTTGAAACACTACTACTGCTACTACCGTAAGTACAGTTCACTCCTAAACTACTAAACCAACAGCATTCCATCATTGACAACAGAAAACTCTGTGAGTCAGACCTTTGGCTTTATGCATGCTGTGTGTCTGTTGTAACTTCAACACCAGCTGATGTTATTATTGATGTTTTACTTGACTAATAAAAGTCCTGTAACCGAAAATGATATGGGTGTGACTTCATCACCCGTGTCGCTTCGCACCATGGTCGCCCCCCCCCATACCATTTTCTCCTGCCCCCCCCCCCCCCCCCCCCCCCATTGGGAAATGTTACATCCGCCCCTGCCGCATCTCTTTCTCTCCCTCTCATACACATACACACATACACAGCCCACACACACACAAAAATGTGTGCGCGCTGATGCAAGATGCACACATGACCACAGTCATGATCGGTGCTTCAAATGGACGTGGAAGACTTGACTCGGTGCACTCACAGAAAGCACACTGGTCATGATGAATGCATAGCATTCCATATCGCTCCCGGTCACTGCGTTTTATCTAAACAACGTGACCTTTCTGAACACGGAACAACATGTGAGAGATATGGAGGAACTTTATCTTATCCAGGACTATAGGACAGGACAGTATGCACAATTTTGGCGTGCACAAATGTCAGTTCCTCTTCCTCTGTGTCCATGCCAGTTTCTGTGTGTATCTTTTGTTATCTGCATGCAGAGCTAGATGTGTATGTAGTGCAATGAAGGTAAAGGGGCGTGGTTTTACTGATACAAAACCAAACCACGCACGCACACACGTACGCACGTGTAAAGCGTTATCGCTTCTCACCTGGAAAATGCTGGCTCCATACGGTGTCCTCCATGCGTTCAACAGATTGTCCTTTCCTGTGCTCACAAACCATTTTCCTGCAATTACACACACACCGCACGCACGCACGCACGCACACGTGCACACACACGTACACACACAGTAGCCAAATTAGAAAATAACACCCAAGGGCCAACTTCATCCCCTATATACCTAGGTACTGTACTAGTGAGGCAGGACCTGCCACCATCAGGCCGGCCTGTGCATCACAAGTCACATGAAAAATGCATTACATTTCAACAGTTTTAATTCCATCAATATCAAATATCCCTTGCGTTTTATCCGGCGTGCTGTGAACATGAACATGACCCCAAGACATTATAATATAAAGTAATTGGAGATTTTAATAGCAGTTTTCAAGATGTTTTGGCCATTATCTCTGGAACAGAAGGTCCAATCTGCTCAGTTTAAAGCTGGTTGGATGCGTGACTTGGGTGCATGTGTGTGTGTGTGTGTGTGTGTGCGTGTGTGTGTGTGTGTTACTCACCACAGTAGGCGAACTTGAGGGAGAGCACACAGCTCTCGTGGAGGTGCAGCTGGTACTTGTCAGGCTTGGAGACGTGAAGCACTTCCACATTACTGCTCTCCATGCCTACGGCGAGCCACTCTCCTGTCGGACAGTAGCCCAGAGAGAAGATCTGCTCACAGGGAGCAGGAGAGGACAGAGAGAGAGAGAGAGAGAGAGAGAGAGAGAGATGGAGGGATGAGGGAAGAGGGAAGAAGGGGAGGGGAGAGAGAGAGGTCGGAGTAGAAGCATGGACAGACATGGATGGATGGATAGAGGGAGAGAATTTAGAGTGTATTTAGAGAGTACGATGGTCGAGGATGGCCGGGGGAGAGAGACAGAGAGATAGAAATGGCAGGCACAAAAAGACAAGAGAAAGTCATTACACAGCCAATCGAAACTCATCTGACAACAGCCGTCCATTATGGCAGCCTTATTGTGACAGCCAAGACTGAGTGAGCATAAGTGAGTGAATGAGTGAGAGAGACAGAGAGAGCGTGTGTGTGTGTGCGTGTGCGTGTGTGTGTGTGTGTGTGTGTGTGTGTGCAGGGGCGGATTGGCCATCTGGAGTACAGGGAGTTTTCCCGGTGGCCTGCGCCACCTAGTGGCCTGGACAAGATCCAAAATGCACTAGTGCCCCCCCCCCCCCAGGGTGGCCTGGCAAAGGCAAAATTGTCCCGGTGGGAAAATATGTGCCAATCCGCCCCTGTGTGTGTGTGTGTGTGTGTGTGCGTGCGTGTGTGTGTGCGTGCGTGTGTGTGTGTGTACCTGTGAGGTGAAGTCGTGCTGCTGGAGCTGTCTTCCCTCTCGGAGGTCCCAGCAGCGCACTGTGTTGTCCAGACCTCCTGTCCACAGCTTGGTGCCATCGTTGGAGATGTCGATGCAGCTGGCCCCGTCTGTGTGGCCCTGGAACTGCCTGCAGCGTGGGAGAGAGGGAGAGACAATCTCTGTCTATCTCTCTCCTCTGCCTCCTCAACTCCCACCCCTTCAGGATCTATACATTATTATGTCCTGCATCTGTAAAGCCCAGGATTCCAACATGGGTCTCCATGCATTCTCGTGAATGTTTCACGTTTGAAACCCTTATTTTGAAGCAGATCCCCGAAACGGGATGTATGATGATGACGACGAAATGGTGTCTCTGGTGTCTTGCTCTTGACCAGGGGTTTTCAACAGGTGGTCCGGGGACCACCAGTGGTCCCTGAGAGGGTTCCGGGTGGTCCCCAGCTAAGTTGGTTAACCAGATGTAACTCTTGAGAGTGTAGAAATGAAACCAAATGGACCCGCAAGGGTCGATTTGGTTTCATTTCTACACTCTAATATTCACTCTAATAATATTTTACACTCTAATATTCATCATGTTAATTAGACCAAGCCTACACAATTGAAGATTAATGGTCATTTTGATCTGTATGTTTGCCTGTTTTGTTTCTCAAATCCAGCCTGGAATTATGGATGAAAGCAAAAGAAATCTTTAGTTTTGGGGTCTGTGGGGCTAAAATGTTCTCAAATGGTGGTCCGTGGCTCAAATACTGAATAAATGGTGGGCCCTGGTATCAAAAAGGTTGAAAACCCCTCCTCTTGACCAATCTGGCGTCTAACCATCTGTGCAAAAATATCCGCTTCACGAGTCTCAATTACCTGACTAGGGCCTGGTGGTGGAGGTCTTAATTACCTGACTAGGGTCTGGTTGTGGAGGTCTTAGTTACCTGACTAGGGTCTGGTTGTGGTGGTCTTAGTTACCTGACTAGGGTCTGGTTGTGGAGGTCCCAGACCACGATGTTTCCGTCGCTGCAGCAGGAGAAGCAGACCTTGTTGTCGGGGGAGATGGCCAGAGCGTAGCAGGCTGGTGCTGACGACGTCAGCTCCGCCTTGATGCGGGGAGTGGGTGTGGCCAGGTCCCAGATGGACAGCGTGCTGGCCTCCCCGCCCACGATCAGGGTGCGCCCGTCAGGGAGGATTTTGCAGGAGCGGATGTAGTTGTCCCGGTTCTAAATGGGCAGAAGATAAGGAAGCCACAATGTCTTACATGCTTATTGTGATCAAGAGTCTCTACAACGGGAATGGGCTGAGCTCAACAAATGAACATACCAAGACATTTTGATAACGCCAGTCTCTTAAGGAGATTGAATCAAATGAAGCAGAACTACTCATGGTGAGCATGTACGGTACGTGGCATGTTTTGTGTGCTGGGCAGGTATGGTGTTGGTGTATTTATGACAATGAATGCTCTATTTTATCATATACCTGTACTGTAGTACTTATGCAGAAAAAATGCGGATCTATGAGCTCACTACACAATATTTTTGTCTCCACCTAGCCAAAGCATGGTGGGGAATATGTTTTGCACTCCAAATGTCTGTGTGTGTGTGTGTCCCCGTCCGGTACCAGGTAAACTCCGGTGCCGCTACCCCGGTTGATGCCAGAATTTGGACACACACTCCCTGAATGCCAACCATGAACCTCTACCCCAAAGTTTCCACAATGGCTTCCCAACGACCCGCAAAACAATCTCATTACTTGGCTCGCTTTGCTCGCAAAAGTAACTACCCAAAAATGACCATGTTGCTGTGGGGATGGCTGATGTGTGTTTCTTACCAGACAGTCTAGCTGTGCCATGGGGCTCTTGCTGCCCGGCTGGCTGATGTCCCACACCTTGACGCAGCCCTTTCCTCCGGTGTAGACGTGGCGCGTGGACGTGCTGATGGTGACGGCACACACCACCTCTCCGTGGTTCAGCGTGTGGATCTGCCGGGCGTGGCGCGGGATGCCCGGGCCCAGCAGGGCGTCCGGAGGGAAGGGCACCGGCTGCATCTGCCCGTCTGCGCTCACGTGGAACGAGTAGGCACTGAGGACGGGACGCAGGGACAAGAGGAGACATGAAGGGGATGGGACTGTCATCACATATTAAAAAATCCAGTCAGTTCAGTTTCAACTTCCATGAAACCATTTTGTGACCACGGCCGATGTCATTTGGCACCAACGGGCTCAACCGTTGGCATAACGGTTGGGGGTTAAAGTGAGGTTAAGGCATAAGTTTTTACTGAGATTATGTTTAGGGTTAGATGTTAGGGTTAGGTTTAGTATTGACCAGTGAGGAATGATCGTGACCGGCCCAACGGTAGTAAAACGGCCGACCATTTTCAACGGTCACAACTAATTTATAACGGTCGCGGCACGCGTGAGGGTGACTCTCCATGAAGGGTGAGTTGAACTCAACTTTCACAATCCGAGAGAGAGAGAGAGAGAGAGAGAGAGAGAGAGAGAGAGAGAGAGAGAGAGAGAGATAGAGAGAGGGATAGAGAGAGAGAGAGAGAGAGAGAGAGAGAGAGAGAGAGAGAGAGAGAGAGAGAGAGGCATAGAAAGAGAGAGAGAGAGAGAGAGAGATGACTCCTTAAAGATCTCTGTCAATGCACAAGGTTACGACAGATACGACTGAAGGGCATAGTGAATGAAAGACTTAGAGCTGCTGCTGCTGCCGCCGCGCACACACACACACACACACACACACACACACAAAACACATAAATGAGTCATCAATCAATAAAAGAACAAAAGAGAAAGACAGAGTTGCAGCTTAACATATGTACGGTATATGCAATCGTGGCACACACACACACCCACCGCTATGCACACATGCACGCATATCACAGGCGCGCACACAGACCTCTACACATACACACACTACTTGGCTAACAAAAGTAAAGATTGACAGCATAATGATCTCAGGGCTCCAATAGTAATATTCGTCAAAGAAAAATGTGGCAATTACTTGTCTCACAATAGCCGTAGGTGGGAATGCATAATGACAGATTGTATTACAAGGCAGACAGTCAACGTGCCTCCATGGCTAATGGCAGATCAATACCATACAGCGCTGGGAAGCCAAGGCTATTTTATGATTTACAATTAGTAAGAGAGAGACAGAGAGAGGGAGAGAGAGAGAGAGAGAGAGAGAGAGAGAGAGAGAGAGAGAGAGAGAGAGAGAGAGAGAGAGAGAGAGAGAGAGAGAGAGAATTGCTGGATTTTATCATTTTTCCTCGTCCTCCCTTTTTTCCTATGGAAAATCAATACCGTATGTCGGGAAATTAACTATAACATGCACAAAACTAACTTCACACACTCTTGACTCTGTGTGATGTGACACAAAGGCTTACTCTGTTGCTGATCAAATTCACACCAGTGGTTGGTTGACTGACACTTACAGTGGTGGACAATATTTGTAAGTACACATGCTTTTAAAATAGTTGAGAATTCAAATGTACATAATAATTATCACATAGTACAACTATTGCCCGCATTGCCATACTCAAATTTAATTTAAACACAATAACAGTGAAGATAACACATAATAGTACAAGCTCACAGTGCACGGCATCATGGTTTAGGATGCACCGTGAGGTTGTAGATCTGCTGCGTTCACCACTTTTTGAAAAAAGGGCTTTCCTAGATGTGTAATGTCTTACATAGTGAAGTGAAAGTATTCAAAAATACAAATACTCAAAGAAAGCAAACAATACATTAATACTTTGATACTGTTCACCACGGGATGCTTGAAATGCTAAAATACCTCCTGTGGTCACTATAGGCATGTTTTTCAAACAGGGCTGGAATAAAAAATATTATAAAAGGGACAACAAATTACTATAATACTGTATAACCAGATGTGCAAGACAAAACATCAGACAACTAGGGACAAAGAATACTGACAAATATACTGACAAATGCCCAGTTGAGAAATAGAAAACATACTGTGGGGCAATGTATTTATAATAATACAAATTCAGGGAGGCATACAATTCTTGCTGGGGCTGCATTTGGCCTGCAGACCCCACCTTGGACAGCCTTGCTATAGGGTCTTCAGGGCTCAGACAGCTGTACAATCCCTGGAATCCCTGGAATAATAGAGATGTACGCTGGCAGGAAAAAAGAAACACTCACCGCCTACAAACCCATCCCCCGCTTTCCCTTCTTAGCCACGTACTGTATTTTTAGATTGTCATTGAATCCAAATTTAAACATCTATTTGTCATAATATATATCTATTTCTGTCAGCCTGTCATCATGGCCAGCCATGTCAGCTTTCACACATTTCGACTTGGTCTGCGCGGCGACGGCGCTGCCGTCGACAGACTGTGAAATAGTGAGAATTAATGACACTGTAAGGTATGGTGGAGGCAGCGACTTCATGACAGGCGTAGAGAGAGAGAGAGACAGACGGGTGCCATTACTGGCGAGTTAACGCCGGAGAACCCAGATGGTGTCTCTTCGCTGGGGGAACGTTAAAGTACAGTACAGTATAGTCTGTGTGGATAGGAGCAAGTATATACTGTACGTCTCACTGTACAACATCAATAAGTGACAGGATGCATACGTTAGCATTGTAATGATAAGATAATGGGGATAGTAGTAGTACTAATAATTGAGGAACTCACGGCTTGCCTCCGGAGGAGCCAGGCATGGACGAGGACAGTCCAGGAGCCCTGAGGTGAGACCGGGACTCATAGGCCACCTGGTGAAGGACAATACAATACATAATACAATACATAAGCATACACAAGCATACAAGTTTGAGACTTCCATTGTGTAATGACCTCATTATTGAATAGCAGTGTTTCAACCCTCTTCAGAGATGATTTTATGAAACTAACAAAATATACTGTACAGCCTACGATCATGGAGAAAATGTACTTTGTTTTAAGAAAATTAATTGCAGAAATGCAAAAACATAATGACGTTTGGCTCCAATGCTCGATGCACCATTTTTTAAATAACTCTTCCTACTTCCCTAACTAATTAAGGGCTCTGTTCCAGATATAGTTTTTAATTTCAAGAACCCCTGTAAGTGTGCGAAATATTATGGATTTACCACCGGTAAAACCTGAAGTGAAGGAAGTAGGGATGGGGCAATCGGGAAGCAAATGGATCCTTATGGGTCAGTAACTCCAATTGTACACTCTCAGAGTTAAAGGTATAATAGGTGATTTCACTTAATTTATTTTCAATTTTTTGGGATAATCCTCCCTCCTATAGAGGGGGGTAACCATATAAGGAGTTCCTCCCTGTCTCCAGCGTGCCCCTGGGGTAAAAAAAACACCCTAGTTTCAGCATAAAGTAATAAAAGCATAGAGATCTAACTCGACCGATAGGCCCGCCCCCTTGCTGTTCATCTCAATACAGTAGAGGTTGCTCAGTGGTGTTGCAAGCACCAGGAAGTACCATCCGTTTGCCCATAGAACAACTTTGTACTTTCGCATTTGCTCACCAAATTTTGGTGGGCACATGGGGAAGTGTTTGACGTGCGTAACTTCATGAACGTACGTCCACTTCAGCTAAAGGGCTGCACTTCCACTTTTCGCCACGCAGGTTCAACAATGGAGAGCGCCCCTGGGGAGTTGAGTTTCAGTTTGGGCTTTTGGAGAAAGTGGTGGTGAGCATGGGTGCATGTGCTGTGGGCTGTTGCACTTCCCCATACTGCAGGAGTGTGTGCATGTGCACACAACTTGTGACCATAGGTTTCTCCAAATCACCAAAATCACTGCACGCTCCTTTAAATTGATTTTACAATAGATTGGGGTCCCAGAGACACAAATGCGATTAAATAGGGCCCTGTACATGAGAACGTTTGGGATCCCATTGGAGAGAAAAGGGGTGAAGAGGGAGCAGCTCACCATTGGGCTCCGGGTGTAGGCGCTGGCCGCCGCGCTGATCTGGGGCGACAGGGTCAGGGCCCCGCCGAAGCCTCCGGGACTGGCCAGTTCCCCGTTCAGTCCTGCGTGGGACACCACCCCAAAGTGAGACGGGTACGAACCAGAGGGCACAGACATGGGACTGCGGAGAGCTGGTGGGAGGAAGGGCAATGGGTTGGGGTGGGGGATGAAAAGGAGAGGAGGTGTAAAGGGAAAAAAGTACACAAACGGTCATGGAGGACTGAACAGGAATGGGTCTAACATGTTATTATTAACAATTACACCTGATGGACGCAATTGCCCACACCTGACTGCAGACAAAAAGTCAAAAGTCAAAGTCGCATGATTTGTCACTACGTTACCGCAGCGAAATTGGTTCTCCGCTTCTGACCCATCACTTGGAGTGGTGAGCTCCAAGGAGCGGTGAGCTGCGGCTTGCCGTGCTCGGGAATCATTAGCTGATTTTGACCCCCAACCCATCCCTTTGATGCTGAGTGCCAAGCAGGGAGGCATTGGGTCGCATTTTTAGAGTCTTTGGTATGACCCGACCGGGAATTGAACCCTGGCCTCCCAGTTCCAGGGCGGACACTCTAACCACAAGGCCACTGTTTTGATCAGACTTGGATCTACTCGGTTTTAATGTGATGGACGTCTGGTTTGGGTGTCCATTTTTTATGCAAAACAACTTACCATAAATGCTACCAAGCTAAAATAAGGCCATCCTTGCTCTAGAAAGCACCAATGTTCCAATCTGGATTACTGGATAATAAAAAAATACGTCCGAACATCACAGGTTTTATTAAAACCAGGGATCAGATGCAGTGGGGTCAAATCTACCGTCAACTGCTTCTGACATCTGTACTTCCCTCACTTTGAGTGGCAACGACATAGAGGTATAATAAGAACGGCAACGAATGCAACAGCCATGTGTGCCTTCATGAGAGAATTACCAGACTGGTAACTGCACTGCTGACAAATGAGAAATCCCCACCCAGTAGGAGATGGGATATTTCTGTAAGAAGCCGTTGAGGGCTGATTTTTTACCCTATAGCAGAGCATCAGATGGAGCTAGTAGCATGCTGGGCAGCCATGCTGTCCCCTCCCCTGATCCAAGCCAGTGTCCATAACACTCTGACCCTGTTTTCCTCTCCCAGCGAGCCGCCCGCTGGGGCCATGCTGCTGTCCCCTGATCCACACGCTGACCAGAGAGATGCAGTCCGCCATGCTGGGAACCATGCTGTCTCCCGATCCAGTCTGGTGTCCATTCCACTGACCCATGCACAGCCAGCACAGAGAGACACCACCAATTCCCTGCAACTTATAGCAAAGCTTTTTCGAATTTATTCTATAAATGTTGCCCTTTAATAACTTTTTATACCCATTAGAAGCCTAAACAACCACCCAGATCATCCATTTTCATCCTTGGATGTTATTCCAAGCCATTTCAGCTGCAATACTGACAATGTCCACACCCAAGCCTCCCTCTCGCCGCTGTCCTCTACAATGGAAGGCGGTGGGGACTCATACATATCAGTGACTTAAAAGAGAATTCCACCCTAGAATGTGTTTACTGTCTGTATTTTGGGGGTTTGAGAGGCTGCTGTGCTGTCCATTGCTCCAAGGAACGAATAGCCGCTTATATCCATTCAGCTATTAGTTTTGAGTGGATTTTGTCCATGTCTATGTCCTGAGCTGAACGTTGCTCTAACTCTCCACTCCACTATCTCATTATCTGAATGCTCCGAAAATAAAGAGACACATTTTTCCTTCATTGGAACGTCATGTAAACAGCCTGCCTCCACTACTCTTCTCACAAAGAGAAGAGTGTCAGGGAATGCTTTCTACTAAAAGCTCTGCATTATAAAGGACAGTTTTAAGTGGGCCATAATAAGTCAATATAGTGGGAATAATATGTCGGTCAAGCAGTTAACCACAAACAACGTTTTGTGATGAAAAAACAGCACATAATGCATTCCTACGGAGTGATGTAATGTCATGTGTATATCATGTAGCCTACATGTTCCGGCTGTAGGACACGCCTCAGAAATCTGGCAGTCAACAGCAGGGGCGGATTGGCACATATTTTCCCACCGGGACAATTTTGCCTTTGCCAGGCCACGCTGGGATGGGGGGGGGGGGGGGGGGGGGGGGGGGGGGGGTAACCAGATGTAACTCTTTGAGAGCGCAAAAATGGATCCTTGCGGGTCCACTTGGTTTCATTTTTACACCCTCAAGAGTTAAAATATTCATCATGTGAATTAGCCCAACTTAGTCTACACAACTAGAGAATGTAGAAGATTAATGGTCATTTTAATCTGTATGTTCCAGACGAGCATCTAGCACATTCTAGTGCATTTTGGAAGTGCCACTAGTGCATTTTGGATCTTGTCCAGGCCACTAGGTGGCGCAGGCCACCGGGAAAACTCCCTGTACTCCAGATGGCCAATCCGCCCCTGAGTCAAGACATTCTAACAGCCCTGAGTTGACTGAGGTCTCACCCAGAGGGTCGGCTCCAGACGCAGCTTTGCTGACCAGGCGAAGGCAGGAGGTGCTGGGCCCAGGGGCTCCCGGGGCCCCTGGGGTGAGGGCCTCCCGGTGGGACGGGGACGGCGTCCCGGACTTATTGGACAACGGAGACTGGGACGACTTGTCCATCTGGGCAGGGAGGATCAGAATGAAAAATGTCAGAACCAGCATCAGAATCATGCTCATTATCACCAGTTTCACCACAGTTTTGGTAGGAACAGATGTTGCTCTTCCTTGGAGTGTTTGCAACACTTAAAAATAAGACCGGTCTGAAGTGAGGGGTGCGAAAAACTTCACCTGTAAACAGTGTGAAGCTCAACAGAGTGGTACCCTAAACATGCATACAGTACATAGAGACTCAGCGACAGACATTGCTGGGCATTGGAGTGGTCGTTGCAACACTCAAAAACGTGAGTTTTTTTGTGCATTATAATGCACAAAATACACACAAAACAGACTACAGTTAAGCCTGTCACGATTATCACATGGTCACAATTACTTGCAATTATCGCAATAATGTTTGCATAATCGTCAATTGTTTCATTCCATGTTGGATGGCCATATACATACGCATGTAGACCAACTATTTCCGCTTTGTTCTATAATTTCACAAGCTGTACATATGAAAAACAATATTTAGAAAATAGCCCATCTACAATCTCACAGTGGGTTTCATAGGAAGGCACTATAGCTAAAATGAATATCAAATATCCATATATAAATCAAGCAACCTAAAACTGTTTGGGGTGCTCAGACTGAGTAGATGATGAAATGACAAAAGGTTTTTTGAAAGTGAAATATCCCTTTAAGTAATGTACTTGGTTACCTTCCACCAGTGCTTTTAGTGTACACATTCATTCAGCCCCTCACGTGAAAACCATAAATGATAGTTCCTTCAGAGCCTGCCACTCGGCTAATGGTTCTACTGTATACGTGCTGCGGGTTCAGAGGGCCGCTCTGTTCAAAGCAGAGCGGCGTGGGTGTAATGGTAGAAGAAATAACAAGGGAAGGTCGACCCAACCCCTGCCTGGGCTGTATATACTCAGTGAAATGAAATGAAGCACACATACAATTCTCTCTCTTTACGGCAAACAACAAAAGGCGAGGTAATTGGGCCCGGGTTTTCCTGGCAACGGTAAAACACAAAAGTACATAAAAGATTATGTAGTAGGTTATACCATAAAGGACATTTTACACGCTAGCTGCTACAGTGCCTGCAGTGTACAGTACAGTACAGTATACAGTATTCCCTGGACGATACAAAGGGTTAGAACAACGGCAGGGATAAATGGCCTTCCTCTACAAAGCATTCTCTCCAGGCCTTCCTAGTATAACTGTATACACACTAAAGTAAAGTAAAGTAGTGCTTCTCAAACTTTTTAGCACCCAGACAAAAACAAAACAAAACATTTGCCCGCGGGGGACGCAAACTAGTAAAAACAGGCGATCTAGAAGCTGCAATGCGGCTTGAAGCAAAGCATTGTGAGCTTGTACATCGGATATTCCAATTCATAGAGTTCCTTAAAATTGTCCTTGATTTCTTCCTAAAATTACTGGAAGAACTACTAATTGTTGATTTTTTTTTTAATTCATGAAAATGGGCGAAGAATCAGTCATGATTGAATAAAGGAGGCAAAGGGTACCAGTACTGGGTCCTTGGCCTACCCGGGTTAGGTTTGTGGTATAAGACTTCAGTGTTTTGTATCTTACAACATTATGTATGAGTACAATACAGAGAATGTTTGCATTTGCCATCTTTGTTGAAGAAGAGTCTATCTATGCCTGAGATAACTAATCTTACTTATCTTTCATAGTGGTTTAAGCCGTGTGGAAATGTCGTATTAAGTTAGGTTACCTGTGCAGGGTCCTTGGCCTTCCCGGGGGTGGGGCTGCGAGGGTTGGGGGACGAGGCGGAGTCTCCGGCGCCGGGGGACCCCCCCGGGAGCTCCTTCCTCAGGGTGGGGGCCCCCCGGTCCAGGCCGTTTCCATGCAGGGGGGAATGAGGGGGGCTGCCGGCGGGCGAGTTAGGCTCCTGGCAAACACAGTGAGAGGAAGAATGTGTCAAAGAAGAGCCCAGAGTATATGAGATGATACATGGTCAAATACCTGCTGTTGGTTTAACTCAGCAAGTGTGCCTAAGGATGTACAGTGAGAACTTCACATGTCCACGGCCATTAGCAGTGCATTGTCAGAAACAGAGTTGAGCTTTTGTTCATTCTATTTAGATTCCCTAAATCTGGGGTTTTCAACAGGTGGTCCGGGGGCCACCAGAGGTCCCTGAGAGGGTTCCAGGTGGTCCCCAGCTAAGTTGGTTAACCAGATGTAACTCTTGAGAACGTAAAAATGAAACCAAATGGACCCTTGCAGGTCCATTTGGTTTCATTTTTACACTCTCAAGAGTTAAAATATTCAGCATCTGAATTAGCCCAAGTCTACACAACTATACGATGGACAAAAGCAAAATAAATCTTTAGTTTTGGGGTCTGTGGGGCTAAAATGTCCTCAAATGGTGGTCCGTGGCTCAAATGCTGAATAAATGGTGGGCCCTGGTATCAAAAAGGTTGAAAACCCCTGCCCTAAATAGAATGAGTTCCGCTGCTGGACTCTCCTTATCAATAGCAAAGCAGTAGAAATAGCACTAGACTAATCAGTGAACAAAACCTGCATGAGGGAAAACATACATTTACGGAAAACCTTCAAGAAAAGATCAGGAGAGAGTTTGGAATGTTGGCACATCTGTATCTACTAGGGGTGGGACTCGATTAAATTTTTGGATCTAATTAATTTGAAGTCTTGTAATTAATTCATCTCAATTAATCGCATACCAATATTTGAACCAAGCAGCATTTTTTGTCAATTAAAACAGGCTGGTATAGCGTGTGAGAGTTTTTCTAAATCAAAACTGTGTTGACACTGCAAGTTGGTTAACCAGATCAAAATTTGGTTAACTAGATCAAAAGTTGGTTAACCAGATGTAACTCTTTGAGAGCGTAAACATGAAACCAAATGGACCCTTGCGGGTCCATTTGGTTTCATGTTTACGCTCTCAAGAGTTAAAATATTCACCATCTGAATTAGTCCAAGTCTACACAACTAGAGAATGTAGAAGATTAATGGTCATTTTGATCTGTATGTTTAACTGTGACTTTGTTTCTGAAATCCAGCCTGGAATTGTGGACAAAAGCAAAAGAAATCTTTAGTTTTGGGGTCTCGATTAAAATGAGTTAATTGTGTTAATCGCGTTACTGTTTCTGTGATTAATTAATCTCAATTAATCAGTTAAAGTCCCAGCCCTAGTATCTACATTTCCAAGGGCGACTGCCTGGAATAAACTCCCTCTACACCATAGGCCTGGAATAAAGTCTCATTACACTTTATAAGGCCTGGAATAAACTCCCATTCCACCTTTAGGCAGTCGGCAGGCAGCCTCTAATCCTCTATAGACATCTTTAAAGCAAAGCTCAATACTGACTTCTTCACTATTGCTTTAGTTGAGTCTTTGTGTTTTTTTTATTCATGCACTCACAGTTCTGTCTGATCTGCTGCTGTTCTTCACGGTTGTTTTAACGCAATTTGTTTTTATTTGATGCTTTTTGCTTTTGTCTTTTTATTGCTCTGTATTGCGCACTTTGTGCTGCATCTATCTCAAGAAATGTGCTCTACGAATACTAAATTATTACTATTATTATAATACGGCACAATCCCCGGGTTTCAAGTGGAGAAATTAAATTGTGTCACATGCTGCGAGACACACAGCCAACATGCTAACGACGCTATCGCGTCCTCCCCATCATGCGTGCCAGCTTCATGAAGTCATTATTTATAACTATTAGCACAGTCAAGGCGGCCAAATACGTCCAATGTAAACATCATACTAGGCTAAGAAAAACACAGCGCTGATTGGGTTCACTGGTGAACAAACACACAACTGGGTGTGACTGTGAGTCCTGCCTGCTGGCACGCAGGCAGCGTGTTTGGGTTGTTATCTATCTATCATTGCCCTTCTAGCCCTAGTTTACAGTCTACTGTATGCAGCAAAGCTGGCGAGGGTTCATCTAACTATGAGAAGGTAAAAGTGCACCTGGAGTGTTGCAAGTGCAAGCCAACATTCTAGACGTTCTAGTTGTTCTACTTTTGCTGAGGTATCAATTGCAAGCAGGGGCGTTTTTGCCATTAGGCAGACTAGGCAGTTGCCTAGGGTGCCATGAGGGGAGGGGGGGACCACCAGACATGCTTTAAAGGATCCCAGGCTAATAAGACTAGTATGGATAAATACATTATAATACGTTATCCTCTATAACTAGAATTGAACATCTAAAACACATATGTTATTTAATTTAAAAATAGTTCATATTTTTATCCCTTGGGGGGGGGGGGGGGGGGGGGGGGCTATTTTACAGGAGATTTTCCCTGGAGCCCCCCCTTACCAAATGGATCCTTACGGGTCCATTTGGTAAGTGGGGGCTCCAGGGAAAATCTTGCCAAGGGCTCCAAATTGCTTAGAAACGCCACTGATTGCAAGTCATGATCATTGCATTACTTTGTAAAGGGTATTCTGCCATTACTTGTTAACTTGAAACACAAGAAGGCGGATTTATTCTTCTGACTTACGTACCGGATCAGCTATCGTACGCCGGGGAGTTTACATTCAACAACGTACGTAAGCAGTCGGATGGCACAGTGGTATTTCTTTGGCCAATAGCCATATCTACAAGCTCACAATGTGCATTGTGAGATTATGGCTGAAGTACTTGTCTGAAGTACTCAAGTACCAGTACTTGAGTAAATGTACTAACGTTACTTTAGTTTACACCACTGTTCATCATCACTACATGCACTTCCACTGTTGTCTCCACTAGAACAGCACAGTGCTGCAGTCAGCACTTCTCACTGCATGAGCACAGTCACTTAAACACACGCACACGCACACGCACACGCGCACACACGCATGCACACACACATACATACACAAGCACGAACAAGCAAACCTTTTCTGCTAGATGGAAACCATGTATGTCCAAAACTGTTACCTTTGTTCAGGGTTCCAATTAAAGCTGAGACAAGCTAAAACTGTGTCGTAGTGAGACGTGGTTTGTGACAGCGTGAACACAGCTGCAAAATATATTGTTATCATATTGTTATCGAGGTATGAACGTGTGCAATATAAGACGGATAATGCTACAGTATATACCGGTATTGTCAATATATCGTCCACTTATAAAACCACCAGTGTGTTGCATTGTTGTTAGCCCTGCCGAACCAGTGCGTTAGTGAGCTCACTCCTAACACGTTTTTGAATGTTTGTTTTTTTAATGTTGCAACATTATATTCAATATCACAATATTCCGCTTAAGTATTGAGGCATAAAATTTGGCCATATAATACAGCCATAACTGAACCAAAATAGGCCATTATTTGTCTTTAAGGCAAATCTTAGCCTTTGGGAGGTCCCTGAAACTACCTATTTTCAGATGGGTGTCCGCAGCCAATAATCCTGGGTAGTCCTTGAGATGAAAAAGGTTGAGAACCGATGACATTTCAGAAAACCAGGCATTATTTTACATAAACGATCAAAAAGTTACAGTAAATATGGAGATATTAGGTTTCTGCACCGACTGCAACGAAATGCTCATGCACCCAAACTCGTTATCCACCCACACACATGCGCGCGCCAGGCACACACACATGCACGCGCACACACACACACACACACACAGGCGAACACAAACACGCACACACACGCGCGCACACACACACACACACACACACACACACACACACACACACACACACACACACACACACACACACACACACCACACACACACACACACACTCTATTGTACTATATCACCAGAGACCTTCTCTTCTTGTTTTCCTGCCATTACACACATTTGTCACTTTTTTTTCTCCCTGCTCCCATTATAGTGGAATCCAAATCACACCAGAGACGTTTCCACTTTTTGCAATATCAAAATACAGAGGGGCTTAAATAAAAACCTATTCTGGTACACAGGCATGAAGTATTTAAAATAAAATATTCCAAGGGTCACGGATGGCTTTGCATAATATTAAATGAGGCTCAGTGCAGTTTATCTAATGAGGAGGAGGAGGAGGAGGATGGAGTCAGAGGAGGGAAAAACACAAACAAAAAGGGCACCCAAACAAAAGAGGGCGAGACAACGAGGGAACAATCAAGTTGGTATGAGAGATAGCTACTGCCAGTGTGTGTGTGTGTGTGTGTGCGTGTGTGTGTGTGTGTGTGTGTGTGTGTGTGTGTGTGTGTGTGTGTGTGTGTGTGTGTGTGTGTGTGCGCGCGCACGTGAGTGTGGTCTCGCAGGGACACAACACAAACAGTGGTGTGTGAAAATGAACTCACATAAGAATGCTTCCCATTTAAGAGGTGTCTGCTGCCACACACACACACACACACACACACACACACACACACACACACATACACACACACACACGCACACACACACGCACACGCATACACACACACACACACACGTGCACACACACCTAGCACGCTCAACAGGCACAAACACACGTAACCTAATGCAACCCTGTGTCAGACAGAGATGGTTGTAGATGACCACACACTGTCTCTCACACACACACACACCCAAACGAACACACTGCGCGCGCACACACACACGTGCACACACATGCCACATTCATTAACTGTACACACAGGCTTACACACAGGGGAGCGACTGACACACTTTCCGACTCTATCCGTGACGTGGAGCAGATTATTCACAACAGTGTGACTTCCACGTTATAAACCCTTCCAGACAGACAGCCAGGGTTAGCCTGAGGACAGCCATGGGTGAATAAAAAACACTCCAATGTTACAGTATAAGTAAAGGTATCAAAACTACAATGGAGAAGGACTCTGTTAGAACTTACAGTACAAGTAAAAGTCCGCTATAGAGGGTATGTGACGTGTGACTATGTGTGTTCTTCATCATACTTATTTTCTTTTCTAGCCTTGATAGTCTATACATCCAAACGGAAAAGTCCTATTTGATTGTATTAAATGTCATTACACAACATTATTTCACTTTGCCAAGTCACTTTGCTTTGCCACTCGACTTTACACTTGATTTCCCATTGAAATTTTACTTGAGTAGGTGTGTACAGGAGTATAGTAGATCTGCTATTTCCCAAGATTTTCATACATTTGAACCTTGTGAAATGTTCCATTCTACAACATAGATGAAAACAGTACTACGGCAGAATGAGTTCTACTGTTGGTACTCAAATGACATTTTTACATCTCCTGTTGTTTTGTAGCCTGATAATAATCAAAACAAGTAACTCAAAAGTAACTAGTAACTACTTTCTAATAATTGTAGTGGAGTAAAAGTACATTTGCACCTTGGATGTAGTCGACTAGAAGTAAAAGTACTGAAAAATGGGCATACTACCTCAAATAATAGTACCTCAAAATTGTATTTCAGGACAGTACTGAAGTAAATGTACTTAGTTAGGTTACATCACAGAGGACATGGGGAATGGATGGCTCTTCCTGGCTTATTTCAGCAACAAAAAAACCTAATAATAAGACCTTAAGACTTATCTTCTAATCTTAACAGGATAAAAAAAACATGTGTTTCTATATCAGAGGACCCCCAGAATGATATGAATTTTGGCCAACCCCCATCTGAGGGGACCTCCAGGGACTCCCCCAGAAAAGACTTGGGTATAAACAGAAAAGAAAAAAACACAGTGAAAGAATATAATTATACGATTTGCAAACATTTTCAAGAGTTTTTCAAAACAGTTGTTAAAATCTAAAGTGACACAGATCCAATTCCAAGTCTTGATGGTCTAATGTGGGCCTGGTGCTTCAGTGTGTGTGTGTGTGTGTGTGTGTGTGTGTGTGTGTGTGTGTGTGTGTGTGTGTGTGTGTGTGTGTGTGCGCGCACATAGTGGGTTGCAGCCTTGCGTGTATAAAGACCGCTAGTCATTTCGTGGCTCAGCCGCCCTCAAAGACGTCAACGATACTTTCTGTGACAAGCATGAACAACTTTTGCATGACAATGTGGCCGCGATGGTAATATGTGGGGTTTCCTTTTTTTAGCGAGAAGATGTCAGAGTTCTATTCTGTGGCAGGTTTGGTGCGGCTCTGGGTTGTAGCGTGCTGCACGTGGGCTGGTCTGAATTCAGATACATACTTTATGACAGCCACATATAATGCTTACATAATGACACGGTAGCGCACGCTAGTCACGTCTCCCGGGGTGAGGCTGGAGTCGGGAGATATTTTCTGTGACAGGCGGAGGAGGACGCGCAACTCTCGCACACAGATCAAGACGGCTGCCATGTAATGAGCCGTTGGTTAAGAAGGAACATCGTTATTTCTAGGTTCGGGTGCTTTTCAAACTTTTTTGTGCCCGAGGCGCGCCGAAGGGCAACGTCAAAAAATCTCACAGGTACAGCTGTAGTCATAGGTAAAATAACATGAGGTGTAGGGAGGGAGGGATGCCTGAATTACATGTCAAATATTGGGACAGCAGATTGAAACCAGTGAAAATATACGGTATATCTTTCAGGGTAAATAATTTGTCTCTCCATTGGGAAATGGATAAATGTGGCATATAAAAACACCCGTTATTGTTTGCTTGTTTGACGGCACACTGGTTTGGGAACCACCGTTCTAGGAGACGAAGTCATTTCTGACATGATTTCCATAAATAATTATGCATACAGTGCATATAGTACATAATGTAGGGCAGTGGTTCCCATCTGCAAGCTCACAATGCCTTGCTTTGGGCCACGTTGCGAGCTTATAGATCCTTTGTTTTCAGTACTTCTTGGAGGGGAATTCCACCCATTTTAATTTTTTATTGAGAGCGTACAAAAAAAAGGTTCTAAAAGAAAAATCATTAACATGGTGAAATACAACTTGATGATGTCATCAAGTTGTATTTTATCATGTTAATGATTTCTTTCAGACCTCCATTTCTAGGAAACACAGAATGGGGGGACCTTTTTATTATGTTCACACAGCATCTCTAAGGTATACTAATGACATAGTAGATTAAATGTTGAAAATGGGTGGAATTCCCATTTAAACATTTGGTTTCTACTTTATTGAATTAAAAGCCATGCAGTGTCTGTAGATGGTAAACTGCAACTGAGTCATCCTGGTACATGGAGCAGAATGTAGAGATGTGCAACTGACCTCGTTGGAGACGTCCACCACCAAGTTGTCTTCACTCTTGTCTCCATCGCTGTCCTGAGAGACAGAGATGGACAGAGAGAGTCAGACAGTCAGACAGACAGACAGACAGACAGACAGACAGACAGACAGACAGTCAGAGATAGACAGAGAGTCAGACAGACAGACAGAGATAGACAGAGAGAGTCAGAAAGACAGACAAAAAAATAACACTTCACAACTATTTGATTCATCAACAAAGTAATCAATAAGTACCTGCAAAGACGTTAATGGGTGTACATTGAATGGCTGGTTGTATTGAAGGACTGCATTGTTTGTAATAACGCATGCAGGTGCTCACGTACTATACAGTACCACACACTGCTGTGAGACACACACTCACACACGCACGCATTGCATGCACGCACACACGCAAACAAGACACACGCAAACAAGACACATCGATAAATCAATATCAGTGCAGCCTGCCCTATGCTTCTCTATGCCTCTGAGTAGATCAAACAACATCTAAGACACACACGCACGTGATCACACACACACACGCACGTGATCACACACACACGGACACACACGCACACTCTCTCTCTGGCCACCCTCCACTCTTAGCTCCATCACTATACTGTCTCTCCTCTCCGTGGAACAGCTAGGGGTGACAGCGATGGCACTTAGTCACCATGGCAACACGGCGCTTTGATGTGATCATGGCCTGATGTTCCTATTGACATCAGCCATGGAGTGACATCACTTCCTAATTAGACTGGAGCCAAAAACCATTACTACAACTAGAGTATACAGGGGGAAAGAGAGAGAGAAGCGGGAGGGGAGAGAAAGGAGATTAGAGGAAAAGAGAAGCCAAATAGAGAAATGGAACACAGAGAAGCAGTAGTACTTGTAGTGAAAGTATATGATCACATCCTAGGCTGGTTTTCAGCCAATTTCATATTACAGTCCATGCGACCATTTTGAACCACTGCTCGACTGACAATTGAGGAGTTTTAGTCTTGCAATTGAGGAGTTTTAGTCTTGTAAAAATGAAATGGACCCTTGCGGGTCCAT
>CM076979.1:11881398-11891398 GCA_039105355.1 Benthosema pterotum
CTCTAGTCTAAATGATTACGTAACACTGTGCTATAGACCTGCGCAGTGACGTCACCGCCCCTGTTCCAGAAGTGGATTCCCCATTCATTTTTCTCATAGACTTTTCAAAAATAATTTATATAAAGACGATTACGCCGCGGACAAAGCCAACTTCGGTCGCGAGGAATCATGATGACACACACACAATCTTTTTGGACAATCAAAAAATTTCTAAGATGAAAAACGAAACAAAAAGTGTTGTATCCTGCCGTTTTCTACATCTTGCTAATTAGATATTGCATGATAGTATTGTGTGTGTCATCATGATTTGTCACGACCCGAGTTGGTTTTGTCCGCGGCGCAATCGTGTTTTTATTAAGCATTTTCGAAAAGTCTATGAGGAAAATGAATGAGGATTCCATTTCTGGAACAGGGGCGGTGACGTCACTGCGCAGGTCTATAGGTGGAGGCAGGGCTGATGGACAGATCGGTGAGATCCAATCAGGGCCTGAGGAAATCTCCAGAGACGGCAAAATCATTTTGCGGCCGCGGCCATTTGGTCCATCAGTCGCCGTGGCTATGCCGTGATCCGCCCCTCTAGAGCAGAAACCTAACACGCCATCTCTGGCTAGTTCTATGGCAACCAGCACTTGATATGGGTAATATAACTCTTCCATTTGATATACACTGTAGGTAATACCATGCTTTCAGACTGAAAGCAAAGCTGTTCGTATCACTTTTGAAGGTCGCTACAACGGAGAGTGTGTCACATCACAGCACACACAAAGAATCAAGCTCAGCGGCTTGTTGTTAAGGAATGTTAGCGCAAGATGAAGAAGAATCACAAATTCTTCTCAGCACAAACGCTCTACACATGAAAGATATTCTTTGAACCAATATTGCTTAACCATCCAGCATTTAACTCGTTTTGACCTGAGAACTGATTCTACAATGTGTTTTAAAGCCTGACAGTTTTCTGAAAAACCTCATGTTTCTACATCAGTGGTCCTGGTCCTCAATATTTCATGTCAGGAACCCTCAAAACCATCTGTATGTGGCCACTGAACCCCATCTGAAAATATGGAGTTCCAGGGACCACCCAGATTTGAGTCAAAAACATTTGGTGTGACAGAATGTTCAGAGATATGACCCACATTTTCATGATTTTTGCAAAAAGAGCTTGTAGATCTGTTATTTGTCAACAGCTAAAGTACAATGTAATGCTTAGAAAACCAAAACATGTTCAAAATGAAGCAAGATCAGTGCTTCCAATCACTAAACCAATGTCTAACAGAGATCTGGGAAAAGCCATCTTCCATCTCTGCACTGGTGGAAAATAGTACTGTAATAGTACTGTACATATTGAATTCCAGACTTTATTTCTACATTGAAGTATTGATACTTTAAATAAAAGATTAAGTAAAAGATTTGTTGTGTTTTTTCTTATAATGTAGAATGTCATAAAATAGTTTTAGAAAGACTTTTTTTTAGATTCTTTGCAAAGAAATAGCAATTATGCCATAGAAGCCTGTAATCCTCCTTCCATGGAATGTGAGTGTTTTGTGCAAAACGAGGTTTAACCACTCAAGCCTAATTTATACGTTCTTGTGCAACACAGTACAAATATCGCAGGGGAACATTAGCCAATCTACAAGCTCACATGTCACATCACTTACACCTCAAGTGAAGAAAAATACAGGTTCCAATAGGCTCAAATGTATTTATTTAAACTAATTTGTCCCATTTCTATGTCTGGGACCCCAAATGTATATTGTTGCATTTAACAGTTAAATGTAGGGGAAGTGATTTCACTTTTGTCAGATATCACCCAAAAAATATTTTTTTCTGTTAAAATGCTCTATTATAAGGTGTGGAAACCATATATGGAGTTTCCCCCTCCCCCACGTTAGCAGAGGAGCTAATAAAAGTTCCCCAGGTGGTGGCGAATTCTCCTCCAATCAGGATCGAGCAGCATGCTCACATAGTGTAGCTACTGTTTGGCGCCCCTAGTGCATCAGGCTGGTACTACAGGATGAATTTCAAATCACTTACCCTACCTTTAAATTAAAACTGAGACTATACACAAATTGAACTACCGGTATTCCGTTTTTTTGTGCACTCACTGACTTAGACTACAGTACAGAACCCATAAAGGTCCATCTGGTTCAAAATGATCATTTATCTGCATGGGGATTCTATGATAAACTCTCAAGGCCATAACCACTGGACTATGGGGTCCAGGCGGTCATGGCCTGTTGCTTAGCCTTGGACAGGTGGAAATATGAGAATGGACTATATGGACTTCACTGTATTGTACGTATACACCTGGATTATATGCACCCTTCTAAAGGTGAACTAAGTGATTTCACTTAATTAAAATATTGTTCTTTTTCCTTATTAGTTTATTTATGGGATTTCAGCCCCTGCCCCTCTAAGGGTCTCAGCACGTCGCTGTACATGCAGTAGATGTGATGCACGTGTTAAACCCCTGGGGATGGTGAGGCCAGGGAGATGCCACTGGCTGTCTGTACAGATGGACTACAGTACATATGACATATGACTTTGTTCCAGGACGTTTCTTTTTTTAGCATTACTTTTCCAATTTCCCTCAGTTTATCACTGTCATGATACAAACATACACACACACTCACGCACGCACGCACGCACACAGCACACACACATGCAAACAGATGTGTGCATGTACTATGTACAATTTGTACATGATCACAGGGGTATATAGGGGTAGAGAGTGTGTTAAGAGGAGGGATGGAGCTCTTTCATTTTGATTGATAACGGTCACCTTATCGATCAGGGTTATTGAGCCCACTATCGAGAATTTTCAATGATTTTGTGTAAAGATGGGAGACAATGTTCCGAACAGAACAGTATATGTCACTAGGTCTTTCAACTACAGTACTTTTTTAAACAGATGTAAGACAATTGACCCTTTTTACCAATAATACTAAAGACTACAGTATGTTAGCTCAGGGTTTTTCACCAGTGGTCCTTGAGAGGGTTCCAGGTGGTCCCCAGCTAAATAATGGAAAGTTGATTAACCAGATGTAACTCTTTGAGAGTGTAAAATGAAACCAAATGGACCCTTGCTGGTCCATTTGGTTTCATATTTACACTCTCAAGAGTTGAAATATTTTCTGAAACAGCCCAAGTCTACACAACTAGAGAATGTAGAAGATTAATGGTCATTTTTGTCTGCATGTTTGACTGTTTTGTTTACTATGTAATCCAGGCTGGAATTGTGGACAAAAGCAGAGGAAATCTTTTGCTTTTGGGGTCCATGTCATCAAATGGTGGCCCGTGGCTCACTGTGTTAGCTGGTTAATAAGTGTACAGGCAGTGACTTTAAAAGCTTACATTTGTTTATTGCTGTTTAGTGCTGGTTTGCAGGCAGGCAGGCATCAATATACATGTTTGTGTCAGCATTGGTGATTATTTATTTCCTGACCGTCTTTTCTCTTGATAGACTCTCGATAGCAGGGGCTCCATCCCTACTCGCACTTAAAGGGGAATTCCACCCATTTTCAACATTCTAATATGACATTAGCATACCTTAGAGGTGCTGGGTGGACATGATAAAAAAAAACGTGGAGGTCTGAAGAAAATCATTAACATGGTGAAACATTTTGATGACATCATCAAGATGTATTTTCACCATGTTAATGGATTTCTTTAGATGCTTCTTGTTGAAAATGGGTGGAGTTCCCGTTTAATACAGTAGTAGACAGTAGTAGACATGCTGTGATGGAAACACAGTTATACTCACCCTACTGGGGGCTCCCTCTGGGATGGGTTGGAAGTGATGGGGAGAGGGGGGTATGAGAGAGAGGGTAGGGGGTGGACAGAGAGGGTGGGGGGGTGGACAGAGAGGGTGGGTGGGGGGAGTGGACAGAGAGAAAGTTTGATGTCCGTCAGTTCCGATGGTAATAATAACTGTTTTAGCCATGCAGCCCAGCAGCCAAGGTCACTGTGAAGAACTCTCTAATAAAGACACAGAGCTGCTTTTGTGCATGATCCCCAGTCTGACCCCCTCAACCCCCCCCCCCCCCCCCCCCACCGCGCCGCACCCCTCGCTCTCACTCTGCTCTGTGTTCCCCTGATTAGCTCTCACCTCTGCTCCCTCACCTCTGTCTTAACTCTCTCTCTGTCTCTCTCTCTGTCTGTTCTTTTTGCTGCTGCTCTGTTAGACGCAGGTCTTTGTCTCTCTGCGTGTTCTCTTTCAACACTCATCTATCTCCCCGTCATTCTCTCTCTCTCTCTCTCTCTCTCTCTCTCTCGTTCTCATGTGAGGATGGAAGAGACACGCGTGCACGTATAGACGTCTACAGATGATGTACGATATGTTTGCATGCATATACGCATCGTACATACCGTAGTGTCAATTCATGTGCACACGCACACGTCGTAAATTGTACGTGCAGTGTCTTACTACTTCATCATCAGACAATTAATAGTGTGTCGCACAATTATATATATATATATATATATATATATATATATATATATATATATATATATATATATATATATATATACACACACATGCACAGTGATCTCTCTGTTCCTCATTCTCAGCTTTATCTTATCTCTCTCGCTCTATTTCTAGCTCCAGTCTCTCTTTCTTAAATGAAACAGCCTCTTGGCCCAATGCCAGAGAGAGAGAGAGAAAGAGAGAGAGAGAGAGAGAGAGAGAGAGAGAGAGAGAGAGAGAGAGAGAGAGAGAGAGAGAGAAGAGAGAGAGAGAGAGAGAGAGAGAGAGAGCGCAGAGATAAGATATTCTATGGAGGTGAATGCAAGTTCACAGTGTGTGTGCGTGTGTGTGTGTGTGTGTGTGTGTGTGTGTGTGTGTGCGTGTGTGCGTGTGCGCGTGTGCGCGCACGCACGCGCACACACACACATGTGCCTTCACAGGGACAGATATTATTTCTCCTATGCATTAGCTCCATCACTCTGACACTACATGTGTCGACACAGTGAACCAAAACAAATAAAAGGTGGATCCAAATTCAGCCCCCAAAAAACTACAATGGTCACTGTAACCGTGAGGCTGGACCACGGGGTGAGACGGCCGGGACCAGGGGGTGAGACGGCCGGGAGAATGCCGTGCTCTAAGGGGTGGGGTTCCAATCAGGTTGGTTGACTGCAGGGGCAGTCTTGGGTCGGGAAGATGGCGGAGGAACTGGACCCTCTACCTCGGTGTGCTTCCCGGCTAACCGAACTGTGTATCTCTTGAACTCTCCGCAGCTCTGTCTGGAACTGGGACTCTGTCCTGTCTGGGCTGGACTCGTCTGCCCTCCCTTCTCCACCCGCCCCCGCAGCCTTATAAAGGGTTCAATATGTCGTCATACTCTTGGCGTGCTGCAGCCTGAGCCTAAGTCGCTGGTCCGCGACTACACTCCCCCCGCTGACGGGTCGTCAGCCAACCGTCGTGGCCAGCGTCAGGTTCACGGCGTGAGGCAACTTTCAGTCTCTTCACTTCTGTTTGCGGGTCTGATGACGCACGGCTCACCTTGCACGTCCGGGGAGACAATCTGGCTCCCCCTGTGCGGGTACAGCGCCAGTCGTTCCCCTGCTTGGTCTTATCGTGCCTGCCCGCTGCAAGCACCTGGTAGACCATGGAAACCTAGCAGACCACCACTGGGACTGCCAGGACGACGAGACCCGAGGCTCTGCCTGGCTTCGTCCCATGAACCCACCTTGAGCGCCTCTTTGGCAGGAGGCTGCTCTCTGCATCCAGGAGGTCCTGGGCATTGTAATCTCCTTGGTGATGCTCTGCCACAGTGGGCTCTCTGTCCGAATGAGCTTTGCTAGCTCCGGATCTGCCAGCACGCACAGTACAAGGTTCCGTGTGGTAGGGCGGAGGAGTTGAGCCTGAGGCGTGTCATTGTTGTTTGGTGCATCATCCCGTGGGATCAGGGTGATGTTGGGCTCACATCTGAAGTCAGCTTGGCAGCTGACCTCAGCTTGTCCCGGTTCAGGCATGTCGACCTGTGGGCCAGAGGCCATTACTTCCTCAGCCTCAGCGTCTGCGATAGACACCCGGCGCCACAGGGAGGTCCGAGTCATACGGCTGAGACCTGGCGAGTGGCGAACCTCCACCAGGGAGGCCAAGGCCTTGCTGGGAGGTGCTGCTGTCGTCCTCGTCCTCTCTGACGGGCTCGTCGGGCGGACGGCAAGTGACTTCGCCGGGCACTGGTTCTGGATCTGGATGGGAGCTCGCTGCTGACTCTGGTGCCGGGGCGATGATGTTGCCATTCGCATTTTCTGGGTCGGCCTTCGGGTTGACTGTCGTGCAGAGCGCAGCAGCCATTGCGCAGTGCTTGACCTCGGCTCTCCCCCCGTCACTCCCCCCGCCAAGCGCAGTGAAACGTCCTGATGCGGAGGGTGGGGCGGAGAGCTCACGGGCGTTGGGAGGCGTGGTCGACACATAGTGCTGCCTGATCGTCCTGGCTGGACTGGAGGTGGATGGTGTGCCCACGAGGGACCACCCAAAGACCGTTCGGATTGCCAAGGGGGATCCAGCTGGACCTTTCCTGGGGGGTTCGATCGGGTAGATGAGGCTGGCTTGGTCCACTCCGAGGAGTATGTGCGGCACCGCATCTCGTATGTCTTCCAGCTCTAGTTCACTGAGGTGCGGATACTTCTCCTGAAGCTCCTTGATGTTGTAGGTCAGGCGATCAAGCAGCAAGCAGTTTGTCTCCGGAGCAAACACGTTCGCCAGATGATACGTGGGACCTGACTCTGTTGCAGCTCGGATGTTGAGGGCGACTGACTTGCCCTCCACAACCTTCGAACCTAGTACTGTCTTCAGGGTAATCTCGTCCTTGGGCCCGTCAAGCCCGAGTAGCCTAAGTGCTTCGGGCGTGATGATGGTTTGCTGGGAGCCGCTATCCAGTATGCGTAGGTGGACAAGGTTTTCAGTCCATTGCTGAGAATCACGCGGGCCACGGGGATCATGCCCCCTTCTGCACGTCCAATGGGCCGTGCGTGGGCCACGTGCGTCCCCAGGCTGAGCTGGGTAGGATACCTAGCGTCCGGGTTGACGTCGTGAAGGATCCCAAGATGGTCTCCCGGGCAGAGAGTACAGGTCTTCCTGCCGCCTTGGGGTAGATCGCAGCTCTCGGCAGGATGTGCTCCTGTACACTTCGGGCATGCTCTGTTCTTCTTGATCCACTCGGCCTTCTGCTTCGTGGTCATTTCCAGGAGCACTGGGCACATGTTTGTGTAGTGATCGTCACTGTCACACAATGCACAGTGCCTTCTCCTGGGTTTCGGTTTGGGACTGGTGGGCTTGGCATGGTCCTGCCTGACCGAAGGGGGCTTGGGGTTGGCAAGCCTTGCGTGCCGGGGCTTTGCGGAGGGCGGCTCACCAGCCCTGTCCTTGTCAATGGCGAGGTGGAAATTGACGGTGGACCTTCTTGCGTCCCTCCCCCCGTCTCTCCCCCCATCATGTCCATGGGACTGATCTTGTCGGCGGGGTGGGACGTCGGGCCTGGTCGTCGGTTTGTCGTGAACGGGCCGGTGGCCCGTGGGCCGGTGTGCCTGGTCGTCCGGGCGGTGCTTGTGGGGGAGTCTGCCTCCAGAGTCGTGCAGACCTCCTAAGGTAGTTGGCCAAGTGGTTAATCATGATGACGTCGTATTCCAACATGACTGCCATCGAGTGCGATTCCCACGATGATCTGAGCACTATGGGTAGGCGGGCTAGGACTGATCTAGCGGCCGTGTTTGGACGTATCGCCGTGTTCAGCCCCTGGCGATGTAGCTTCTTGTGAAGGGTGGATAGGTTGTCGGCGAGGCGGTCGAGGTCATCGGCGGTATGCGGGACGGGGGAGTTCTCGATGTTGTTCTCAAGTCGCCCCACGCAGGCAAAGCTGTCGTAGTACTGGTCCAGGGCAATGAATGCCTTGACATCTGGCTGCTCTTCGTCGACGTCGTTGATGATTCCACGTATGCGGGCCTTAGCCTCGCCGCTGGTGTGCTTCGCTAGGAGCCTGATTTTGTCTCTAGTCCCAATCTTGAGCCTGGCGCAGTAGTCCTGGAAATCTCTCTTAAAAGCTTCGTAGGAGTCGGGGTCGGACCCGTCAAAGACTTCCAAGGGGATGGGGTTGGGGTTGAGCTTCTCGGCGATGGAGCCGATGACCTCTGCTGATGCGGAGAGCCGCCGACGGCTCTTAAAGGCCGCCCTGCGGGCGGAGGCGTCCGAATGCCCTGTGTGATCTTGCTCCTGGTCGTAGAGCTCATCGTCTCCCTCGGAGCTCTCACTCTCACGTCGGGCGGTGGCTGCCCTGACGGACATTTGGCTGCGCCTCTGCCCAGACCTAGCTGTGGCGATGGCCTCAGCCAACTTGGCGGGCAACTCTTCGAGTGTACGTGCCTGCGCGTCCAAGATGGCCCTGATGGAGGTGTAATCGTCGCCTTGCGTGTCCGACATCGTCCGGAGTTGAGGCGCAGATGAGTGGGTGGACTGCCGCCTCGTCAAGGAGGTGGCTAGGGGTCGCTGGCGGGCGCTACAAGGGTAGCCGACGGTTGGTCGGGAGATCGCTAAGAGGTTAAGAGGTCTCGGCCTACCAAACCACAGAAGGACCACAATGTAACCGTGAGGCTGGACCACGGGGTGAGACGGCCGGGAGAATGCCGTGCTCTAAGGGGTGGGGTTCCAATCAGGTTGGTTGACTGCAGGGGCAGTCTTGGATCGGGAAGATGGCGGAGGAACTGGACCCTCTACCTCGGTGTGCTTCCCGGCTAACCGAACTGTGTATCTCTTGAACTCTCCGCAGCTCTGTCTGGAACTGGGACTCTGTCTTGTCTGGGCTGGACTCTTGACTTGGCCGGCTCTGACTCGTCTGCCCTCCCTTCTCCACCCGCCCCCGCAGCCTTATAAAGGATTCAATATGTCGTCGTACTCTTGGCACGCTGCAGCCTGAGCCTAAGTCGCTGGTGCGCGACTACAGTCACTAAGCAAAGTATGTACATGATTCAGTCTTTTCAGATTAGAACCTTCTCCCTCAACAAATCATCTAGTAGCTACATGCAAATTATCTGAATACACGACACGCCCAACTCGAGAAAACAAGCAGGATTTTTAACTGTTCTTCGGGACCAGCCGGGAGCCACGTTACATTCTTTGTATCCATCCTTTGATCCCATCGTCTTGGTATAGCCGATAGCCAAGTTGTCGCATTTCATTCAGGACAAAATGGGCAAAAAAGACTCCCACATACAATGTACGATTTTCCAGCAGACTAGGCGTTTCCACTGGCCGAGAGCAAGCACTGTGAGACTTGCGACCCGGATGTTTTTTTGCTCGGAGCGTTAGAACGATAACCGATCAAGACGATTACTTCTTCATAGCATCTGGTTTCAGAGATCTGGTGCTTCAAAAATGAGGGTTACGACGCTTAGCTGCCACAATGTAACTATCTGCAAATTGATTTGGCTTTGCACCTGTCTCTCTCTCGCACACGTATTTCCTTTTATTCACTTGAGTAAAATGTGCATGCTATGGGTGGTGGTGGTGTTTATTGTCAAGCCAGATTGTTTGATGGGACATACGGGGACCTCCAATTTGGTCTTGATACAGGCATACAAATGCGTAAGGCCACGCCTGCAAGTACGCACACGAGCATGTACTGTATGTGAGCATGTATTTGCAGTTCAACTCCCTTAGATGGCTACACTCTTAAAACTTTATTATTATATTATGATTGTTATTAATCCTCGTACTCCAAACTGATCTCAAGTGTTCAACATCCAAACTGATTCAGTAAACACATTCTGCAGGCTAACCTGAGAAAACCCCAACGTTTCAGACAGCTAATATATTCACATATTTAATTTGGCCTAATTCACGTATCTAAAAAAACAAACAAACAAAAAAAACAGTGATAAAATGCACAGCAACCTCAAAATATTATGCAGTGCATTCACAATAAAATGAAAAAGACAAAAACAAAAACAAAACACTAAAAAAAGGTTATTGTATAACCTGACTCTACCAGATGGAGCG
>CM076979.1:11893898-11913898 GCA_039105355.1 Benthosema pterotum
AAGGACAAAATCAAACTAGCTGTTCCTGAGAGCAAAGCTCTTATATGATATGAAAGCCTTCAAATGTGGTTATTTGAGGGGATAGAGGGTACACACATACACGGGACCGCCAAAAACACACAAATGTTTTAAAGTTGAATTTCATGCTATTCCCCTTTAAACAGGACATAAACAGCAGGTAATAAACAGTTACACGGTTACAAAGCGCATATAAGGCAGCACATTGTTATAATAATAAGCAATAATGTCAGCATGCACCCTTGCACAGCACTTATATATAAGTATATGCAGCAGGCAACAATTGGGCGGCCTCCTGTAATAGCTGATACTGAGCAGTAATTGCTAATGGTTCAGGGGTCTTCCGTTTAGAGATGCCGGCCATTTGAAAGCCCCTCACTCACTCACTCAATCACATCCAACGTATGCACATGGCCCCCCTAGGCTACCAAAGATTAACACAAAACGTTTGCATCTGCAGCCTATAGCTGTGAGAGGTTCTACTCTAGATCAGGGGTTTTCAACCTTTTTGACTTCAGGGCCCACCATTTATTCAGCATTTGAGCCACGGACCATCCATTTGAGGACATTTTAGCCCCACAGACGCCAAGATTTCTTTTGCTTTTGTCCACAATACCAGGCTGGACTTGGGATATGGGAATATTTTAACTCTTGAGAGTGTAAAAATGAAACCAAAGGGTCCATTTGGTTATATTTTTACGTTCTCAAGAGTTACATCTGGTTAACCAACTTAGCTGGGGACCACCTGGAACCCTATCAAGGACCACTGGTGGTCCGCGGACCACCGGTTGAAAACCTCTGCTCTAGATGATATATTATACGGATGCAAGTAATTGGGGAACCAATTGTGTCTCCAATTAGATCTGGGTACGCCAATACGCAGGCATGCACACGCACACACACGCACACGATACCTGCACACTATCAATGCTCAGATACACAATATGGACGGTTTCGTGCCGAATGGTCGGTAATGTAAACAAGTAGCCAAACAACAATGGTGTCCATTGCGATTTATTTTTCTGAAGCAAACATTGCTGCATGAATTACTGTTAAACCCACATGTGGAACAATCACCAGAACACCTCCTGTTAGCACAGCATGTATGTACGGATACACACGCCTGATTGAGCACGCAAGCAGGCACACAGACAAACACACACACACACACACAGACACACACACACACCCACACACACACACACACAGTGTGTGTGTGTGTGTGTGTCTGTGTGTGTGTGTGTGTGTGTGTGTGTGTCACACACACACACACACACACACACACACACACACACACACACACACACACACACACACACACACACACACACACACACACACACCTGCACATGTGTCTGGCAAGTATACTTCTCTTGCACAGAGATGCTCAGAAACAAAGACTAATTTCTCAGCTGTATGTGTGCGCAAATCCCCATTCCAATCGGTCACAGACACAAACAGACTTGAGCACACAGGGGTCGACATTATAATTGGCCCGATGGCCCGAAACGGGTTTGAAAACACGTCCGGACCACCAGATGGCGCCCTATACTGGCCGATGGGGCCAGTGGTAAATGCCTCCTAAAAATAAATTAATATATATATATTTTGTATTATTATTTTTATTTCACAATATGTTGGTGTTGTTTTATAATTGTTTACATTTTATTTATATTTCGTTTATTAGCACATACAATGCATTCTGCATTGTATAAGGGTCAGCTTGCTGAACGGTCTACTGGTTTTGACCCCCATGAAAGGAGTGCTGTTAACTTGAATGCATTTAATGCCACAGCACTGATTAGCATTAATAAATGGTGGTCTTTTTTGCAGACTATGGGGATCGATTACCTGGGCCAGTGGTTACAGTTGTGGGGCCAGTGATTCTTAAAAGCCACTGGCCCGAAGGGCCAGTGGCAAATTTCCCTTAATGTCTACCCTGGCACACATGTGCAAGTTCGTACACACGCATGTATGCACACATGTATGCAGGCACACGCACATACAGTACACACACACTGACACGCAGTGTCAATATTGATCAAACCGACAGCGGAGTCACCTTCCCTAGAGACTGAATGCACATGCACGCATACACACACACTGACACACAGCAAGCAGAATTTAACTCCAAATCAACGTGCGTCATTCCATCACAACTAACATTGTAACAACAACATGCAAGATGTAAAGGAAGGATAATCCATATCTCCTCATTCAATAACCTCTACTGCCATATTATATTGAATTACTGTAGATGGAATGGAATGGTGGTGTTTTTCCTGCGATTGATTGATCACGTCTGGACTCTACTCAATTGCTTCGAGAGCACAGATCCAATGCGAGCCCAGACCATGGAGTAACTTGTTAGATAAGTGGTTTTCAACCCATTTCATACCAGGGCCAACTATTCAGCATTTGTGCCACAGACCACCATTGACACGACATTTATCTTCTCAGACCCCAAACTACAGAATTATGTCTCAATTCCATGTTGTATTTAGGAGAGATAACAGGCAAACTTCAAACAAAATACGTAATAATAACAATGTGTGTACAATTACAATTTAGGCATTTAGCAAATCTAAATCCTAGCTCTAGCTCTAACGAACAAAAAACATGTAAGTAATACATCAAAATCACAAAAGTGATCATGAATCTTCTGTAGGTTAAGAACAAAAACATGGTAATACATCAAAGCATCAAGATAATCACGAATCCTATGCAGGGTTCGACAATATAATTGGCCCGCTGGCCCCCGATGGTTTCAAAACCCTTCGGACCACCAAATGGCGCCACTCACTGGCCGGTGGGCCAGTAGAGGGCCAGTAGAGGGCCAGTAATAAATTAATAATAAATACAATTTTATTTCACAATATATATATAGAGAGAGATTTTTTTCAACTTCATTTATATTTCGTTTATTAGCACAAAAAACAACCGCCTTTTAGGTTATGTGATCTCAAACTCAAGTCGCCTAAGTCGCCTGTTGTGTGCGCACCACCGTCTGCATGGAGCAGTGGCTACGCAGAGCTATACAGCTGACTTGGCTTGCTCTCGTGTAAGCCCGCTCCCCCGTTCACTTGCAGCTGCACTACTGTAGCAGGGACGGCTCCAGACATTTGTGCATGGGGGGGCTATGGGGGGGCTGAGTTTTTTTCAGCAGGGGCTAGTGAATTTCGGCAAAACAATGAAATATATATATATATATATATATATATATATATATATATATATATATATATATATATATATATATATATATATATATATATATTATATTTATATATATATATATATATATTTATATATATATATATATACACACACACACACACACACGCAAATACAATGGTCCTGTTTATATGCTAAAATACATGTTCATGTTACACAACAAAGCAAATCATTGTCACTGGCTATTTTTTTTTTCCAAAATGAATGATTGAAACTCTTAGTCTTTTAGATCTTCAGGGGACAGTTACACATGTACCACAGTTTCAGAGATCTGCAGAACGTTAATGGACACACACACACACACACACACACACACACACACACACACACACACACACACACACACACACACACACACACACCACACACACACCACACACACTTCTACATTACTTGATCTCACAGACAGACACACAGAAGTAGTCGCAGCACTGCACTCACGCACAGACATAGTGAGGCGGCCTTTACATTAACATGTAGGCTAAATAAAGGGACGCACAGGCTAGAAACAGCTTCTAACTTGATCTCACAGACACACAGAAGGAGTCGCAGCACTGCGAACATACACAACACAGTGAGGCGCGGCGGCCAAATGCGAACATGTAAATACAGGGACGTGCAGAGTGTGTTAGGGTCCAGGGACAGAAATCACATAAGAGGGCACTTTTGAACAAATGGCAAATCTACAAGCTCACAATGCATCATAGCGTGTCGCGGTGGGAGCCTGTAGATCAGCTATTTTTTGGGCAGTTGTTCTTGCCGCTAGTAGAAGGCTGGTTACCTGGTCGCACCATCCCCACAACACAACGCTGCTCCCCTGGCTTCATTTTCGGGCACTTCATGTTGGTTCTCTGGCCACGAATCAGACTGCAGGTCTAAGTTTCAGGTCTACCGTCAGCCGAGTTGTCCACTGAATCGGCTCTTAGGCGTCGCTTTTTTTACCGAACACAACAAACGGTCCATTGTACTGGATCTTAAAACAAACGGGTGCAGCAACCGAGTTAGTTGTCCTCCAAAAACACAGTCAAAAGGTTCGTGTGAACTATGAACTTGGCGGATGCTCTGTTGATTGGAGGGTTGCAATGCGTATTGCGTACGTGACCGTGCGGGCGAAAATGACAGGTGGTGAGAATTCTGAGAAATGGATTATTTCAGTATTATACATCATTCCAAAAATTACAAGTATCATGATTTTATAGCAATGATTTACATGAAAGTCAGTCAGTTTGGTCTTCCATATATTTTATTTATTCCTGAATATTTTTCATCACAGTCATGTTTTTGGCCAGGGGGGCTTAGGGGGGGCTAAGCCTCCAGCAGGGGGGCTAGAGCCCCTGCTAGCCCCCCCTGGCGCCGTCCATGTACTGTTGCTCCCGTTCTAAAATGTACTTAAACCTACGTCCCCCATCTCACAAACGGGCATAGACTGGCATAGCTCACAAAACACTTATCATTATTTATAGCGTTTGCAGTGTTTGCAGACCTCCTCGTTTCTGCCTGACACGCAACATGCCCTCAGCTCAGCATCTCGCACGTCACAATGCGGACAGAATTCCTCCACCTCAAAATATATGTTTAATTCTGCCATAAAAAGCCTATGTACAACGATTGTTCAGACTGCATATTCTCTCACACGTTGTCCTGTATCTAGGCCTACGTGTTGCACTGCGCATTGTATAAGCACGCACTTACCATACTGAATCCAAGCATCTGTCAACAGCGCATTGACTCACATGCGTTCTGATCCAAAAAGTTGAAATTTCAAATGTCCCGTTCTCACTCGGTTTTCAAGCGATTGCTTTAATTCCAACTTGTCAAAACAGTGTATATTTTTATATTTTTTTATATTCCATTGGGTATAGGTATACGTTTTTATATGACTTCAAACTATATGAAGAGAGATAATGTTGCATGTCCTTTGTATCTGCGCAGCTTAGAGACACACGTGTGCTGCGTGTAGGCTATAATTGCTAGGGGCTTTCCCTAGGGGCTTTCCCTTGATTGATTTGAAAAACTGATCACCATGTATTCTATAATTTAGTTTTGGGATTGTGGGGCTAAAATGTCATCAAATGGTGGTCCTTGGCTCAAATGCTGGATAAATAGTGGGCCCTGTTATTAAAAAGGTTGGAAGCCACTGCTTGTAATGTATCACAGTTATTTGTTTATTAGCTGCAGTAGTAAAGTACAGTTTATAATTATGGTGCATGTATGCCAGCATAAGCCCATTGTTAGCCTTTTCTAGCCCTGGATCACTATCTAATGCTATCTATTTTATAGATATTTATTTGATATACTGTATATTTGTCTTGAACAGTGAAAAAATACAAGTATTGTATTTTTGTCCAAGAAGGGGCAGAGAGAATTAATGCTTCATGTATATTTAAATGTTATGTTCGATCAAATACATTTAAGGCTGTAGAAATGTATAACTAGGCTACTTGTTATGATTTTTTATATATTATGTGGATGTGGCATTCTTTCACCCCTTGCTTTTATTATTTTAAGCATTCTGCATTGTAGGGTCAGCTTGCTGAGCGGTCTACCGGTTTTGACCCCCGTGAAAAGAGTGCTGTTATTACTTGAATGATAAGCATTAATAAGTGCTATTGAATCGAAAGTGGTCTTTTTTTTGCAAACTATGGGGATCGATTACCTGGGCCAGTGGTTACAGTTGTGGGGCCAGTGATCCTTATTTCCCTTATTTCCCTTATTGTCTATCCCTGCTATGTCTTGCATAAACTGCTATCTAAGATAATAAATTGAGACTATGCATAGGAATGTAAGAGGTCTCAAGGGTGAGGCAAGTACTACGGCAAGTGCTGTGGGCTGAGATAGAGTCGGAAGAGGTGGGTTTTCAGACTACTCCGGAAGACTGGGAGCTAATCTGCAGTTCTGATTGCAGTGGGAAGTTGATTCACATACTTTTGGGGCCAGAAGGGAGAGGAGTTTGGAGCGTGTGGAGCATTGACTGGGTGTTTTTAGCAAGGGTTCTTCCAGCTTCTCTGCGTCAGCTGATCTGTGTGCCCAGGAGCCTTTGTAGGATACGATCGGACTTGTAAGATATGGCTGATCCGTACCTTTGGTTGTTTTAAATGCTAGCACCAGATATTTGTACTGCTGTCAGCAACCAGGAGCCCATGGAGGGAGTGGAGAAGGGAGGTATGACAAGTGAGAATTTTAGCTGGTTAAAAAACAGGCGAGATGCAGAATTTTGGAACAATTGCAAAGGCCCAAGTGTGCATGCCGTATATGCCGTACGCATGCGTTGGTGCGTGCATGCATGTGTGCGTATGCTCAATGCATGCCAGCAGATGGTAGCAGCATTAGCAGTGCTAGTGAGTGTAGTTAAAGCACTTTGTAGCACCTAATTGTTTCCTTTGCACTCTATTTACTTGACCATTAACCCTGTTGTTTGTTGACGAGGGTTCATGCCTCTTACTTCCCAACGTTCTCTCTGGATTAGAGTGTCTGCTAAATGCCTTAATTGTAAATTGTAAATTGAGTGTGATGTGTGCGACCGTGTGCACGAGAGCGAGAGAGACACTCACCTCCTGAGAGAGGAAGGGGATGATCTGAGCACAGATGGCACTGAGACGCTTGACGATCTCCGCCTGAGAGAGAGACATAGGGGGAGAGATAGAGAGAGAGAGAGAGAGATAGAGAGAGAGAATTAATGTTTTTGTGCACAATACAACAAAAGCTGGACATAGGAGGAGCTATAGTAGCGACCACAAAAAAATAATAATAATAATATTTTGTAGTTCAAAAATAACATAACAATACTTTCTCTAATTAAAAACATGTGGTAACTGAAATAATACATATGTTGATTAATAACTTAACGCTTAAGAGTGTACATTTTCATGTTACACTCTCAAACCCCCAGAGTGTGTGTAGTAGCAGTAGAGCGAGTGTAGAATACACAGTACAGAGGCTGTGATGGAGACGGTGGAGATGGATGGAGCTCCCATTAGCACTCCAGTCATCATGTGCTCTTTTAACACCATCATGAGAACATTTAGCTTCCTCTCACTGCATCCAATCACCGACCCCATCCCTCACTCTGTCTCTCACTCTCTCTCTCTCTCAGTCTCCCTTGATGTCTCTCTCTCTCTCTCTGTGTCAGTTCAATTCAAGGGGCTTTATTGGCACGAGAAAACATTGCCAAAAGCAAAAAGCAAACAACAGCACAAACTCTCTGTCTCTCTCTCTGGCTGTCATCTATATGCACGTACACAGTGGTCGCAAGTAAACATATTTATTTACTTGAATATTCATATTTTTCATGAATATTTACAGTTTTCACTACTTTTACATCTACTCCATTACATCATGGATTCAAATCTTCAGGTGCTACTGGTAACATTATAGGTTTTCATTATCATTATTACAAAACATTATTCACTTCAGCCCTGAATATATTAGAGCCATTTGAAAATAGCAAATCTCTACAAACTCAGTGCTTTGCAAACATTGCATTGTGACACAATGTGAGCTTGTAGATCTGCTATTTTCAAGATATTTTGTATACATTTTGAAAACATTCCACAGGTATTTCCATATGGCAGTATTCTTATCCAATGCACGCACAGACGTACGTACGTACGTGCGCGCACGCACGCACACGCGCGCGCACACACACACACCTAGCACACTCGAGCACACACAGAAATAAAGACACTAACACATATAAAACCTGTAAAACACACACACACACACACACACACACACACACACACACACACACACACACACACACACACACACACACACACACACACACACACACACACCTCCTCTATGTCTAATTCTATCTGTCTGGGTGCTCTCAGTCTCATTCTGCTGTCTTCTTCGCTCAGCCATTCTCTCTTTCTCTACAACCTCCATCACACTGAGCCATTACTACTCTATTCATCCGCTTTGTCTCTCTCTCTTTCACACGTACACACACACACACACACACATATACACACATGCGCATGCACGCACATCGTCTATTTCTCCACTCTCTCTGTGTCTCCATCCTACTCAACATACGATTCTGGCACGCATAGATTCTGGAGCGGTGTGTGTGTGTGTGTGTGTGTGTGTGTGTGTGTGTGTGTGTGTGTGTGTGTGTGTGTGTGTGTGTGTGTGTGTGTGTGTGTGTGTGTGTGTGTGTGTGTGGTTGTGTTGGGGAGGATAGTGGATACTATGACTGACAAGGCCAGACACACATATCAGTGGATGAGCAACAGCACACACACACACACACACACACACACACACACACACACACACACACACACACACACACACACACACACACACACACACACACACACACACACGGTCAGCCAACCTGTCAGTTGCAGCCAGTCTCATCTCAGACTTTATAAAGTAGCCTTTTATGTGCCAGACACACAGCTCTGTTCCAAGGACAGAGACAAGACTCATCAGGTTGTGTGTGTGTGTGTGTGTGTGTGTGTGTGTGTGTGTGTGTGTGTGTGTGTTTGTGTTTGTGTGTGTGTGTGTGTGTGTGTGTGTGTGTGTGTGTGTGTGTGTGTGTGTGTGTGTGTGTGTGTGTGTGTGTGTGTGTGTGTGTGTGTGTGTGTGTGTGCGCGTGCGTGCGTGCGTGCATGCGTATGTGCACACACATGCGCACGTGTGTGTTTTTTTGGGAGGAAGCAATACAAAGGACAAAAGAAAGATAAAAGGTGTGGGGAAATGCTTTTTTCCCCCCAGACTAGAGCCAGTTATAACACCGAGTTATTTCAAATCCATTTCAGTTCAGCTCAATCTTAATGGAATCAATGGAGATTTTACCAAAATTTAAAACTGCGTATTGACCATAAATAATGCTATTCAATTATTTTCAGTTGTCTCTATTTCCGTTTGTTTTTTTAACATTGCCGGTTAATGTTTACATTTACCTTTTCCAAAGTTAAGTGCATTACTAATTATAATACGGCAAATCATTTTTTGAGGTGCTGTCCCCTCCAATGTGAGGTCATGTGAGTGGCCAATAAGGCTGTAATGATTATGACTCTTAATATTTAGCTATCACCCCAAAGGGGGATTACACCCATTTTCAAAAATTTCCTGAGAGTGTACAAATGTGAACCAAATGGGCCCTAGCGGGTCCAGAATGTTGAAAGTGGGTCAAGTTTGTTACACTTAACGCTGGAAAAACTATGTGGGAAAACGGGTAAAAACTTCAGAGGTTAGTTGACAAACCAATTAATCGATAACTAAAATAGTTAAAAATAAAAGACAACAAATTGAATAATCGTTTTGATTGCGATTAATCGATTAAGAGCTGCAGCCCTAGATTAATCACCAGTAAAACACACTGAGGGCGAGAAATGTAAAGGGATGAGGACATGCGCACATATCCGCCTGGGTGATGGCAGGTGACAGACTGAATTCTGTGCTGGCTGTATGTGGAGCATGTCTTGATTTTCCAGAGTCAAATCAACATATGGAATGTCAGAACAGGAATGACAGTTCCTTATATGAAGATCTAAGGGTTTATTCAGCCATAGCACCCAATTGTCTGGGCATATAGAGCAGGGGTTTTCAACAGGTGGTCCGGGGACCACCAGTGGTCCCTGAGAGGGTTCCACGTGGTCCCCAGCTAAGTTGGTTAACCAGATGTAACTCTTGAGAACGTAAAAACGAAACCAAATGGACCCTTGCGGGTCCATTTGGTTCCATTTTTACACTCCCAAGAGTTAAAATATTAATCATGTGAATTAGTCCAAGTCTACACAACTAGAAGATGAATAGTCATGAACAGAAGCAAAATAAATCTTTAGTTTTGGTGTCTGTGGGGCTAAAATGTCCTCAAATGGTGGTCTGTGGCTCAAATGCTGAATAAATAGTGGTCGCTGGGTTCAAAAAGGTTGAAAACCACTGATATAGAGCAAGCCGGGCCACACTGCCATTGCAGGTAGCCAGACGTTCTCACTTCCACAGGGAATCAAGTTTCTGAATGATGGCTAATGTATCTGCCCCATCCCCTTACCCATGATGGGTTATTATATGTCTGACTTTGGTCCCACTGAACTTGCCAAAACTTTTTTTTTGTCTAATCCTGATATATAAGGATTTTTTCTTTCCTGGGAGTTTGTCAGAATTTTACATTTATCCAATGCCAGACATAATATGTCAACATTTGAAGTCAAAATGTTATCCTGACGTCTGCAGCCCACGTCCCCCGGCAGCGCTGTCAGAGTTTGACACGTTATCCAAAAGGCAGAAACGCATCAATATTTGACGAATGCAGACAATGTGGACTGAATGCAGTCCAGTCAGTCTATGGACTCAAACTATATTCACATCATCTAACCATAACGCAGACCCTCACTAAACTAACAGTGTCAGTGTCTAAGCTTATATTGACCACTAAATTCAGTTTGGAATGTTCAGCAATTATTGTTTACGGTAACATGCAGTTAACTACATTTTTGGTCACACCAACTTATTTGCTTGTCCCAAAGGTCAAATATGTGGTTTTTGGAGATAAACAATTAACCCAATAACACAAAGTATAATATCACTTATTTTCCCATATCTCACTGGGCTGACCAGCTAAAACATTTTGACTTACTGAAAACAACTGCTCATAAAAATCAGTGCAAGGGGGTTCACCACTAAAGACAAAACCAGACTAGAGTCATTTTTTGAAATTGTGGCTGCTCTATGAAATGTTTGCAACGTAATTTCCCATCTATCCTCTCTCCTATCCTGCCTGTCATGTCCTCCCCTGTGTTCTCCTCTATTGTCCTCATCTCTTCTCCATTCTTTTCATGTAGTAACAGATTGTCTGTTACGGTACAGCAGGTGTGACAGAGGGACTCCCTTCTGACCCTAATCAAAGCAGATGACCTGGCTGAATGTTGGCCAGATGATCCTGGATCAGATCCCTCCAGAAAAACAACAAGACTACTCTGTTACCAAAAAGCCACAAAACTACCCAACAGAACACGGTTAGTGATTTATCGGAGAGCTCTGGGGTATGAGCGGCGGAAGTGCCACCCGAAATAAAGCAGCGGGGTTGGGAAGGAGCGCTTGTTTTATCTGCCGGCTACTACTAGTAGGGCGGGGCGAAGGAAGTTTTACTGAGGTTATGGTTAGGGTTAGGTTAGGTTTAGGCATAGGTTTACTGAGGTTAAGTTTAGGGTTAGGATTAGGTTTAGGCATAGCCTAGTTTTATTGGGGTTGTGTTTAGGGTTAGGTTGGGGTTAGAGTTAGACGATGCTTTATGCGGTTACTAACCCTAAACATAACCTCAGTAAAACTATGCTTCGCCCCGCCCTACTAGTAGTAGCCGGCAGATAAAACAAGCGCTCCTTCCCAACCCCGCTGCTTTATTTCGGGTGGCACTTCCGCCGCTCATACCCCAGAGCTCTCCGATAAATCACTAACCAACAGAACACAATAAAGTGGAGCCAGCAGTGGTCATCATCAGTTGTTGGAGTTCCATATATGATGACAATATTGGAAATCAACTTAAAATTCAAGCCTTGAAAGTGCTGACTTCATGGACATGGATTGTACTGCTCCCTTAAAGGGAAAGTCCACCCATTTTTAACATTCTATTTATGTCATTAATATGCCCTAGAGGTGCTGGGTGGACATGATAAAAAAATAATCCCCCATTCTATGTTCCCAAGAAATGGAGGTCTGAAAAAAAAACACTAACTTCACCATGTTAATGGATTTCTTTAGACGCTTCTTTTTTTTTCCAAGAGCGTACAAATGGAACCAAATGAACCCGTTAGGGTTCATTTGGTTGCATTTGTACACTCCCAGAAAAAAATGCTGAAAATGGGTGGAATTCCCCTTTAAGATGAATTCCATGTCAGTGGAGCTGGCTTCTACTCTGCTACTGTAATGTAGTGATTTTAGGACAATGGCCACAAAACCGAGCAGACTGGAAGTGATCCAGGCTGTGCTAGGCCAGGTGTCTATCTGGGACGACAGACTAGAATAGTGGTTGCCAAAGTCGGGTCTGAGGACCCCCAGGGGTACTTGAGGGAGTTCCAGGGGTATAGCCCAGCTAAATGACATATAGGAACCAAATGGACCCTTATGGACCCTGATTGAATAAAATCTGGGGGGTCCCAGAGATAAAAATGCAAAATAATTGGGTGTCCGCAACCTAATGCAAGTCAAACCTAGGTGTCCTTGAAATGAAAATCAATGAAAATCACTGCCAGAAGCATGAAGATCTCTTATGGAGGCCCTTGCCATATATTTTCTATAATCAGGTCTGTGGGCTAATGAGTGCCAATTTGGGGGTCCTTGACATGAAACCGTTTGGGAAGCAGTCACTAGAAGTGAGCAGAGCTGTGCTATAGGCCAGGTGTCTGTATGTGAAGTGAGCAGAGCTGTGCTATAGGCCAGGTGTCTGTGATGTGAAGTGAGCAGAGCTGTGCTATAGGCCAGGTGTCTGTATGTGAAATGAACAGGGCTGTGCTATAGGCCAGGTGTCTGTATGTGAAATGAACAGGGCTGTGCTATAGGCCAGGTGTAGTGAGCAGAGCTGTGCTATAGGCCAGGTGTCTGTATGTGAAGTGAGCAGAGCTGTGCTATAGGCCAGGTGTCTGTATGTGAAGTGAGCAGAGCTGTGCTATAGGCCAGGTGTCTGTATGTGAAGTGAGCAGAGCTGTGCTATAGGCCAGGTGTCTGTATGTGAAGTGAGCAGAGCTGTGCTATAGGCCAGGTGTCTGTATGTGAAGTGAGCAGAGCTGTGCTATAGGCCAGGTGTCTGTATGTGAAGTGAGCAGAGCTGTGCTATAGGCCAGGTGTCTGTATGTGAAATGAGCAGAGCTGTGCTATAGGCCAGGTGTCTGTATGTGAAATGAGCAGAGCTGTGCTGCCACGTCCAGGTGTCTGTGACGGGACAGGGACAGCCCAGCCCAGCCCAGCCCAACCCACTGGGTCCAGGCCAGGGTCCACAGTCGTGCCAGAGCCTGGACATCATGAGGCTCTGGCAAAACAGACCGGATGGAGAGATGGAGGGATAGATTCAAAGAAAGACAGGGAGGACCGGTCCAATAAACAACTGAGGGCAGATACACTGCCAACTGGCATGCAGAGAGAGAGAGAGAGAGAGAGAGAGAGAGAGAGAGAGAGAGAGAGAGAGAGAGAGAGAGAGAGACAGAGACAGAGAATAGGCCAGACGCAGGGTCCTATTTAAAGAAGAGTATAAGCTCTCCCAAAATATCCTCCCAAAGACGAATACATGAGCTAGTGAGAGAGAGAGAGAGAGAGAGAGAGAGAGAGAGAGAGAGAGAGAGTGAGACAGAGGAAGCGAGGGAGAGAGAAGGAGGGAAGGAGAGAAGGATGAAGGAGGAATGAATAGGACAAGGACAGCCTGTTCCGGAGGCTGTGGAGCATATTAGCCTGTCACTGCCTGAGGGACGGACAACACACGCACACACGCAACCTCAAACAACCGTACACACACGCACACGCACGCGCACACGCACACGCACGCGCACACACACACACACACACGCACACACACAGTGTGCTAGCGTGTTCAGACATGTCACCTCTCAGGATCACAGACGGATCGTAATCACAAGCAGCACAACATTGATATAATCAGCCTGCCTCACTCCCGCATAATGATGACACAACTACGTGATAAGGGCAACAAATGCTAAATATTATGCTCCCAATGTTGTCCTCCAAAAACCCACCAACAGACAAGTTGAACTTTAGGATACTGCTAAATGAAAAGGGTAATGGTGGTTTTATGGCATTTTTTTAAGGAGCGACTATGTGGCCTCAGGAGGTAGAGCCGGTTGTCCAATGATCCGTGGGGTCAGGGGTACGAATCCCAGCTCCTCCTGTCTATATTACATGACAAAGTGTCCTTGGGCAGGACATTGAAACCCCTTATTGGTCCTGATGTGCTGATTGGTGCCTTGCATGATTATTTCCGATCATTAAGTCATTAAAATGTATAATTTACGTGTAAATATAACAAGACTAAAGGGGCTTAGTTACAGACGGCAAGTAATAAATCGCGTATTCTAATCCATTTTCAATGGGACCGGCATTTTGTGCTCTGAAAATGACCTGCGATGAAGAGAGCGCGTAACGCTGGTCATTTATCGCGCATCATCCAGTGATTGTGTTGTGCGCGTGCTTGTTTCGTGCACAGGCACGCTAAGTTTTTGAAAGCTCAATCCAGTGAGCTTTTTAAAATGCCTGCCGTTAATCGACGGGCGATTTTCGGCACTGCAGAGACAATGGAGAATGGCCGTGTTTATGTGGGCGTTTATCGTTGACGTCTAGAAAGCCCTTAAGTGTTGGGGGTGAATCAGCTGTGTCAGGAGGCACATATTCGCGATATTGCACGTATATCACAATGCATGGTTGCTGTCAGCAATATAGTAAACTGTTTAGCATTGGGAGCGTATTTAACAAATGTTATGCAACACACAACACATGATCTAAGGGCTGGGTCAATAGGCCCAAGTCATAGAACATGACGCATGCGGAGTATGCAAAGTGCCGTTTACTCGAGTGCTTTGTTTTTCTGACCATAATACGTCACTGACTTCATCTCTGCATTTTCAAACCATGCTTTGTGGCTGTTTCCCTTCCCTTTCCGTGATTCGATCGATGGACCGATTACAGAGTGCCCCCACACAACCTGTCCGGAATCCCTGACTGCCTTTGTGAGGTTGCCTATATGTGAGCACTGATTTACAAGTGACGAAATACACTCTATATACAGTACCTGTTATAACCATGGGTAGTATGTAGCAATGTAGTCCCTGGGGGGGGGGGGGGGGGGGGGGGGGGGGGGGGGGGGGGGGGGGGGGGGGGGGGGGGGGGGGGGGCATCCTTCTGCTCTGCTCTCACACCTAAAATCAGCATGCATTGTGCATGCAAATCTTCCTACTTTTAAAAGTACTACTACAACACTGGCGGCATGGTATCACAGTAAATACACTGTATGTATTAGGGCTGCACTATTTTAATTATTTTCACCGTCGATTATTGCTTCTTTAACTATGACCTTATAAAAATATATCTTTTTAGAGATGCTCTATTGAATGAAGAATACATTTGATTATCTGCTGATTAGGCTGCTATTTAAACAAACACACTTTTTCATTATGATAATTAAAGCAACTCATGGTGTCTTTGGGCTTATGCTGACTGCATACATTTGATTAAAGAATAGCTACACATGTGTCAGTGTAAAGAGGACAGTACTCAGAACTCAAATAGGTAATTTCAAAATAAATATTCAGGGCAGCCTTATGTTTTGTTCTTGATACTATAATCATGGTTACAGTATGTGTCATATTTTGCTTTGCAGTCGCTACTATGCATGTGCAGCAACTATCATCAGATTGTAAGAGAGCTCTGTCTCGCTGCTCTTTAGCTTAGTTACACTTAACAAGTGGGAAACATCCACAACTCCAGTGGTTAGTTGGTCCGGGGACCACCAGTGGTCCTTGAGAGGGTTCCAGGAGGTCCCCAGCTAAATGATGGAAGGTTGGTTAACCAGATGTACGTTTTTGAGAGTGTAAACACTCCTGAGTGTTTACAGACTCAAGAGTTAAAATATTCATCATCTGAATTAGTCTACACAACTAGAGAATGTAAAAGATTAACTGACTGTTTTATTTCCCAAATCCAGCCTGGAATTGTGGACAAAAAGAAAGAAATCTGTAGGTTTTTTTTTGGTCTGTGGGGCTAAAATGTCATCAAATGGTGGTCTGTTGCTTAAATGCTGAATAAATAGTGGGCCCTGGTATCAAAAAAGGTTTTCATCCTGTATTAAAAGATTATTAAATTAGTTGACAACAAATTAAATTATCGATTGAATTACGTTTCATCGATTAACCGTTGCAGCCCTAGTACGTACGGTATATTACCTGATAACAATGGTCTGTATGGTATCATGGTGAGAGCGTAAAGGACAGGCATGATGCTGTGGGTGAATGTGAATGTGTTGAGCGTGGGTCCAGGCTGGCACAGCAGTAGGGAGGCGGGGGGGCGAGGGCCGCAGTGCCAGGACACTGCCAGCTGTGCCAGTCTCCAAATCCCACTGCAGCTGGGCATGCCAGGTTTACGATGGCAAACCTATGCATGCGTGTGTACGTGTGCGTGTGTGTGCGCACGCGCGTGCATGTGTTTCATTCAGTAGTGCAATATGGTTTGTATGCATTACAGAAGCCCGTCGCCCCTGCAAAATTGAAAATGCACATAATATTTCAGTGCCCTGCAGCATGCTTATTGCTGCTTCTGTGTGTGTGTGTGTGTGTGTGTGTGTGTGTGTGTGTGTGTGTGTGTGTGTGTGTGTGTGTGTGCGTGTGTGCGCATGTTTTGTGTGTGTGTGTGTGTGTGTGTGTGTGTGTGGTGTGTGTGTGTGTGTGTGTGTGTGTGTGTGTCTGTGTGTGTGTGTGTGTGTGTGTCTGTGTGTGTGTGTGTCTGTGTGCGCGCGTGCATGCTTGCCTGCTTGGGTTCATTAAGAAAGAAATGTACAACTGTTCTACAGTTGTACATGCTTGCTTATGTTCATAAACAGTGTGGGTGTACCAGGGTAGGTGGTAACCAAATGGGCCCTTACAGATCTTAACTCTTGACAGCATAAAATGAATGGACTCATAGGGATCAGTTTGCAGGGGTTGACACTAAGGTCTCGGAGGCACTTGCCCATCGGGCAAGTGCAAGTCAGGTTCTACTTGCCCTCAGCTCATGGTCACTTGCCCCCCCCCAAAAATTGTAAATTTTGCAGATGTAACTCTTGAGAACGTAAAAATGAAACCAAATGGACCCTTGCGGGTCCATTTGGTTTCATTTTTACACTCTCAAGAGTTAAAATTCATCATCTTAATTAGCCCAGGTCTACACAACCAGAGAATGTAGAAGATTAATGGTCATTTTGATGTGTATGTTAATTTGCCTGTTTTGTTTCCCAAATCCAGCCTGGAATTGTGGATATCTAGAAAGCAGGGAAAGACACAGAGGCAGAGTGCAATGACCGCCTTCAAGACAAATTTATCTTGTGTTGTGTTATAGTGCACTAAGTTGCACACTTGCCCGATCGGGCAACCAGGTAGCAGTCTTCACTTGCCCCACCATTTTTTTACTTGCCCCAGGCAAGCGGGCAAGTGTTAGTGTCAAAGCCCTGAGTTTGGTTTAATTTTATGCTTTCAAAAGTTAAATTATATTGTTAAATATCTGATTAATGTTTTCCTGGTACCTCTTCTACTGCCAACATTAACGCTGGATGATGACAACAAAATGTCCTACGTTTTGGGTCTGAGATGCTAAATCTCATTCCATGGTGTACTGTGGCTCAAATGCCCATTAAAAATAATGTGCCTTGACATGAAAAGGGTTGAAAACCCACTGACGTAAACTTGTAAAGTTTATGTCAGACGCGCAGCACAACGTCTATAACTTGTAAGTGTAATATGAGCATTTCTATTAAGCAATGCTTCATCCAAAGGTTGAAACTTTAGGCATTTGCAACCGTTCGCGACTGGAGATTTGGGGAATATTCACTTTTGTTTTTTCAAGCCATGTGGAAGTGGGAATCGTAGCTTCATACCGACATATTGGTTGTTCAGTTTGGCCAGTTCCCCGGAACGATGGAGGCCTGCAAGGGCAAGGAGGGATGGGGGAACTCTGCCCTGCACCTCCTGGGCTCAGTGGGATAGCCAGGTTGGTGCTTCGTGCTTGCGGTTATGTTTAGGGCTTATTGTTAGAGATAGGGTTAGTATTATCACTGCTTTGTATACTCGTGGTTATCTTTGTCGTGTCCTCTTAATACTCTGTATAATAACGCACAGGCAGTGTGTGGATTGCCAGTTTACAGGTAGAGGTAATCTGGGGATCATACATAGTATGGTTGTATCTCGTTGTCATGGTAATGCATAGATTACACATCATAGAATAGCTACCACAATGTTTAGGTTTATGACTGTTGATGTTTATTTAGTTCCCTAAAACAAACATTAAAGTCCATAGACAAATTGCAAACAATTTTACATCATAAGTGCTCTAAACAAACTAAAAATCCCATAGACATGCATGGCTGCCATGTTATGACGTAAAACTTCAAAAAGCCAAGCACTGGGAAAGAGATGGAAGCAGTGCGTGTATAGTACAAGAGTTAGGGGATTAGGACCTGGTACACTTACACAGGAACAGACGCACGCACACGACACACGCACACACACACACACACACACACACACACACACACACACACACACACACACACACACACACAGCTTATCTGTGTTCCATCAAGCCTAATTGGTCTTGTATGCTCTCCACTAACAGTTAAAAGTAAATATTTGTAGCAGTGACGTACTAATCATCCACTGATTGTGGATGCAGCCGCAGAGGTATTCAAGACAAGCTCTCTCTCTCTCTCTCTCTCTCTCTCCCCCCTTCTGTGCAATCAGTCTCTCGCTTTTCTCTATTCCGCTAGATTGGGTTTTCATCCTCCTCCACAATCTCTCTCTCTCTCTCTCTCCCTCAGTACACTTGGCCTCTCTCCCTCTCCTCCTCCACCCTCTACTCATTCTTTCCCTATCTCTCCACCCGTCTCTCTCTCTCTCTCTCTCTCTCTCTCTTTCTCTCTGTCCCCTCTGGGCAGAGTGCCAGCTCCTCTTCCTTGGCAGTGAGCCAACCCCTCCCCTCCTCCTCCTCTCCTCCGTTCTCCTCCATTCACTCTCTCCCTCTTGTCTCTGATTGATGGACCCTCTATTCTGGAAGGAGAGGACGAGAGAGAGAGAGCGAGAGAGAGAGAGAGAGAGAGAGAGAGAGAGAGAGAGAGAGAGGAAAAGAAAGAGCAGCAAAGCACACACATGCACCAATTCACATACATGCATACATGCACACGGGTGCACCCACACTCAGACACACTCACATAAAGAGACATGCACACGCACACACACACACACACACACACACACACACACACACACACACACGTGCACACAGAGAGACACACACGCATAGCCACACAAAGATTTCACAAATGCATATGAAAGCAAACACACATGCACTTACACGTGCACACACACTATAGCACATACAAGGGCACATAGAGAAACCAATGGAAACGGAGCAGAGGAGAGCATACAAAGAACTGTGTGCAGAACAAGATCAGCCTCCTGGTGAGAGAGCACCCCCCCCCCCCCCCCCCCCACACACACACACACACACACACACACACACACACCAATACAACCTTCAGTGAGGAGCCAATACAAGTGAGGCGGTGAAGCGAGCAGGACAAACATTTAGGGAGGAGAATAGAGATAGACAGCTCACTCTGACAGACAGACAGACAGACAGACAGACAGACAGACAGACAGACAGACAGACAGACAGACAGACAGACAGACAGACAGACAGACAGACAGACAGACAGACAGACAGACAGACAGACAGACAGACACATCAGCATTATACTGTATGTGAAAGGCAAAATTTGTGCATGAGCCCCAGAGGAGAGGGCCATTTTAACAACACACTCTCTCTCTCTCTGTCTGTAGCCCAGCTATGTGAATGTGACAAGCCATTAGTCATATTCACACTGCCAGATTGCACTGGCAGACTGCGTACAACTCCGAAAAAGCCATGTTTCACTGCCTCGTGCCGTACAATCAGACACGGACTTGCATGGTAGCTGCATGCCATGGTCACACATACATGGAGTTCACTTAGAATGCATGAAGGTATGACATTCATAGATAGATTGGACA
>CM076979.1:11916398-11946398 GCA_039105355.1 Benthosema pterotum
CTGCTATGTGCCTTATTTCTACCACTATGATGTAACTCTTGAGAGTATAAAAATGAAATTTAATTGAATTTTGTTTCATTTTTACACTCTCAAGAGTTAAAATATTCATCATCTGAATTAACACCACTTGATTAAGAAGTTTACACTGTTCTGTTGGCAAAATACAGCCTGGAATTGTGGACAAAACCCAAAAGAATTCTTTAATTTTAGGTCTTTGGTGTGAAAATGTAATGAAATCGTTGTCCGTGGCTCAAATGCTGAATAAATGGTGGTCCCTGGAGTGAAAAAGTTTGAAAACGCCTGCTCTAGAGGCATAGATATATATAGGTGAAGTTAATAAACAGACATCAGGTCTGATGACCTTGTCATAAATGCAGCCGCAATGCATTCCACTAGTGCTGTTTACAGCATACAGTACAGTATAGGCCGCCTCTCTCCCTCTCTCCATCTCTCTCCTGCACCTAAACTGTATTCTGTTTTTCCTCTCTGTTACACTGTTAGACTCCCATCCATCCTCATCTATAATTCACCTTCGTCTCTCACAACTCAATTGACTTTGTTTTATTGACACCGACAATGTTGTCACGAGCCTCTGCAGAGGGAATTCATAATGGAAAATAGACAAATACAGTAAGCCTGTGTGTGTGTGTGTGTGTGTGTGTGTGTGTGTGTGTGTGTGTGTGTGTGTGTGTGTGTGTGTGTGTGTGTGTGTGTGTGAGAGAGGTGGAATGTTGTTCAGTCTCTCTCTTGCCCTCTCTCTCTCAAACATGCACGTGTGCACACAAATAAGTATTTGTGAGCGTGTGCACGCACACGCACACGCACACGCACACGCACACACACACACACACACACACACACACACACACACACACACACACACACACACACACACAGAGGAAATGAAAGAAGGAGGGAGCAGGAAGGAAGGATGGCCAGCTGCTTGGTGGGTCCTCAGAAGTCTGCAGGGGAAACAGGCTGACTGCTGAGCATCCTGGCAGCACAGTGCATCCCTTCCTATCATTCACGCTATACTCGCCTATCTACCATGCTACAGTAACCTGCATTCCTATAGTATAGATCATCTATGACAGGGGTTTTCAACCTTTTTCATCTCAGGGACCACCATTTATTCAGCATTTGAGCCACGGACCACATTTGATGATATCTTAGCCCCACAGACCCCAAAACTAAAGATTTGTTTTGCTTTTGTCCACAATTCCAGGCTGGATTAGGGAAACCAGACAAGCAAAACATACATTCCAAAATGGCTAATTCAGATGCTGAATATTTTAACTCTTGAGAGTGTAAAAATTAAACCAAATGGACCCGCAAGGGTCCATTTGGTTTCATTTTTACGTTCTCAAGAGTTACATCTGGTTAACCAACTTAGCTGAGGACCACCTGGAACCCCCTCAAGGACCATCCTGATCTATGATATAATCCTATATCATAGTAGCCTGCAACCTTACTGTAGATGCTCTATGACAGAATCCTTTATCATCGTACCCGCTATAGTAACCTTTAGAAGCTCAATGATCTAATCCTGAATCATCCTGTCCTCTAGTAACCTGCTGGATACACGTCATTCCTGTTATTCTATGACTGTATAGTAGATATTATTAATTACTTCAATTTCTTCATCATTTTGGGGGGAAGTGTCTTCAACACATTTGTGCTTTTCTCTGGCCGTATTGCTAAAATAGTGTAGGTATACCAAAAGGTATAGTAATAAAGTATAGTTTTCCTAATCTAGTAGCATATCGTAGCATCATAAGCCTCCATTACCTGGCTCCCCATAGCTGATAGCACAATCCCCAATTAAGTTCCATATCTATACTATAGCAGCCTTATTGCCATGCAGCACCTCATCAGGAAACTAAAATGCAAAGCAGACAAAGCTCAATCACAGCTGCTCATCAAGTTGCACGCACACGACAAGTCTCATGTGAGCTCCAGTTGATTATACAGCTTCTATTGTCACGGTAGAGTTGAGTTCCTATTTGTGGCTTAACGAGAAGCCCGCCAGAACCGAAGATCGCATGATACAACCGTAGAGGTTTTGGTCTGGCTGTCCACCAAACACATACCTACGTGTTTTGTCAAAACAATGTTTTTCAATGGCCGACAGCCGGTGCTGTGATACTCATGCTCAGGTTTCTCCAAGAGGGGCGAAAGCAATCCTCGACTGCGACGGCCGCCACAGCAGTTTTATAACCATCGTGACTAGGGATGTCCCGATACTGTATCGGTATCCGGAAAAGTATCGGATCGGCCCTTTTTTGTCATATCGGTTCATATCGGTATCGGCAATACTGTATTGGTACCAGAAAAGTATCAGTATTGGCCCTAATTGAGTTTTAGTCCTTTTTTTTCTTAATGCATTTGCAAAATATATCTGATCGGGAAAAATGAGCGGGAATGATCAGGATTGTATCGGGAGCAAAAAAAAGTGATCGGATCGGGACATATCGGGATCGGCAGATACTCAAACTCTACTCATCGGGAGCAAAAAATGTGATCGGGACAACCCTAATCGTGACCATTTTGCATAACAACAGTGATGGTTTTAATAGTATCCATAACCGGCTCTTATCAAAAGCTGGATATTTGGCACGTCAAAATTTGGGTCGATACGAGAAAAACCCTGGCAATGCACAATAAATTAATCCCAACAGGTACCTGACAGGGGGGAGTTTCCCTGGTTGGACATAGCGCGTGGAAGAAACACGTTATTCAAACCAGTTCCAGTCCCCTCCATCAAGCGCCCCGGCTGGCCAGGGGGAGGCAGTTTAGAGCCCAGGATTACTGCATGTTTTTGTGAGGGTATCTACCCCAGGGGACACGGGAAGAACATGCAAACTCCACACAGAAAGGCCCTTTCACCAACCCCACCTCGGGTATGGGCACTGATGACACGGAGGAGCAGACACGCCGCCAGCACCCACAGCAGTGCCCCTAGCGGGAAACGAACCCAGGACCTTCTAGCTGTGAGGCGACAGCACTAACCACTGTGCCACCGTGCCCCTACACTTATTGTGTGAATGTTGAATTTTAACAAAGCGATGCTGAATGTTTTATGCCAGTGGTTCCCAAACACTTTCATGCCAAAGGAACCCCAAATTGACACTCATTAGCCCTTGGACGCGCCCTCCCATACACAGGTGAGACTTGTTGCGCCCTCCGTAGAACCGCAAACAATCAGACAGGTATTAATGGTTCACTGAAATCATTTCGGATCGACAGAATTCCCACGATCGGCACTGAACGAACATCCCCAGGGGCTTCAGCTCTGCACCTGATGTACATAAAGTACACCAACTGGACAGTACATAGCAGGAACTTATACTCCCTAATCCAACCCTGGATTCTGAGAGCCGACCAAGGAGGCAGTCAGAGTCTTTGGTATGATCCAGCCAGGGATGGAACCTTGACCTCCCAGTCTCAGGGCGGACCACAACACAAGTCTATCATCCATCTATACCAGGGTTTTCAACAGGTGGTCCGGGGACCACCAGTGGTCCTTGAGAGGGTTCCAGGTGGTGCCCAGCTAAGTTGGTTAACCAGATGTAACTCTTGAGAGAGTTAAAATATTCATCAATATTCATCATCTTAATTAGCCCAAGTCTCCACAACTAGAGAATGTAGAAGATTAATGGTCATTTTGGTTTGTATAAGTTTTGTCTGTTTAGTTTCCCAAATCCAGCCTGTTGGTATTTTGGGAAAATAGCAAAAGAAATTTGCTTGGGTCTGTGGGTCTAAAATGCCCCCAAATGGTGGTCCATGGCTCAAATTCTGAAAACATGGCGGGCCCTGGTATCATAAAGGTTGAAAAACCCTGATCTATACAACCATCACATGTCAATCTGTGTATTAGCTGGATTCTGAAATGCAAGTGATATTGTTGAGTTATGAAATCAATGAATATACACCACAGTACTGTGTCTCCACCCAGCAGACGGTACAGTATAAGCCCCAGCTCACATGGTCCGAAAGTGCTATAGCAATGAATATAGAACAAGAGGGACTGGTGAAATCCCTATAGCCTATTCCCACTAATCTCTCTCTCTCATATAGCATATGATAGGATATGATAATGGAAGTGAAGCCAGGGAAGTATATGTAATATAATGGGGGGTGTGATCAGTGGGTCCCATATAGCTGAGAGGGAGAGACAGAGAGACAGAGAGAGAGGGGGTATGCGTGCGTGTGTGCGTGCACTGGGGGGACTGACTATCTTCTCTCTACCTTCATAAAGGACTGATATCAGCTCAGACAGCTGAAGAGGAGAAAAAAGGAAATGGAGAGAGACAAGCGAGGGGAGGAAGGGGTTGAGGCAGAAAAGACAAAAAGACTGTTAAGACTCAATTAATGCTGAGACATGAGATGGCCCTGCCACACTGATAATGACAGAGAGAGAGAGAGAGAGAGAGAGAGAGAGAGAGAGAGAGAGAGAGAGAGAGAGAGAGAGAGAGAGAGAGAGAGAGAGAGAGAGAGAGAGAGAGAGAGAGAGAGAGAGAGAGAGAGAGAGAGAGAGAGAGAGAGAGAGAGAGAGAGAGAGAGAGAGAGAGAGAGAGAGAGAGAGAGGGGTGTAATGGAGGTGTCTTGATGAGAGGAAATAAGAGTGGATAGTGTTAAATCTATTCATGAATCATTATTTCTTGCCGCAGATCAAAGCCTCATCCCCTTGACGTGTCTCTCTCTCTCTCTCTCTCTCTCTCTCCCTCTCTCTCTCTCTCTCAGCTTTCTTTTCTTTTCCCTCCTCCATCTCTTTCCCTGGCCTTCATTCGTCTCTCTCTCTCCCTCCCTCTCGGCTCATCCTCTTTGTTTACTATCTCTCTTCCTCCATTTGAGCCATTTATCTCTGTCCCTCTCCTCCTCTCATTACAGCATCACACCTCTCTCCTCTTTCTCTCTCTCGCTTGTCATTTTCTTCTGCTTTATGCTAATCTTTATCCATAAAATCTCCCTCTCTCTGTCTGTCTCCCTCTCGCTCTTCCCTTATATTGATCACTATCTTCTTATTTTATTGTCTTTGCCAGGCCGACAGGCCGTTATCGTTATCGACAAGGTCTGATGGTCTGTCTGTCCGTGTCTGTGTGCAGTAGGTAATCTCAGACTGTGCACTTGTGCAGTCACACCACTGGACCGCTCAGCTAACCATCAGGACTCTATTAAGTTGTCAAATCAGCCTCTCCTCCACCCTGGCTCTTTCTTTCCCCAACTCAAAACATCCTTTTTTGTAAAAAAAAAAAAAAAAAAAAAAAAAAGAAAGAAAAAAAAAACAGTATTGCTGAGCACATATTTCTATCCTATAGTACAATTCTACTTAAGTACTGTACTTTACAATTTTGAATTACTTGTACTTCACTTGATTATTTCCATTTTACAGTATGGTTATTACTACTTCACTACATCACTGGTCCATTTTATTATTATTTTTTGTTGTTGTTTTTGATGCAGATACTTTTGTACTTTTACCTGAATGTATCTTCAATCCCATACTTGAACTATTTAGTATTTTTTCCACCCCTGGTGCTTGTTGCTGATTGTGATGAGTCCCATGACCTTTAAACTATAGCACCATCCTTAGGCCAAATTTTCCTCTTGCACAACAACTCTTACGTCGACATTTAGTGGGAAGTTTGCCATGAAACTTGCTGAGAGAGTGCATTTATTCTACCCTTAACCGTTAAGTGACCCCATGACCTATCCTAGCTCCATCCTTTGGCCTGTTTCCAGTTGCATGTACTCTGAGGAGCATCACACACCCTATAGGGCATTATATACCAGGGGTAGGCAACCTAAGGCATGGGTGCCAACATTGGCACAGTGAAGGGTTCACTGAATCACTGGCACACTGGCATAACACACATAAGGTGCAGTGGCATACATACTGTATGAGAGAGGATGTGTCCTTTTAAATAATCATAAATTAGGCTCTCAAATTCATGCAAATCCTGCACACAATTCTACATTAACTAAAACTTTACTCTGACTGGGGGAGATAGGTCTCATTTTCCTAATGATTACAATGTCATGATGTGAAACAAAACAGTCCAGAAGAAGAAAGAGATGTTATATTATCTTTTCAGAATTCAACCAATGTTGACATTTACTGACTACCAGGAAAATGAAAACATGGCACTTCATGTCTAAAAGGTTGCTGTGTTCGTGTACACACACACACACACACACGCACGCGCACGCACACGCACACACACACACACACACACACACACACAGTGTTTATTAGGTCTGTTGTTTTGCATCCACCATCCTCTTTTATAGAGTGTTGTTTAACGTCAGAATCTGACAGATTCTCACACACACACGCACGCACGCACGCACGCACACACACACACACACACACACACACACACACACACACACACACACACACACACACACACACACACACACACACACACACACACACACACACACACACAGTCTTATTACTTCAGTTTCATAATCTGCTAGTGTGTTGTTTATCCAACATTGTTGTGAGTGTGTTTAGCATTCACCGATATTACAGCAAAGTGCACACATTTGACATCAAAGCGGGCTGCGGTACAGGGACACAGCCCCTGCCCTTTTACCAGTCTGTATAACAACTGCTCTTTCCAGTAAAATAATAATAATAACAATAATTTTGTGTAATAACATATACGGTCAAAACAATGCTATTTACTTTTGATATAGAAATAAAAATAATATTATGCAGAACTGAGTTTGAGATTCTTATTTTGGTACCTTGGGAAAAACTGACCACCCTGCTTTATAGGGGCTGTTGGTGGGGTGTTTCAGACTCTTGTCTTGTTTCATTGACCATTCTTTAAAACTCATGGATTTTCTATCTCCCCATAGACATATGCCCTTTTTTTCCAAATTTAATTTTTTTACTGTCATATCTCTGATCTCTCTCTCTCTCCCATCCCCATATTTCCATTTCTTCCCTTTATTCTGCTTAGTCTCTTCTTAGCATCTCTTACTCTCTTATTCCCCCCCTTCTTCTAACCCATGGGTTTGACACCCATGGGTTAGAAGAAGGGGGGGAATAAGAGGCCCGCAGGCCAAATTTGGCCCGCCGTGTAATTTCATTTGGCCCTTGAGACATTATCAAATTAAAGGGGAAGACCACCCATTTTCAACATTTTAATGTCATTAATATACCTTAGAGATGTTGTGTGACATGAGTTCCCCCAATTCTGTATTTCCTAAAACTGGAGGTCTGAAAAAATCATTAAGATGGTGAAATACATCTGATGACATCACCAAGATGTATTTCACCATGTTAATGATTTTTCCTGAGAGGGAAAAATCATTTGTACCCTCTTAGGAAATTTTTGAAGATGGGTGGAATTCCCCTTTAAAAGGTTAGTTTGTTCAAACTTGGCCCACGGCTTTGTTCAGTTTTAAATTTTGGCCCACTCTGTATCTGAGTTTGACACCCCTGTTCTAACCCCTCCCTCTCCCTCTCTCCCTCTCCCTCTCTCTCTCTCTCTCTCAGAGCCTGAGTCCATTCTTTGTCCTTGGAGACGGTGGAGCTGACAGTCTGGTTCTGCCCAACTTGGCTGCTGGCCCACTTTCTCTGCTCTCTCTCCTTCTGTCTCTGTCGCTTTCTTTTACTCCTTCTCTCCATCTCTGTCCCCTTTTTCCACACTCTCTCTCTCTCTCATCCTCCCCCTCTTGTGTGTCTGTCTGATTATTGTTGCGTTGACAGATCTGTCTGCTCAGGGGATCGATCAATCAATAAATCTATCAATCCGTCCTTCCATCCATCCATCCTTCCCTTTTACTGCGCATCTGAGTTTCTTTTCTTCCATCTTTTCTATTGTTTTGTTCTTTTCTTTTTTTTTGTTCCCTCCACACCTCAGAGCCAAGCTCCCAACAGATTTCTCCTTTTGAATGTTGCTGGTGGTACGTGTCTGCAGGCCAGTGTTTGGATGTGGAATATACATGTCTGCGGGGCCCGGCAGGGCTGTGTTTGGACGTACAAGTGTTCTGTGTTTCCGAGTGGAACACAGTGGAGGGTGGAGGGAGGGGGGATCTAAAGTAGTTGCTTCTCAACCTATTTCTGGCTCAGGAAATAAAACAATGCTGACCTGCAACGCCCCTGCTCTGCTGCTGCGCCAGACGCAGTGGATATACAGTACTGAACCGTGATCTAAGCCATTAGCCATTTATCCTATACTCTTTCCAGTTCATCTACTATTATCCAACACACCTGTCCCTCGTATAGTTGTGCATTAGGGACACTTTCCTTCTACCTCATTATGATTAAAATCTGCTCTTTCAAAACAGTACCCCACCACCACCAGTGGCCCTGATATGATTTAACGGGCATATTGAAGGTGAGTGAGACAGAAACCCATAAAAAAACACATTATTACATTATTTCCATCTCCAAACATGTTGTGAAGCAACAGCTTGTAACAGAATTTGTCATTGTGGGTTCCACTCCGTCCGGCTTATTCAAGTATACAGACAATAAGCTACAAGAACTGTCAGAAGGTTATTATAGCATACAGTATATAGAATCTGACCATGTGGCATTAGTGTCATTGTTTCATCTTAACAGTCACCCGCAGGGTGACGTAACAGCATATTTATCAGAATAAGAAAACAATCATAATATAGTGAAGTGAACCACAACCAAAACATTCGGATGGCAGTGGCTCAGGGCTAGAGCAGCTGGATGGGAACCACAAGGTTGCTCCCCAGAGCCTGAATGGTTTTCTCTGTCATGTGTGTGCGTCCGTGTGTGTGAATGGAATAACGTAACGCATAATCTATGTATAGCGCCTTGGACAAAGACGCTATACAGTGTATGTGCTCCATTTACCATTATTTTATTCATGTTCCCACTACACTACAAACAGCCTTATATGTTGTCTTCCCAGCCGAGGTCCGCTGTCCCAAGAGAGACAAGAGACAACCGTCCACCTTAAGGCCGGGTTGACAGTCAAGGTGGATAATAAAACTACAACATGACCAAACTCTGGTGTCTGTCTGTCTGTATATCTGTGCGGCCACATTACTTTCTGAAATTAAAGGTAGGGGAAGTGATTTGAAATTCATGGTGTAGTACCAGCCTGGTGCACTAGGGGCCCCCAACAGTAGCTAGACTATGTGAACCTGCTGCTCGCTCCTGATTGGAGGAGAATTGGTGGTGACCTGGGAACTTTTATTAGCTCCTCTGCTAACGTGGGGGAGGGGGAAACTCCATATGTGGTTTCCACACCTTATAATAGAGCATTTTAACAAAAAAAAATATTTTTGGGTGATATCTGACAAAAGTGAAATCACTTCCCCTACCTTTAAAACAGAATCCAAAGCCAGTGTCGCCCGCCGTCTCTCTGTCTGTCACCTTGAAGACAAAATTCTGTCTGTCAAACTCCTACTGTAGCAACAGGGATGCGTTGCAACAATCTCTGCAGTCTTTTGTCCCTCTCTGTGTGCCATACGTGTGACAGAGGGAGTAATTGAACAGGAAGTGTGGGAAATGACAGGCGGCTTTGGCTGACGAGAGAGAGCACACGCCACCTGGAGAGTGATCAGGGACACACACATACAGTACACACGTGTGCACAGCCAACACACCAACATAAAAAAACTCACTCACACATAAACCTCTACTACCATGTATAAACCTTTTTTGGCAGAAATATGTCAAAAAGCAGTGTTTTTTCCTTACCTGCTTGTGCATCTCGATGTTGAGCCCATATGACATCTCATAGTACTGTAGGAACAAAAACACAACACAATATGGAGTTAGACTATGGCATACTGGATGTTAAACCCTAGAACACTTATATTATGGAGTTAGACTATTGCATACTGGATGTTAAACCCTAGAACACTTATTTTTGAGAGAGAGAGAGAGAGAGAGAGAGAGAGAGAGAGAGAGAGAGAGAGAGAGAGAGAGAGAGATAGAAAAAAGGAGTTTAATAAAGGAGTTCCTTAAAAGGAGACATAACATGGTTTCCACTTTCCACCCAACAGCAATATGCTGCACACAGTCTAGCCACTGTAAAACCCTGAGTGTTCATTTAACCCGTCAGTCACTGTGGAACAACAGTCCAATAATTCAGAGCGTCCAGCCCACTGCAGACATTTAGTGGCACTAAATGTCTAGATGCAGTATGCATGTGTTTGTGTACTATCTGTGTGATTGAGAGGCATAGTGTGTGTGTGTGTGTGTGTGTGTGTGTGTGTGTGTGTGTGTGTGTGTGTGTGTGTGTGTGTGTGTGTGTGTGTGTGTGTGTGTGTGCGTGTGTGTGTGTGTGTGTGCGTGTGTGCGTGTGTGTGCACGCGTGTGCGCGTGTGTGTGTGTGCGCACACGCATGTGCATCTGCGTGAATCTGTGTGAACAATTAATGATGTATTTATGCCTCAGCATGGGTGAGAGTTAACGATTAGTGTCTAAGGGCGTGTGCAGAAGTCAGTGTGTGCATGCTTTTGTGCTTGCTTTTGTGTGTGTGTGTGTGTGTGTGTGTGTGTGTGTGTGTGTGTGTGTGTGTGTGTGTGTGTGTGTGTGTGTGTGTGTGTGTGTGTGTGTGTGTGTGTGTGTGTGTGTGTGCGTGTATGTTTGCATCAATGTGTTTCCTATACATATAACCTAAGAAAAAGAACACAATATATACTGTACACCTGGTTATAATACATGGCAGTCTGTGTGTGTGTGTGTGTGTGTGTGTGTGTGTGTGTGTGTGTGTGTGTGTGTGTGTGTGTGTGTGTGCGTGCGTGCGTGCGTGCGTGCGCTGCTGGTATATAGAAAAACAAGCCAGAAAACTAGGTTAGCTACCTGAGGGCATATGCGACACGCATGCACGCGCGCACACACAGAAACGCACGCACGCACAGTCGCACACACAGCTACAGTAAACTCCTCAGTTTCATGTGTTTAGTTGCAGTTGCAGATTGTGCACACTCTTTACAGTTACAAATGGATGAATTATCATTGAGGATATTACTCTGCAGGGTACACAAATAATCCTCATGATGAATGTAACCTGTGTGTGTGCATGCGTGCGTGTGTGTGTGTGTGACAAAGGCAACCTCAGCAGTCGCATGATCAGTGGCAATATGTGCATGTACTTAAATACTGTACATCTTGAATTGAATTATCGGGCAATAATGCTTTGATCAGGTTTGATCTGAGTTCTTGAAATAAACCGAAACGACCGCTCAAAACAGTCCAATAGAAAAGCTGGTTTGCACAGCCATCTACGAGTACACAACACGTATAAAATATATTTAATTCATTTATACATTTGAAAACTTAAAATGAAGCATTCCGTATGAGTACTCCACAAGTAAGTGCAAGACTAATACTTTTACTTAAGTAGAACTGAGTATACACTTTCCAACAGTGCGCATGAGGAGCTCTCTCAGTGATGAAAATCAAACATGACCCTACCACCTCTCTCTCTCTCTCGTTTCTGCTCCATCACTGTCTCCGTCGCTCATTTCACTGACTCCCTCCTTCTCCTCCCTCCATTCCCCCGCGTCCCACCCCGAGTCTGTCACATCGGTTTGCGCTCTTTCGCTCTCTGATCTCGCTCGTCCCATTTGGGCTCCATCTCTATTCATCAGCGTCCATTCATTCCCCGTCTCGTTTTCATCCCATCACTGCCTTTCACTACTCATTTAGCTCTCCTCTCTCTCCCAATCTCCATCTCACTCTCTCTCCTCTCTCTTTGTCTGCCTCTCTGTCTCTCCTCTCTGTCTCGCTCTCCCACTTTTTTCTTTGTCTGTCTCGGTCTCTCTCCCCGTCTCTCTCTCACTGTCTGTCTATGATGATGATGATATACTGTACGTTATGATATAGATACTGTAGACAGACAGACAGACAGATCTGACATGATATAATACATACATCAAGACATCTCCAAGCTCTCACACAAAATATTGATGGTGGTCCACAGTTAAATGCATATTTATTTAATTTAGGGGTCCTTGAGTAAACAGAGCCATGCAAGGCTGCCTTTGATGATTTTCAGTGCCATCTAGAGAGTTCTGACACTCCCATTAACTCACATGTTAAAGTCTAAGCGGTATAATGACGGCTGCTTGGGCTCCTGGGGGAGCTTTACGTTGACACTTTCTAACCAGATGTTGATAGCCTGACTTCAGTCTAAATACTGAATTGAAATGAAGTGCTCGTTTCACTTCAGTATTTAGACTGAAGTTGCTCTCTACCACAGCAGTTTCTGGGATGGGCGGGATCAAAGCAGCAGTCTTCACGGTGATTGGTTCATACCAACCCATATCAATATTGGGAAAGCAGACGACGTTGATGTCATTATTATGCTAATGCGTTAGCATTAGCATAATAATGACGTCGCTAACTAAACAAACACAGCCGACGAGCGTTACTAGCAGTAAAATATGTCGGATGATGATGTTTATAAAACCTAAAGCCTGACTCTTCTTTAAAGAATAATGAAGTGAAACGAAGTGAGTGACAGGGCTGTTGGCCAATCAGGTGCTGAGCATGGATTTCCAACCGACAAACGGCCCCAAAGGCGACGAGGCCAGTCCTTGAATCACAAAGAAAAAATAAGGTAGTATTTTTAAGGTGCTGATTCAGGGCTGACACTTTCTAACCAGATGTTGATGAAATTATCGGGATTTAATAGGGACCAGCATACAAGGCATGAAAAAAACATCATGTATTAATGGCTATGACCTCGTAGACAAGTTATTGTAAATACATGTATTGTACTAAGTTGTATTACTACAAAACAATCTAAAGTAAATACATTTATATGTCTGTAAATGTGTAGACAAATCAATGGTGTATTTTTTTTTACTTGCGTGAGTGGAGTGGGCACAAGTTAGTAATCGGTTTGCTTAAAGGGGTACTTCACCCAAAAAAAAAAAAACTTTTGGTCATTTTATGGTCTACTCAGCCTCATGTGAACACACCAGACAGTTTATAAGTTACTCCTTTCAGTATTTAGATATTTGATGTTCATTAGTCTGCCATTAGTCTGCCAGACCCAAACCCATTATAACTTAAAACTCCATTTTAACCATGACAGATTATTCGAAAACAACCCATCTTTTTTCTGGTGACTGATATTGTCCTCCTAATACGTGAGAGGGCTGTGGAATTTCATTTACAGTTTTTATTTATTTTTAAAATATTGTTTTATTCATTTGGGTGGGCATTCCCAAATATGGAGGGGGCTACATTTTACAAAACAATATTTTAAAAATAAATGAAAACTGTAGATGCAATTCCACTGCCCTCTCACGTATTAGGAGGACAATATAAGTCACCAGAAAAAAGATGGGTTGTTTTCGAATAATCTGTCATGGTTAAAATGGAGTTTTAAGTTATAATGGGTTTGGGTCTGGCAGACTAATGGCAGACTAATGAACATCAAATATCTAAATACTGAAAGGAGTAACTTATAAACTGTCTGGTGTGTTCACATGAGGCTGAGTAGACCATAAAATGACCAAAAGTTTTTTTTGGGGTGAAGTACCCCTTTAAGTATTGTCAAGACTATTCCTCCTGGAGGTGTCAGGGTACTTGCTCTCTGCTCGCTCCGCTCACACACAAGTAGGCCATGTGCCATTTGACAAGTCAATTAACGTAGTACAACCTCAGACTGCAGACGTTGCTTGACATGTGTTGCCACTATACCATTATCAGAAGATCCATGTTGTCTGTGCACAATGAAATTTAATTGGCAATTCAGTTTCAAGTGCATTAGAAGAGGGATAAATACATAAAATGGACACTAAGACATTGCACAGTGACTCAGTAATAAGTGTTGGCTAACAGCAATTCTCCTCTCTACACAGTGATGCTCTGTCTGTGACAGGCCAAAATATCTGTGAGTCTGGCTGCAAGTGCGTCACACCCGCCATATTTGGTTATGTAGTCTGACCCACAACTCGATTATGTGGGAAGCAAGCGCAAGCGTAAGTAAGACACGCATTTTCTTGGTTCACAACCAACATTTACAGAAAGCCAATGCTGCTCTTTTCCAGTTGGCATTCGTGGAGTTCCTCTTTAGAACAAGAACTTCCTACAGGTGTCAGATCCACACCTGCACTCCACTCGAACACGCTTAGGGGAGCTTGGGGTTACTTGCATCTTGTAGTCAAAGGTGAGCTCTTCTCCTGCACGAATTGGCCGGTTTGAAAACAACCCTATTCTCGGGATCCTCTCATCAATGTTGTCTACAAAAACATTGTATACCTGCAAGTTGGGGTCACAACTATGGTTGACAAAACGGGAGATGTTGCCTTGATGTGTAGCGTCCACCGTGTAGACGTCGTCCACGTAGTCCAGGTCAAACAAGTACGTTGAACCCTGACGATCATACTGATGACCTCTCATCTCAGCTTCATCCGTTGTGATGATTTCTCCCACATACTCCATGACAAAGGCGTTCTTCCGAATATGCTGTAGGGTGCGTACACCCCAGCCCCGTCCATTGTCGGTCTTAAAGATGCAAAGGTCAAACTGAATGCCCTTCTGCACAATTCGGTTGGGACAGCCGGGGCCGCAGGAGCAGCTGGAGTTACACTCGTAGATGGGATAACCCGGACGAACGCGTACCCGCCCTTTGTCATTGTAGGCCATACGGTGCAGGGAGGCACCTGGGCAGCAGCCATTCACAGGCTCCTCTAAACACTTCGTACATTTACAGCCCAGTGCCATCTTGTTCGGTACGATGCCCTGGCCTACTTTGCAGTTGTTGATGTACTTGAAGTCCCCGGGCGGGCCCTCAAAGTCAACCTCGTTCAGGACCAAGATCCGGCCTGGATGCATGCGTTTCTCATTCAAACGGTTCTGCCAACACTGGAGACTCAATCGATGTTTGGCTTTTTGGGTAAGGACCAAAGAAATGTCCTTGTTTAGGTTTCTGGGGATGACGCATTTCTGTTGTCCTCTCAGCTCCTGCTGCAAGTCGTGGTGAAACTCCTTTATCAAGGCGGTGCATTTGAGGTTTCTCTTTGGTTCCCAAGAGTTATCCGTTTCTGGGTAACCCCTCCATTTAACCAGGTACAGCTCCTCGCTCCTGAACTTCTTATAATCACAGAGGTATTCAACTTCATAGTCGTCCAAGGTGTTCTTGTTCACCTTTAAATCTTGGCAGGTTAATCTGTGACGGTGACAGACAAACGCAAGGTCGCCCCAGGAAAACTTACAAGGGACGATGCAAGCTTTCAAATTTTCTGCCATACTGCCCGCACAGCCGCCAAACAAAGCAACATTCGTCTTTGAGGGGTAGCTATATATGCATACTTTACACGTGTCATACACGTGTCATCAGGACACTTCTATGACACGTTACCTTGATGATGGTGCCTATATATGAGCATATATGGTGTTTCTCCATTAGACTGATGATGATGTCACCAAGATCAATTTGTCTAAATCCCCATTTATGGGTCGCCCCTCAACCATCCCCATATATGTGGATAATATTTATGGATGCGTTTATTTTAGGTTTGTTCTTAATTTGTTCATAATTCTGTCATTCAGATTCTGTCACACCATTAGATACTGTAATGGTTAAAATCACTCGGATGATAGTTGTAGCATATACAATAGATTAGACTGCAGCGCATGTATGCAATGGCTGCCCTCACACGTCACATCAACAATACATACGGTAAGCACAGAGGGACAAGTCAGGCCAAAATGCGAATGACCTACAATACATTACAATAGCGGTAGGGCGGTAGGCTGTGATAGCGGTCTCTGATTGACAAAATGTAATAATGTGAATGCACGGCCACGTTAATATTAATTAGACGTTTAAACCGGAAACCGTGATGTTTTGGTCATAGTAAACTGGGTTTTTAAATTTTGAAAACCGTCCAACTCTACTCTCCGGCGATGGCAGTCACCTTTAAAACATAAATCAGCCCTGAAATGTTGAGCCCGGCCTGGCCCAGCCCGACAAGAACTTGTGAGAAGCTGGATTTAATATATTTGGTGCATAACACCTTCGGACATTGTAGAATAAAATGGTCCTAATTAGATTTATTGCTTCCACCTGCAGCGCTGCTGCTGCAGAAAACACAGACGGCTAAACATTGTGCCTAATCCCGCAACTATACAAAAGAAATGTCACATAGCATAATATCCAAAGTATAAGATGAAACAATGGACTCAATACATACAAGCGTTTGTTGAGGATGGTCAGTAAACCTTTTATCCTGCCCATATTTGAGCATGCCACAAATATAGAATGTGACGCATTCACAGACAGACACACGCACAGTAATGCTGCACATATTTGAGCATTGCTGACATGGAACTCCATATTTGGACATGGCATGGGTCTAATCATAGAATACTTAGGAAATGTATTGCAATTGTGAGGAAGCTTTTTTGTCTATCATATATATTTGTGCTTGGAAAAACAAACCTGGTAGTAATAGAAATACATACATTGCAAGGCTGGTGAAGTCATTGGCTGCATTGAGCTGCGTTGGCTTCCGCGGTTGCATATCTTGCTTGAACTATAAGGTCAATGGGGGGTGGGGTGGGGGGGGTGCATGTATGTCAACCCAGCATATGTCTGTGTCCTCAGCTACTGAGGTCAATAAAAGGTCTAAAGGATTTAGAAATAGCAGAGAGCTCAGAGCTCATAGGACTCAGAGCAGCAGTCCTATCCAGACTGCAGCAAAGCGCAATAGGGCTCTGAGCAGCAGTCTCTCTCTCTCTGTCTCTCTCTGTCTGTCTGTCTGTCTCTCTCTCTCTCTCTCTCTGTCTGTCTCTCTCTCTGTCTCTCACTCTCTCTCTCCCTCTCTAACCAGCTCTGTCCCTGTTCAGCGATGTTTGCACCATCACAGTAAAACTGTTAATTTAACTCAGAGGAGCGGCTCCGCTTGGGTCCATTTTTACACTCACTTAAATTAACACAACAGAGGATTTAGCCATCTCTCTCTCTCTCCCTCTCTCTCTTGCTACACACAGTGAGGAGAAGTAACTAGGAGAAGTAACTACATTTACTTGTACAATGTTGAGGTATTTGTACTTTACTTGAGTATTTCCAATTTTTGTTTATTATCATTATTATTATTATTTTATTATTTTTTATTTTTATTTTTTCAGAAAAGGAAGTGTGATCTTTCTGACAAAATGTTCGGATGTCAGAGACAGTATGAACAACCCTCAATAGAAATGCCATTAAATGTGGGCCCATACCGTATAGACTGGGGGGTTAATTTGGAATTAATGAATTAGTGTCAATTCAGGGGTCCCTGATAGGACAAAGTTTAGTACCCACTACTGGGTATAGATTATGGCTTCACAGCCTTACATGGAGTTTTGATTGATGCCCAGACAGGCAGTGATGGAAGGAGTATAACAGCCTGTTCCAGATCGGTGCTTCTTGTCTAAAGAGGATTGGACGCTGGTGTCTCAGACAGACCGACAGACAGACAGCGTATGTTGCTCAAATCCTCAGGATTTAAACCACTAGCGTGTGAACGGAGGCTGTAAGCTGCTGGCCGAGAGACAACATTAGCTAATATAACAGCCAACCACACCTCACGACAGTGTTTCATGAGCCGAAGATGTAAAGTCTGTTATACGTTGAGTAATAACACTGCAAGCTATATGTGGGTTTCCTAAAGAAATAAAAATATTATTTTTTTTTGTTAGAACAACAAAGCTGGTTGTTCCAAGAACAGGTCATGGTCTGGGGTCAGTCTAACTGACTATGAGTAACTATGAATATTTATGTCTATAAAAATGGCAATCAAAAATAAAGTCTGTCTTTCACCAATTAATGGCTATAGCCTAGGTCAGGGCCTATAAAATAAACTGGTGTGATCCGATAACTGCCACTGCATAGCCCCCATACATGTACATATTGCTGTATCAATATAACATTGATATTGATAGCGAGTGTGCTCTGATCTGTCTCTTGCTTACTTCACCTTCACTTGCGCAATTGCACATGCAAACGTGTGTGCATGTGCATACACATACACACACACACTCATGTGTGTGCGCCTGGCACTTTAGTCATCCATTCATCAGCTCCCTATATCATCTCTATGTTGTGTCTCTATAATGCACGCGCAACACATGATATGTCTGGAGCAGATTAAACACAACTTGTGGCGTGTGTGTGTGTGTGTGTGTGTGTGTGTGTGTGTGTGTGTGTGTGTGTGTGTGTGTGTGTGTGTGTGTGTGTGTGTGTGTGTGTGTGTGTGTGTGTGTGTGTGTGTGCCCAGCAGAGTTGCCCCTAAGCCCCTAAGGTCAACTATACAAAGAATATGCAGCAACAGCCACCCAGATATATCTGTGGGTATGCAGACGATGCAGACAGAAGACAGACTCACACACACATTATAAGCCTTTTAAAGGATCATTGCAGTGCTCTGGCATGTTCGGTCCACTGACTGACTATTACTGTGTGCCATACCATTTCCCAAAGCATAATAATCTTGTAGTATAATTTGTCAGACATACAGTGCGTCATAGTGTGGGTTGATTCGGAAAGTCTAGCCAGAAATGTTGCCTTGATTTACAATACGAAGGAAATTCATGTATCTTACACCACAAACACCACCAACCCACTTTATTCAGATAAGATTGTTATTGCTGCAATGAGTTTAGAAAACATGGAATATAAATAAAGCCATGAACAGTAAAATGATTACGCATCATCTATGAACCGATGCTGGGATAAAATCTAACAAATGAGTGTGTGTGTGTGTGTGTGTGTGTGTGTGTGTGTGTGTGTGCGTGTGTGTGTGTGTGTGTGTGTGTCTGTGTGTGTGTGTGTGTCTGTGTGTGTGTGACGGTGTGTGTGTGTGTGTGTGTGTGTGTGTGCACGCGCGCGCGCGCCCCTTGTCTGTGATGACTCATATAAGGCCAGACATTTACTCGTACTCGCGACAAAAAATAGATGTGTGTGAATGAAAACTATTACTTGCCATTTTTCATCTCTCAATCTCTAAAATAAAAAAAATATATACACAAAGCATTTCCAATAGTTATTTCTACATCAATGCACTTTCTCTTCTCTCTCAAATAATGACAGGACACACACACACACACACGTTGCCCCGCCTCCTCTCATTCATTCAGGAATCAATCAAGAAGCGAGAGCGTCGGTGCGTCTCCTTCACTCTCCGTTAGCTCCATATTGGCTCATTAAAGACGACACATTTTGCATTTGAGGCAACGGGAACGAAGAAACGAGGAAAAGGCAAAATGTTGTGAAAGACAGACCATGCTACAGAGCGCTACTAATATAATACAGTGTTCTAACGCAGGGGTTTTCAACAGGTGGTCCGGGGACCACCAGTGGTCCCTGAGAGGGTTCCAGGTGGTCCCCAGGTAAGTTGGTTAACCAGATGTAACTGTTTTTACACTCTCAAGAGTTAAAATATGCATCATCTGAATTAGCCCAAGACTACACAATCAGAGAATGTAGAAGATTAATGGTTAATGGAGATTAATGGTTTCCCAAATCCAGCCTGGGTTAATGGTGGTCCGTGGCTCAAATGCTGAATAAATGGTGCATGGTCCCTGTTATGAAAAAGGTTGAAAACCCCTGTTCTAACGCACCAGATGTAGCAATGTATACTCCAAAACAGCGTGTGTGTGTGTGTGTGAGAGAGAGAGAGAGAGAGAGAGAGAGAGAGAGAGAGAGAGAGAGAGAGAGAGAGAGAGAGAGAGAGAGAGAGAGAGAGAGAGAGAGAGAGAGAGAGAGAGAGAGAGAGAGAGAGAGAGAGAGAGAGAGAGAGAGAGAGAGAATTAAAGAGATGTGTGTTACGTGTATAACTCAAATCTTTGCTTCTTGGAACAAACATATTTTCAGATGGGAGTCTGCAGGCAAATACAGATAGGCCTGATTGTGGGGGTCCTTGACATTAAAGGGTTTACAAGACATTTGTAGGTTCAGTTCTCAGGTCTAAAGGTGTTCTTCTTCTTGTTCTAGTGAATTTGTCAATCAGTCATCAGAGCATCTCATCACACCTAAATGTTAGGTCCAATCAAGGCCTTATTGCCCCAAAAAACAAATAAATAATTCAACAAAATCACTTTTTGGGGGGAATTTTTTCTCTCGTCTTGCTGTAATGAAACCTCACAAAACTCTGAAAGAGCCAACATTTCAGAATGCGCGATTCAAATTCCACAATTAATGTTCTATTTGCTCGAACTGTATCACATAGGCCTGTCACAATGATTACATGATTGCAACTATTTCAGATAATCACAATTATTTATAGCTTAGAACACGTACCTTTGTGACGCGTTTTAAGCTTCTACTACCCTTCTAGCTCAACTATTTTAGCTATTTTGTCTGGAAAGATCTAAAGGTGTGATTTATTTGTATATTTTATTATTCCGTCATATGCACCCTGCGCAATTTGTGATTACAAAGCCTATAAGCCAAACAGAAACACAAATTGCAACAATCCAATGTTCAATGCAAAAAAAAACAAGTTTAAATGGCGTATTGGTCAATGGCTCTAGTATCAAACAGATTGTGGTTTGACCATTGCTCCCAATTATTTCCCAGACAGATCGCATCCACATGGTGTTCATTACGTCCATCCGGCAGACAGGTTGTTCCAGTGAAAGGAGGCTGCAGTGTAAACTGTGTTTTTCACATCATACTGCAGTGCTCTATGTCAGTGGTTTTCAACCTTTTTGATACCAGGGCCCACCATTTATTCAGCATTTCTAGCCACGGACCACCATTTGAGGACATTTTAGCCCCACAGAGGCACAGACCTGAAAACTAAAGATGTATTTTGCTTTTGTCCATCTTGTAGTTGTGGGGCTAATACAGACGCTGAATATTTTAACTCTTGAGAGGGTAAAAATGAAACCAAATGGACCCGCAAGGGTCCATTTGGTTTCATTTTTACAGCTGTTACAGCTGGTTAACCAACTTAGCTGGGGACCACCTGGAACCCCTGCTCTATGTTCTTATAAAGTTGCCTCTAAAAATCCTGCATGAGTGCAAGAGAGACACAATTAACCCATGAAATGAGTCATTTTGGAACTATGGAGGTGTACAGTATGTACAGTTGTGTGGCCAGATGGTAACCACAAGGTTGCCAGTTCGATCCCGGGCTTCCCCAGAGTTATAACATCCAAGAGTCCTATAGCAATCCAGTTTTAACCACATGTAATAGTCTGTAATTACAAAAGTAGCGGTATCAAAATGTACTTAAAGTACCAACATTAGAAAGTACTCTGCATGTCTGTTATTTTTTGGAAAATAACAGATCTAAATCTGTTATGATCTAGATCTAGAACCTCACAATGCACTACATCGCAGTACTTTGTGAGCTTTAAGATTTTTTTTGCACAATTTTGGCTATTGTCAAATAGCCAATACAGTACATGCATAGGGCTGAAGGGGTTATTGTAAAAGTGCAATATTTGGATCTGAGATCTCTCTCTCTCTCTCTCTCTCTCTCTCTCTCTCTCTCTCTCTCTCTCTCTCTCTCTCTCTCCTCTCTCTCTCTCTCTCTCTCTCTCTCTCTCTCTCTTTCTATTCTGCGAAGGATATCTGGCAGACTTTAAAATGAGCTTTAGGAAGTGGGTCTAATCCAAGGTGATTTAGTTAAATGGGACGAGGATGTGTGTGTGTGTGTGTGTGCATGCATGCGTGTCTGTGCATGCCCGTGTGTTTGCACGTGCGCATGCCTCTCTGACTTTGTGTGTTCAAACGCGTACATGTGTGTGTGCGGGTCTGTGTGTGTGCACGCGCACGTGTTGACAACAAATGCATTGTTCATCAGTGTCCCTCGGGTGAGCTTGTCTCTTTCATCTGCTCGCCGACTCGCCCACACACACACACGCAGTCCACGCACACACAAACAAACGCAGCCACTCTGACACCAACATAACGTTAAAACATTCATTAGCGAGCCGCACTAAGCCACATTAGAGGTGAGGTGAGCCGAGTGTAGTCCTCCTGACTCCTGTATGCTGTGCAGCGATAAATACACTATCTCTCACGACAGACGTTCCGACACGCTCTGGTCTCCTCTTACGCTGGGTTTCATCAGAGAGAGAGAGAGAGAGAGAGAGAGAGAGAGAGAGAGAGAGAGAGAGAGAGAGAGGCGATTGAATGGGAGTGACCTTGACTTTGAAGGGTTTATTTCTGTATATTTTTGTCATAAACCAGACAATTGGACTCGAGTCGTATAGACTCGACTCGAGTCGAGTCCAAGTCGCATTTTTGACTCGACTTGACTCGCTTGGGACGTAGGTAAAACACTTGAGACTCGGACTTGACTTGAGACAACCTGACTCGGCGACTCGTCCGAGTCATCGTCCGAGTCACCATTGCCGGGGGCAACGGTGTGCAAATGAAACCAAATGAACCAGTCAGGGAGCTAACACGATCACCTATTTGCGGGGGTCCCGACCCACGGTCTGAACTACTGACGGGAGCGGAGCGGGGGTGAACGCCATTGCCATCTAGATCTAGTAGAAGACTTGCGACATTGAGCGGTCAGAAAACAGTGAACGGAGTTTGCAGTACTTCCCAGTTTCCACAACTCTCCAACTGTCTATTTCAGTAATTCTAATGAACGCCACGCTATAGGTTCACGCGTTTATTGATTGATAGATTGATTGAGTGATTGGAGACAGGCATGTAGAGCGAGCAAGCACAAAAGACTCTGATCAGGCCATACGCCACAGCAGCCACACTACACCACACACAGAAACAAACACTGCTACTCCTGAGCGACAAACCTCGTCTGCACAACAATCACCAAAGGTTGTCAAATTTGCTTTTAAAAACTTCCATTCTGATGGGAAACGGAGGATGGCCAAACAACAGAAAACAATATCACTCACCACTGTCACGAACGCTGATTTGGGCTCCTGTATGTCCGTATGTGACTGGCTGCATAAATAATCCATCATCCATCCATATAGAAACTAGAAAGGCAGTAATCCATCTTCCAAAATTCTCACTTCTCATAACATGTATCCAGTTGTTGGGGTTAAAACCTCACTCCACGCAACCTCCACATAAAATAGTTATTCATTCCTCCCCTTTCCACCGGTACGTTCTTCTCGCTAAATAGTTATTATTATTATTATTTCGCCAGCTCTGCTCTCCGAAGGACGGTAGGACCCCATCCCACCAAAACAAATGCACGTGTAGTCATAGACTCAGTGTTGCCAACTTCACGCATTTGACACTATATTTAGCTTTTTTTCCAGACCCCCCTAGCGCCAAAATGATTGAAAAACTCAAGGTGATATTCACTACTAGTGCTTGAAAAACACTGCTCTAGCTCCTTGTAGTGCGTTTTGGAAGTGCCACTAGTGCATTTTGGATTTTGGCAGTTGGCAACTGAGTGTAGTACATGAGTAGGTAGCTAACTTAGTGCCTGATGAAAAATGAACACTATGTTAAATTAATGATCCGTGTGCGTGTAGGTATGCCTGCTCTACAAAATGCTACACAAGCACAATTGTACTGTAACTCTCATCTCTATTAATACATTTTTTCTTTCATTCATATAATTCAAGTTACACTGCAACAAAACTGATAACTGATAAAACTGATATATATATTTTTTTACATTTGACCGTAGGAAGTTGTAACCTGTGACTTGACTTGAAAACCAGTGACTTGACTTGAAAACATTGTGACTCGACGGCGCGACTCGAAACAACCATGCGACTTGACTCGCCCAACTGTGTGGACTCGACTCGACTTGACTCGCCCACAACCTAAAAAAAACTTGACTTGCTTGAGACTTGGGACCAAATGACTTGCGCTTGCTTGAGACTCGGCTCGGAGGGGTTTACTTCTGTATATTTTTGTCATAAACACACACCTGCATGGCTGAGAGAGCGAGCTGATCCTCCCCATTCTTCCCATTCCCAGACGGTTCAGAGGACACCGCGTTGCCAGTTTTGTGTTGTGCTGAGAGAAATAAGCAACAGGTTCTATGAAACCGAGACCAAAAGAAGTGGTGCGATCTTTTTTTACTTTAAAGTTTTATCCTGGTGATTTGGTAACCCTTTTCTAATGTGATCCTTGGCTCTACACGCCAAGCTGGGGAGGCAGCGGACTGTCATCATTCTTCCTTCAACGTATGCCTTCTTTTCACCTGACAGAGGAGAGTTTCTCTGGTTGGACATGAAGTGTGGAAGTGACACGTTATTCCAACCAGTTCCTGTCCCCTCCATCAGGCACCTCCACTGGCCAGGGGGAGGTGTTTGTAGATCTACTATTAAAATAATAACAACAACACTCAAATCTAGTATGGTGGTCCCTTGGACATATATCACTTAGAAATCTGTGAGAATCACTGCTTTAAAACAACATTAAGAAACAAGTCTAAATAACCTTAGAAACAATTCCAATAAATAAGCAAGTGCACTTTAGAAATAAACCTCCCAAAACAACTACTCAAGCCCCCAAAACAGCAACCACCATATTTACAAGTAGTTTTACAGAAAAACAAGCCCAAATTTGTGTATAATAACCATGACTTGGCAACACAGTTCAGACAGGATAGGGACCACCTGGGGGCTGAATCACCTTCACATTTGAGTAAATGGCCACGCCCCCTCGCGACTTTCCCTACTTTCAGGATCTAGAGGACGAGGATTTAATATTCTGTCCTTAGCGTGGTGCAACTGGAACAGGGCTAAGGGAACTTCTTGCGGGCCTGGTGGTGTATCACGAGGCTCAAGTTCACTTGAGATGGCGCTACTCCATCGCAGTCTAAAACTCTACTTTATCTACTAGTACACTGGTTTTCAAACAGTGGTCTTTGAGAGAGTTCCAAGTGGTCCACTCCCCAGGCTAAATGAGGGAAAGTTAACCAGGTGTAACCCTTTGAGAGCATAAACATGAAACCAAATGGACCTTGCCAGTCCATTTGGTTTCATGTTTACGCTCTCAAGAGCTAAAATATTCATCATCTGAATTAGCCCAAGTCTACACAACTAGAGAATATAGAAGATTAATGGTCATTTTGATCTGTATGCTTGACTGTTTGGTTTCCCAAATCCAGCCAGGTATTGTGGACAAAAGCAAAATAAATCTTTAGTTTTGGGGTCTGTGGGACTGGAATGTCCTCAAGCTCAGTAGCCTTGTGGTGAGAATGTCCTCCCTGAGACTGGGAGGTCGGGGATTCGATCCCCAGACGAGGCATATACCCAAGACTGAAAAATGGAACCCAGTGCCTCCATGCTTGACACTCAGCATAAAGGGTGGAATTGGGGGTCAGTCCCTAGCGCCATGTCCAAGGGGTGTACTTGTATAGTACATCTAGCAACCCCATGCTCCTGCCCTATGGGCCTCATGGCCCGGCAAGGCTTATTTACTAGTGGGAGGGAGGCCTGACCATTTATTGAAATGCAAAGGCGATTCCGCACTCGTGCACTCCCGTTAGGGATGGGCACATTCCTTCCCTACATCTGGCCTATTATGGTTAATGAAGTAAATGCACTAAATGCACACACGGCACTTCTTTCACAGGATGATACTAATGGAGGCTGCGCTCCATTCTGGTCAAGCAGAGCCAGAGTGCTGCTATTGTGCATGTTGACTCACTGGAAACACTCCCGCTACAACCAATGGGACTCAAAGTGTCATTTAGCGGTTTCCAAATGGCCCATATAAGGAAGTGTGACTCCTGCGAGTAAACAAATGCAACCTTGATTCTATTTGTACACTCTCAGAGGAGGTTGAAAGTAAAACAAAATGTCTGAGAACCACTGCATGCTACACGGAACAGAGCCTTAATTAGAATCATTGGTAACACCTGCGAAGGAAGTAGGGAAGCAGCCCGGAGTTATTCTGTGTGCACATGATACTGTAGCCACGGCTATACAGTATGCACATATACAGCCCATTCTCCCGGACACCTTCCAACCGCTGGCGTTTAGCTTAGCGACGAGCAATCTCTTTTCAAATATTCTGTCCCTCATCCTCCATCTCACTTTGCTCTCAGCCCCCACCGCGCGCGCACACACGCACAGACGCACACACAGACGCACACACACACGCACACGCACACGCACACACACACACACACACACACACACACACACACACTAGGGCATTAACGACTTGAGATTTTTTCAAGTCGACTTGTCAGACAGTCAAGTCGAAGTTGTATCGATTTATCGTTTTATGGCGCGCGGGGGGGGGGGGGTCCGTCGTGGTGGTTCTCCGAGGGGGGTCGGGGATCAAATGGTGCCGCTATATGCCGGCGCAGTGCTTATAGAAAACACATCGCGAGGCTACGCATGGCGCATGTGGCAAGCTTATGAAAACAATATTGGCACAGCGCAGCACAACGTCCACTATGGCCAGCCATAAAAACACAGCAACACAGCAATACACAGCAGCCCACACGTTAGAACGCAACAGAAGACATGCTCGTTCTAACAGCGGCCACATTATCAGAATACTATCCATGTATACATGTAGCCGCCGCCTCCTCCTCCTCCACCACCACGACCACCATCATATCGCGTTGCCTTTCTTTTCTGATCCATTCAGCAAATTAATGAGAACGACGCGGACAGAAGCATGCATCCCATGCGTAGCCTACTGCGTAGCCTAATGCGAAACGAGGAACAAGACGGTCACTGACTGTAGCACAGGGAGGTGTTGGTTGATGAAGTTCTGTATTCCTCTTACACTGTTTGCTGTTCGATCTGATCCGTGTACGTAATGATCAGCTGGAACGCCGCGCGCCCAGAGCGCAAGAGCGCAGCTGCATAAGATTGGTAAACCTAAATTAAAGCTTAACTCCGATAGAGTTGCAAAGGAAACTTCAAAGGAGACTTCTGTCCGTGAGTGACAGTAACCAATATTACAGTTGAATTATATACACACGCGTCGCACATATAGAGAAAGAAAAAAGGGGAAAACAAAGGTAAATGTTTAATTCCTCCTCTTTACTCCTTTCCCTCGGAGGAAGGGGAAAAAACAACTTATCGACTCGGGCTTTTTGGAGTCGACTCGTGTTATGCAAATCGATGCATCGATGTATCGATTTTTTGGTTAAAGCCCTAACACACACACACACACACCCTCTCTCTCTCTCTCATCTGTGGCTTCTTCCTTTTTCATTCTGCAGCAAGCACGCACGCGCACACTCACTCACCCCCCCCCCCCCCACACACACACACACACACTCACCCACACACCCACACAGCCTGACAGTGTACAAATGGACCCGTAAAAGGTTCCTTGCGGTTCTATTTTGTACTCTCCGACTTAAACGCAACGCTCAGGCTTTCACTGTGTACTGTCTCCATTTCTTCTCCCTTTTGTTCTTTCCCTCTCTCTCTCTCCCCCTCCCTCCCTCAGTCTCTCTGCCAACGTCCTTGTTCACTCGCTTTTCCTCTGTTGTCTCCATCTCTCTCTCTCTCTCTCTCTCTCTCTCTCTCTCTCTCTCTCTCTCTCTCTCTCTCTGTTCTCGCTGCCAATGCCCTTGTGCCCTCCCTCTCTCATATTTCTCTTTCATCTCTCTCTCTCTCTCTCTCTCTTTTTCTCTCTCTCCACCCCCTCTGTCTCTCTCTCTCTCTCTTTCCATCTCCCTCTCTCTTTGACTGTAATGTTCCTGAAGAGAGCACAGTGTGTCAGGCTGAATCAGACAGATGAGCCGGGAGTGGAGTGAGAGGCTGAGAGCACGGCATTAATCCACACACACACACACACACACACACACACACACACACACACACACACACACACACACACACACACACACACACACACACACACACACACACACACACACACACACACACACACACACACACACACACACACACACAACTCCTATATGCCTGAGGGGCTGTATATGTAGCTGACTCACACGGGGACACACATACACAGAGATATGGGCACATGCTGCTCGCAGTGTAACAACAAATGACCGCATGGGCGGTCATTACGACAGAAGCCCTGTGGAGGGTCTCTACCTCAAAACGCACACATACACACACGCACACACTCACATGCACACACACACTGATGCTACAGGCCCCAGAGGGCTTTAAATATGATTTCTGAGAGCTGTCACCATACCGTTGTGATAGACAGCTCACAATTTGATTTGGGAGACAGTTTGCTATTGTATGTCATAGACAGATTCCTAGATTTGGATCAAATAAGGGGTTAAATAAATTTTCTCCTGTGCCACTGCCCACTTTAATGTGCCACTTTAATGTGGCCCTACCAACAGCCCTGAAGAAATGTGAATCCTTAGACTCTACTCCTATAAAGCCGTAAGTCGCCCCCTTATATTTTCTATACTTCTACAAGGCGATTTATTTATTTATTTATTTATTTGCATAGAAGTACCGGTAGTATACAGTATATCTTTGTCTTTAAATTTAAATGTCTTTAAATGTTCTGATGAAGTAAAAATGTAGGACCCTTACGTAAACAAGTGTTGTTGTTTTTTGCAAATTAGTTCAAGGTCACAGATTGCATATAAATAAATTAGAGGTTACCTATTTCCTGTATAATAATTATTATTTAGGCTGTAACCCTGACAGCAAATTGACAAAAATATGGCATCAAAGGTGATCAAAACAATAAACACTAAAGATTATGAGCTGGATTTACAAAAGGGCTATCAGGACTCTTGCAGAGCCCAGAATAGATGGGACATAGATGTGGACAATACTTTCCTGTTAAAAAGCCAATTGAACTGGTGAAAAAAAGTAGTAGTACAAAATGAACAGAGGACCACAGACCTGCAGAGGTGGAAGAGAAAAAATACTGCACTATTACCCTTATTGCAGCTCTTTCAGGGGACACTGGACAGACCATCAACAGATGTACTGATCCAATGAAAGCAAAATTGTGAAGCACACACTCTGGCTCTGTTTACGGGACTCGAACACACAGGCAGCGCTTCAGGCAACAGTCACATACTGCAGGGGCGGACCTAGGCATGGGCATGGGGGGGCAATGCCCCCCTAAATGCCCTGACTGCCCCACCAAACATGATGGCATGCAAAACAACCCAAGATATTTCAAATTAAAGTGCTTATCATTAAAATGATTTGAAACACTACTACTGCTACTACTAACTACAGCTCCGACTAACTACAGCTGTGTCACCACTAAACCAACAGCATTTCATCATTGAAAACAGAAAACTCTCTGAGTCAGACCTTATAGCATTATGCATGCTGCGTGTCTGTTGCAACTTCAACAACAACTGATGTTATTATTGACGATTTACTTGCCTAAAGTCCTGTAACCGAAAATGATATGGGTGCGGCTTCATCGCCTGTGGCGCGAAGCGTCACGGGCGATGAAGCCGCCCCCATAACATTTTCTCTTGCCCCCCAATTGGGAAATGTTAGATCCGCCACTGACTCACTGGCCTCTGCTTTTGAGGGCGTTAAATATGAACGTTCATCGGTGGCGCAAGTTGATAATGGGTTGGTTCGCTTTGAGTTTGACTTGTGCAATCAGTGCAGCTGGCACCAACTCACAATGAAAGGTGGGTCCACAAGGTTTCACATAGTTATTATTATTTTATTAGCAGGCTGCGTGCCAGTGAGTCCCAGGCTATGTGCTTCTACAAATAAAGGTGAAAACTAGGGACGTGTGTGTTTGCCAGTTAGCCCAATCTGAACATGAATCAATTTTGGTGTTTTAGGCATTATGTTATACTTATAACATACCTGTATAGCGATTGAAAAATAGCTATAGAAGCTACAACCTGATCTACAAGCAGATCTACAAGATCTAGGCACAGCACTCAGTGCCACGCTATGAGCTTGCAGATAAGCTATTTTAGGGGGGGGAAAAGCATGTCCACAATTTTAACAGATTTTTAATCTTTGAGGGTCCCTAAATGAACCTATTTTCAGATGGGGTTCTGTGGGCAAATACAGATAATTCTGAGGGTGATTGACAAGAACAAAGATTGGGTCCCACTGACGTACTGTTGAAACATGGGTTTTTCAAGATTTAGAAGACATTTTGTAGAATGTGGTCCCAGGACTATGGGTTAAAG
>CM076979.1:11951398-11953898 GCA_039105355.1 Benthosema pterotum
TATCTAGCTTATGCGAGTCCTGACCCCCCCCCCCAGGTTTATGAAACGCGAGCTGCTTAGCAGATGCTTCATATCGTATTCTGGTCGGCTCCGTGTGTTGTTTGTACCACCAGACACACGGACAGACCGACAGACTGCCAGACAGACGAAGGCTTACGATACACGACGTGAGCCTTTAGTCACACAGACGAACCGACACGAGCGAGCTCAGACTGCTGTTGGCGTGAGAGAGAGAGAGACAGAGGGAGAGAGAGAGAAAGAGAGGAGTGGGACAAAGCCAGGGTGATGGGGAAGGAGTGAGAGAGATAAGAGAGAAAGAGAGAGCAATAGAGATAGAGGGAGACTGAGAAAAGGAGAGAGAAACCAAACCGAAGGGAGATAGTGTTAGACACAGAACAACATGGCGTGTTATCTAGCGAGGAAGGAAAGAGATAGTGAGAGAGAGAGAGAGAGAGAGAGAGAGAGAGAGAGAGAGAGAGAGAGAGAGAAATACGGTGAGAGAGAGAGAGTGAAACGAAGCGTGAGAGAAATAAAGTGAGGTAATGCGAGGAGAGCAAAACAGAGAGAAAGGAGGATGGGTTAAAGCTGGAACAGACATTTCTGCTGAATGATGCTCTAAATAATGTCAATTTAGAACCTGTCTGTCTGACACCCTGATACATCTCCCCTGCCTATGGAGTCCTGGGATATAAAGGATCCTCCGGTGTTCTGGGATACTGGCGTTTCGACAAACACAGACACAGGTGAGTGTGCATTCAGGTGAGAGTGAGCGTTGAGTTCTCAGGTTGTTATGAATGGACACTCCTAATGGCTCCGTTTTATATACACTTTTAACTCTACGAGTGCCATTTTGCCAGCCTGTAGCGCCCCCATTTGCTCCAGAGTGCCATTCATATGCATTAAGTGATTGATTGATTGATTGATCTCAAAAACAAAAAAATCACAAACAGCAGTTGTATACATTTATTTTCACACATATTTCAGAGATGTGTGACTAAAGGGTTAACTCCTCCCCACCGCCCACCCCTGCCCCTGCCGATCACATCATTTCCGATCCAGGAAGTGTCACTTCATGTCATGGACCAAAACAATGAGCTCTCCCTCATGACACACACACAAGAAAGATGCTAAAATTAATCATATTGAATTGAAAGTGAAAGTTTAGTGGCCACCGATTGCCACAATGGACCTAAATACGCCGTGCGCACGAATGCACGAACTCGGTTAGCATCAGCCGTGGCTAAAGTGGATTAATCAAGGTAAGTTTAAATCTCGTCTTAACGGCTATGGCACCTGTTAGCTGGACCTGTTTATGTAAACAAAATCTGTCTTAACGCCCCTGGCAATCAAACAGTTCAGGGGAAATGAGCACTCGGGACTTTGCAGCGTCTCTGGAAGGAACACATTGTGTGGTGGCATGCTGGACTCACCATGATGTAATGTCTCTGCATCTCCGTCTTCTCACTGGCCAGCTTCTCACACTCCAGCTTTAGGCTGCATGAAAACACAAGGATGTATACTGTAAATAGGAGGGACGGCCTGGGACTTCACTAGACACGGCTACTATAGGGCCCAGCCAGGGTCGGATTGACCATTGGGCATACAGGGAGGTCTCCCGGTGGGTCACGACCCGTAAGGGGGCCGGTGGTATCACGGTATGATTAAAAGCACTGGTTTTCAACCCTTTTGATCCCAGGGCAGGCTGGATTTGGGAAACAACAACAGTCCAACATGCAGATCAAAATGACCATTAATCTTCTACATTTTGTAATTAGACTCGGGCCAATTTAGATGAATATTTTAACTCTTGAGAGTGTTAACATGAAACCAAATGGACCCACAAGGATCCATTTGGTTTCATGTTTACGCTCTCAAAGAGTTAAACCTGGTTAACCAACTATACCAGGCAGAATAGGTCCATCACGCGCTGGTGGTGCTGGGCCGGTCTAGGCCAAATCATGCTAAAAATGTCCGGGCCAATTTTTTCACCCAGTCCACCACTGGGCCCAGCCTGCACCATTTCTGTATTATCCGCTGCCTTTGCATTTTCTTGTCTCTGACACCATCTTTATGTCTGTGGTTTTGAACACAAACATCAATGATGTTCGATGTTGGAACATTGGCTTTTTCTGGAACAAGGTTGGAGGTTGTCTTGGTCCACTAGCATTTTGTTAAAGTATTATTGTTTATATTTATTTACAGTTATATATTTTATTTCTGATTACTTGCACAAGCAGATTGTGTGCAAGCACAGTCAGTCAATAGACTACTTTTTAAAAACTTCGATTTGCTGGTTTAGTTGATGATGTAATGGCAATGTAATTAAGACTGCTTGTGTGCAATGCGCAAGTTGGAATTCTAGTCAGAGTGCATTCTAGTTATTATTATTATTATTATTATTGTGCAGCAATTATTGGAACAGTGTCATTGCTTTTAGTATCCTAGATAAATTATGCCCCTGATCACATAGCACCCAAGCATTAGTTACTTTGCCAATCAG
>CM076979.1:11958898-11991398 GCA_039105355.1 Benthosema pterotum
ATGCATGCACACACGTGCGCGCGCACACACACACACACACAAAGCAAAGTGTACACACACAGGCAGAACTGCATGGGAGCTAACAACATGAACACACTCAATGCGCACACACACACACACACACACACAAAAGGGAATTGAATGAAGGGAGGGCATGAGACGGATCCTCCTCTGACACACGCACACAGAGGACGGCACGGATGGAGAGACAGACAGAAGGAGAGATAGAGTGGTCTGACACACACACACACACACACACACACACACACACACACACACACACACACACACACACACACACACACACACACACACACACACACACACACACACACACACACACACACACACACACACACACACACACAGGAGGATGGAGAGATGGGGAGACAGACAGAGGGAGAGATAGATAGATGGAGCTGACTCTGACAGAGGAAGAAGGAGAGAAGGACGGGAGGGATGATGAAAGACGGGATACGGCTCAACGGCTGCTGACTGAGAGAGAGTCAGCCATTTATATCTGAGACTGAGGGGAGAGAGACAGAGAGGCATACACAGAGAGAGAGAGAGAGAGGGGCAGACAGACAGACACACACACAGAGACAGAGCAGCATGCCAGCTATAAAGTAGTGAGAATAGTCTAGTGCTGGGGTGGCCAACCCGTGGCTCGCGAGCCGCATGTGGCTCTTACGGGGCTTCCGCATGAAACCATCAAAAACCTTTTTTTTTATACCAGGGCCCACCATTTATTCAGAATTTGAGCCACTTGATGACATTTGATGACAATTTGAGCCATTTGATGACATTTTTGATTTTGATGACATTTTAGCTCCATTTTAGCTCCACAGACCCCAAAGCTAAAGATTTTGTTTACTTTTGTCAACAATTCCAGGCTGGATTTCAGAGAAAACAAAACAGTCAAACATACAGATCAAAATGACCATTAATCTTCTACATTCTCTAGTTGTGTAGACTTGGGCTAATTCACATGATGAATATTTTAACTCTTGAGAGTGTAAACATGAAACCAAATGGACCCGCAAGGTTCCATTTGGTTTCATGTTTACGCTCTCAAAGAGTTACATCTGGCTAACCAACTTTCCATCATTTAGCCTGGGGACCACCTGGAATCCTCTTTGATGTGGCTCTTTGCAGTAACACAATGAAAAACGTGGCTCTTAGTCTATGACCGGTTGGCCACCCCTGGTCTAGTGTATAATGCAGGGGAACAACTTCAAGGACTGCTGATGGTCCCAAGACCACTGATTGTCAACCACCAGGGGCGGATTGGCCATCTGGAGTACAGGGAGTTTTCCGGGTGGCCTGAGCCACCTAGTGGCCTGGACAAGATCCAAAATGCACTAGTGGCACTTCCAAAATGCACTAGAATGTGCTAGATGCTCGCCTGGAACATACAGATCAAAATGACCATTAATCTTAATCTACATTCTCTAGTTGTGTAGACTAAGTTGGGCTAATTCACATGATGAATATTTTAACTCTTGAGGGTGTAAAAATGAAACCAAATGGACCCGCAAGGGTCCATTTGGTTTCATTTTTACGCTCTCAAAGAGTTACATCTGGTTAACCAGCTGCCCCCCCAGGGTGGCCTGGCAAAGGCAAAATTGTCCCGGTGGGAAAATATGTGCCAATCCGCCCCTGGTGAAAACAGTCTAGTGTATAATGCAGGGGAACAACTTCAAGGACTGCTGGTGGTCCCAAGACCACTGATTGTCAACCACAGACCTAGAGACATCACAATCACGTCAAACACACACGCACGCACGTGCGCACTCTGGGAATGAATGTCTTTCCACCAAAGATCAAGCAAGGAATGTTACACTATAACTAGCAATGCTTGTGTTGTAGGTGCTAATATTTAATTCAATTATTATCAATGAATGAAAGATGAAAATCCACTGTTTGCAGATCAAAACCAAACAATTGTACCATGTTATTGTTCCGACCTCCCATCGTTCCAAATTTACTAAACCTATAGTGCTCCTAACCTAAGCATTAACCCCAAACACAGGAGCAGTGTGTGTTTGACAACCAGGAACACATGTTCGAATGGGACTTCATATATAACCAGTCCCCACAATGATTACTTGAATACTCGACTAAGGGAATATCCTGTGTGTGCGCGTGTGTGTGTGTGTGTGTGTGTGTGTGTGTGTGTGTGTGTGTGTGTGTGTGTGTGTGTGTGTGTGTGTGTGTTGCCACGTGTGCCTTCTTCATGTTTTGAGTTCTAGCCTGCACTGTGACAGATGGCAACCCAGACTGTTGTGGTTCCATGGCATGTCATAAAAAGCCATGCAGCACAATATCCTGCGCTATACAGTACGTATGTGTGTGTGTGTGTGTGTGTGTGTGTGTGTGTGTGTGTGTGTGTGTGTGTGTGTGTGTGTGTGTGTGTGTGTGTGTGTGTGTGTGTGTGTGTGTGTGTGTGTGTGTGACTGCGTGTGCGTGCATATAGTATGTGTGTGTGACTGGATATGTATTGCTGTCAAACAACACACACCACCCTGAAACCCAAAACTGATCTGGTTAATCTAGGAGAGGCTGGACTGGGAGTGTACGTACGCACACACGAACACACACACCACAGACAGCAGTCAATCACAATTTGGACGAGCTGGCACGGATCGGCAGAGAATTAGGAAGGATTATCTATGGAGGGTGGGATGGATGAGAGGAGGGGTCTGTCTGTGCCAGAAGATCACATAACAAGACAGGAGTCTGGGCCAGACTCCATCCCCACGAGTCTATACCCTGTCTGTCTGTCTGTCTGTCTGTCTGTCTGTCTGTCTGTCTGTCTGTCTGTCTGTCGGCTCAACGCCTGACACTGGGTTATCGAAGCTGACGATCAATTGTCACACAAATACAAGTAGACTGAAATAGGCGAGAAGCTATTATTATTATTATTATTATTATTATTATTTACTGGAGAGGGAAGCTGTTATACAGATGGTTAAAAGGGCAGCGACAGAAGCCCCTTAGATGTGTATGTCCCTGGATTTACTAGCAGCGCTGCCCCTTTTATGTATAATGTGCGCAGTGCGCACGTCCCTGTAATATCAGCTAATGCTAGCGTTGGTAGCTAAACATCGGATTTTGAATCATGATGAAACAACACACTCGCGACATTGGTGGATAAACCACACACTAGTGTGTGTGTGTGTGTGTACAGGAACAAGACAATACGCAGTAAGCATGCTGTAAGCGTTGCAGCACAGTCAGCGTCACAGCGTGACTTCTTCCTCCCGGAATACATACTAAGTAGCGACCTGTGGTCACAACTAGCAATTTAATCGTAGATGTTACTTTATACTTTCATCCACCATTTCCCGGTGTACTAAAGTACGATGTGTGAGCGATCACATAATTGATGTATTGTAATATTCCATTTAATTCATCAATGATCTGAAAATGACAAAAATAAGTATAAAAGGCTAGGGAAAATATATATATATATATTATATATACAGTATGTCAGAATATCGTCCCACCCCTATATGCGCATGCCTGCTCGTTTGCTTCATGTCTCTATTATCTGTGTGTGCCTGACTGACAGCCCTTCTTTCTTTCTTTCTTTCTTTCTTTCTTTCTTTCTTTCTTTCTTTCTTTCTTTCTTTCTTTCTTTCTTTCTTTCTTTCTGTCCGTCTACTGGTCAGGTGTTTGTTGGTTTGTTGTTGTGGCTGTTCTGAGGAGGGAAGTGTTGAATTGAGGTGTCTGGTTTCTGCGCTGGCAGGAGGAGGAGGAGGAGGAGGAGTGTGGCTTCAGAGAGTCAGTCAGACTGCAGCTGCATGGAAACGCTCTTGTTGTGGGAGCCTTGCAGCGTTGCCAACTGCCAAAATCCAAAATGCACTAGTGGCACTTCCAAAATGCACTAGAATGCGCTAGAGCAGAGGTCTTCAACCATTTTCATACCAGGGCCCACTATTTATTCTGCTTTTTAGCCTAGGACCACCACTTGATGTTGAGTTTAGTCTCTGACTAATTTAGGAGAGATAACTGGCAAAATGTTCGTCAAAATAGCAATTGTTCTACATTTTCTAAATGTGTAGATTCTTCAAGGGTCCATTCCTCTGTGTAGATTCTACAGTAAGGTAAGGTCTACAGTAAGGGTCCATTTGGTTACCAATGGTCCTTTTTAGGAAGGAAGGAGGACTCTATCATAGGAGGAAAAATGGTGGAAAACGAGGGTTTTATCTCTAGCGCCTGTCAACCAATTTTGCCCCAACTCACCAGCAAAAAAAGCACTATATTTTACGCCAGGAGTTTTTCACTAAATTTGGTGCTAGGGGCGTCTGGAAAAAGCTAAATATAGCAACAAATGCGCCATGTTGGCAACACTGGAATGTTGAGTAATAACTGGCTATGTCTGTCTGTCTGTCTGTCTGTCTGTCTGTCTGTCTGTCTGTCTGTCTGTCTGTCTGTCTGTCTGTCTGTCTGTCTGCCTCTGCACATGCTACTAAACCAGTGGTTTTCAACGTTTTTGATACCAGGGGCCCACCACCATTTATTCAGCATCTGAGCCACAGACCACCATTCAATGTCATTTTAGCCCCACAGACTCCAAAACTAAAGATTTCTGTTGTTTTTGTCCACAATTCCACGCTGGATTTCGCAAACAAAAAAAACAGGCAATCATCAAAATGGCCATTAGTCTTCTACATTCTCTAATTGTGTACTCTTCTTTAATTAAGTGGGTTAATTCACATGATTAATATTTTAACTCTTGATAGTGTAAACATGAAACCAATGATCCGCAAGGGTCCATTTGGTTTCATGTTTATGCTGTCAAGAGTTACCGGTACTTCTGGCTAAACCAACATTCCATCATTTAGCTGGGGACCACCTCAAGGACCACTGGTGGTCCCTGGGGCACTGGTTGAAAACCACTGTACTAAACTATCAGTGCTGTGCTGTACTTAAAGTACATTTACTGGAGTATTTCCAGTATGTTTACTTCTACTCCTCAACAAAGCCAGGAATGCAAAATATTGTACTAAACGTACTTATACTAGTTAGTTATGTTGTAAGTTTGGGCATTTCGTCAAATAGCAGATTTACTATATATTGTTAATACATTTGAAAACTCAAAATTGGGACGTTCTGCATAATGACTACTTTTACTTTTGCTACTTTAAGTAAACTTTGATGCCAATGTTTTTGCACTTTTACTTCAAATTTTGAATTGCGAATTTTACTTTAATTTTAATTTTTTAGTATTTCTACAATGCACTATTTGTCCAAGTCAGCAAAAATATTCCATTGAATTGAATTTTTTACACAAGATCTTTTGCCTTTCTCTTTCGGTTTCTCAGTACTGTCACACTTTTCCCCCATCTTCTACCATTCACTGTCGCCTCTCTCTGTCTCTCTGAGACAAGACTGATTCAGAGATGCATGAAATAATCATCAGCTGATGAAATATTTAGGAAAAAGGGCACATAAATAGATGAGAACTACCAAGCGCAGCAGAGACCTTCGTGCACATGTGCACGCGCGCGCGTGTGTGTGTGTGCGTGCGTGCGCACGGACGTGTTCATGTCAGTGGCAGAATACATCTAGACAACAGCTCACTCTGCTATCAGCACACATGCACCTGCTTGCATATACAGTACAGTACAGTACAGTACAGTACAGTACAGTACAGTACAGTACAGTACAGTACAGTACAGTACAGTACAGTACAGTACAGTGTATGACAGTGTCTCTCTGTGTATGTGATAGAAACCACACACAGGAGGTCAGAACTAATAAAGACTGCAGCTGGGATTAGCCGGGATAGCATTCCATTTCACGTTTATGATCCATCCGGTGGGCTAGGATAAAAAGAGAAGGATAGTGCAGAGGTGTGGCATGGTCTCCTGCCGGAGGTCTGCACATGCTCAGTGTAAACAGGAACTGTGATGATGGAGTGTTCCAGCAGAGGCACTAGAGGTGCATGAGAGTTGTCGACATGAAATAATAAAAATATTAAAAATGGAAGGGTGACTCCATCATTGCGGTTTCTGTTTACACTGAGCATGTGCAAATCTCCACGCCCCTGTGCACTATCCTTCCCTTTTCATCATAGCTGGTGGGGTGCGGATGGTAACTTTTGTCATGTTGTAGTCAACGATTTGTAGTCAGCTGGCAGGAAACCACAAGGCGTGAATCAGTAATATAAATGTGCACTTTTTATTTCACCATGTGGTTTCCTACCTGATATCAGTGACTACACCATGACCTACAGTACGGTAAGTTACCACTGGCTCCAGACCTATAGTACGGTAAGTTACCACTGGCTCCAGACCGCTTCACACAGCGATTCTGTTAACATAGACCAGTCTGCAACTCGAGGTGGAAACCCTGGTGTCGCAAGGTTAGGCTGGACAGACGGATGGACAGACACTGGACGGATGAATGAATGTAGGTCCAACGGATTTCAATCTGTATGTTTTTGAGCATCAAGATTGTTAAGAACAAAGAATACATTTGTCTTGATAACACCTGAAATAAATTACTGGCATATCATGCTATTATACATTATAACTGAATGATTGCAATTGGACTATTATGTAATTGTGACACGCCTACTGCCTAAGGCACATTGACGAGTCGAGGGTGGGGCAAGTCAAAATCTCACTGCACACCTGTATTCATACCTGTGTAACCCAGAGTGAGTCAGACTTTACTCTGGGGACATTCGTCTAGATTCTTCAAATCAATCTGAGCTTTAAAATGCATTAAAAATATGCTTTGCAAAATGGTCGATAGTCATGTTGTTCTTGTAATGCTGCTATAGTTGTAATAGACCTATATCATATATCACACACAAAGGACTCCCGTGCATCAACCAGGTGCACACAGTACACATCTGCATCTGCAATTTTATTCATCAGACATTTTCTGGGGCAGAGAACCGGTCTCATTTCACCCACTTAAAGGTCATCATATACCCACAGCGAAAGCCACAGTGCCAGCCATAAAAATTCCATTTTGGAGACAGTAGTTCCCTCACTGTGGTGGAGAGCTGCTGGACAAGTACACATGTCTGCAGGCCAGCTGGCCTGGCCATACAAGCCATTTTGGAAAGAACTTCCCTATACTATAGGTCACATGTCAAACTCAAGGCTCGCGGGCCAAATCGGGCCTACAAATGAATCTTCGGTCCGTGGGATGATATTTAATTAATTATTAGAACAGGCCCTCTGGTACACACACCATGAATAGAACTACCAGTAATTGTTTTATTTTCTCAACTCAATTGATTTACATCCTCATTTTCTTACGAAAGCAGTACTTGGTGAGGATCATCATCGGACATAATCCGTTTTGAATGCATGCAGTTCCATATTTGCATTTATCTTGCTATTAAGGGTCATTCATGGTTTTTGAAGGAAAATTACTGCTGTTTTCCTGCTGTGTCCTCGGTGTCCGGTCCCCTGTGTGTTGAAACACAGTCCGGCGGCTCCGGCACTGGACTTGTACCAATTGTTCTATTTTTGGCCCACCGTGTATTTGAGTTTGATATGGTTTTTAAGATTGATTTTAAGTGCAACCTAACAAAAACGGCCCACTTTAGTAGTTTCGAGATGCAGGTTATTAAAGCCACTTTTAATTCGACTCATCTACCGGCCACCAAAGTATCACAAGGGCTATCCCAATTTTCCACATCCCTCACTAACACCATAACTACAATGAAAAATTATCCTCTGCCAACTCACCCCCTATTTGAACCTAAATAACATCTAGGAAACTTTTCAGGCCAACCACAGCACAGAATCGGCACTACTGAAGGTGCAAAATGATATCCTCCGACCTCCTTACTACAGACTCTGGAGACTGTGCCCCCGTCTATCAGAGACATGCTAAACTATCCCGACACCACCAGGCACCTCAGATCAACAGACCTGGAGCTTCTGGACGCTCCAACAAGCAATCTGAGACTCAGCCATGCAGCCAACCAGCCATGCAGCCAAACAGCCATGCACCTAGCCAGCTAACCAGCCGGCCATACAGCTAGGGTGCCATGATGCAACCAGCTATGCACCCAGCCAGCCAACCAGCCAGCCATACAGCTAGGGTACCATGCTAGCAGCCATGCACCCAGCCAGCCATACAGCTAGGGTACCATGCTAGCAGCCATGCACCCAGCCAGCCATACAGCTAGGGTACCATGCTAGCAGCCATGCACCCAGCCAGCCATACAGCTAGGGTACCATGCAACCAGCCATGCAATCAGCAAGCCAAGCAGCCAGCCATACAGCTAGGGTACCATGCAACCAGCCATGTAGCCAAACTTCCAGGCTGCAATTGGTGGATTACAATATCATGGAGACACTGCATGGCAGACAAACACTTCACTGATCACAATCCAGTCCTCCTCACTCTGATTACGATTGCGTTTTAATGACAAATAGGCCTACCCAGAAAAACAAAACAGAAGGATTTGTGGCTATAAAGAAAACACCCCATATCGCTTTTTTTTTATTTTTTTAATCGAGAGCAGAGAGTCTTAATCTGGGCAGATTGCTGTTGACTGGAAATCGTTTTGTTGACTTATTATTTATTTTACAGTTTTTGGCGGTGGTTCGGCTCGACGTGCCATTATTATTTTCCTCGGGGTGATTTGACTTTTTGCCATCCCGTTCCATGGGCCGTCTGCCATCTGTAAACCAAGACAACAGAGGGGGGGTTGGTATCATATCGTCAGTAGGAGGCAGCCGCGGTCAGATGTGCTGTTTATCGTACCTGGCCTTCATTACAGCCACAGATGTCAGGAGGGAAAACAAGCCGCTCGATACCCATCAAAACAGGCCGGTCTACAGGCATGTGAACTGCATGTGCACACACACACACACACATACACACACACACACACACACACACACACACACACACACACACACACACACACACACACACACACACACACACATACATATGCAGACACACACTCACACACACATACTCACAAACATGCATGTTAGGTGCAAACAATAAAGCAAGCAAGGCCAACTCGCACATTTGAGATAATGTGTAAGAACAGGAGATAACAAACACAAACGCACAAACAAACCTACATAGTAGAAACCTAGACAAATACAAATCCACACACACACACACACACACACACACACACACACACACACACACACACACACACACACACACACACACACACACACACTGGTACGGGTGGTTTATGAGGACATTCCACATCATACCAGTTTTTTCATGGATTATGGGACCCACCTTTCCCATTGTCTTAGAGATATGCCGCAAAGACTAAAAAATTACCCTCAAAAACAGGAATATTTCTGTCTATTTGAACTTCAACAATTGTCAAAGGAGGTCAAGATTTTCACATTCAAATGAAGTCAGACTTTTTGAGGATTATGAGGACAGGGCGGGGCAAGGTGGGACTTAGCAGAATAAGGCGTTTCCTAGCACAAAGGTGGTTTATGAAGACCTCCCTTACTTATTGGGACATTATCCATACACACACACACAATCATGGCAAAACCCTTGGTTATGAGGACCATACTGCTTTAACTGGACATTACCCATACACAAACACAGACACACACACAATCATGGCAAACCCCTTGGTTATGAGGACCATACTGCTTTAACTGGACGTTACCCATTCATCCATACTATAACTAAGGACATGAATGAATGAATGTCTGTCTCTCTGTCTGTCTGTCTGAAGCCACCAGAACTTCTCACAGACTGCACCAATCAGTCTGAATTTTCACAGTCATTGAGCATAATATGTGTTATAGACAGACAAAGCCCCTTTTTCAAATTGTTAATGAATCATTAATTTAATAGTGCATTAAATTTTCCCCCATCGACTTAATATGGGACACTCCGACCGCCCCCTACCGTCACACACATCACAGGTCACCGTTCTCGGTGTTACCCCACTCTCATATTCCCACTGCTACACCAGCAATGCAGCTGATAATGGGCTATACAATTCAATTCCTATACACGCGGTATTGGTGTTGGGGAGGAGGAGGCGGTACGCCACCCCCCCCGCCCAGGGCTCTACAGTCGACTGGGTATCTCATTTGCGATACATTTATAATGCTACCGTACAGCGGTGGTGTTCGCTAAAAACAAGCCGATCTTCAAGCTAACAACAGCCGACTTGCATGGAATCGAGAGACCAAGTGCGCAAGGACAGTTGCATGCCGTTACTCACGCTCTGTCCAAAAAAAGCTGAATGACTTTCGACACCAACATGGAATATAAGCGCATGGACACGAGTGAGCCCTGGGTGCCTCGCATTGCCAAAAAGATAACCTCTGTGAGGTTGCCCAATTGGCAGGAGGCTCCAAAAACAGTCGAAGATGTCTTTTAAGGGTTTTATTAAATCCCAGTAGTGCATATATACATTGAACAAAAAAAAAACAGCAAAATAATATTGGCCAAAAAACGAAAGAAAGAACCGAGGAAAAACTAAGGCGAACTGAGGACTGACAAAAAAAATGCACTAGGCTATGGCCACTGTACAGGCCCTAGACACTCTCACACGTGTGTGTGCGCGCAGCACGGCTGGTAGACAGAATTGAAGAGCCTTCACAGCAGTCTCATTTTTATAGGGGTGGATCCCACCACTGAGAGGGTTCTCAATTAAGTCAATGCAGCAGATCTACAAGCTCACTGGACTCAAAATACAGGCAATATAAATCCATGGCAATAGATATTAGTTGTTAGACTAACATCCCTATGATTCACATCACTATATTGTATAGTAATCCGATATCAATCATTTCAGTCTGTAAACCACCCCTCTCTTCCCCACAGCACTTGGCACCTTCCACACTCTATTTCAGCCAATGGCTGCCTTTGCTCTGGTTTGGCAGTGGAGCTGAGCAGAGGAGGGCCAGTGCTGAGGTGGAGACAAAGGTGACAAACAAATGATGAATGAAATGTTTTCTCTGAAATCACTATTATTTCAAGTTAATTCATTATAATACTCATTTGAATACTCATTAAGAATAATAATGAACTAAATGAAATGAATTATTGCAACCATGCACAAACAATGTCTCTTAGCCCTCCGCCCCACACCCCACAGTCACTTGCAGTAGCACCCAACCCGGCCGGTGATGTTATAATGATTGGCTGCCTCTGTGTGTTTGTGTGTGTGTTCTTCTTTAGATAGTTTTTGGGCACGGGCTGCCCCGTGACAGCCTCGTCTCGCAACGGGTCGGATGCGTGACCACTGTTCAACAACAGCAGGGACGTGCAACTTTTCCTATGCGTGTGTGTGCGCCCACAAACGTCTCCCTCCGAGTCTGCACTGGGTTAAAACAGTGGGTTTCACCAGTGGTCCCCAGGTTAAATGATGGACATGGTGAACCAGATGTAGCTTTTTGGGAGCTTAAAATATCTGAATTAGCCCAAGTCTACACAACCACAGAATGAAGAAGATTAATGGCCAGCTTCATCTGTGTGATTTACCATTTCCCATGTACAAATATAGGGTGAAGTAAACATCAGAGATGCTCGCTACAAGCTGCAACTAGGACCTATGCTAACCTATGCTAAGATCTCCTGAGGCACGACTCCCTGATCCCACAGTTGGATCATTGTCAGCAGGTGTCTCAGGGTCGCTGGTGTTTCGCCCCTTAACCTGAACACCTCTCCTGAGTGGGGCAGCAGACTGACCAGCCTTCACCAGCAGAAGGGTTCCACCTGTGGGCTCTTTCCATCTACGGGGGGGGGGGGGGGGGGGGGGGGGGGGGGGGCAAATTTGCAAGGCAGGGGCGTCACTCCCTGAGCCAGGTCTATCTGAACGAGGCCGCATACCCTGACACCTCTCCTGAGCGGGGCGGCAACGGCTGACTAGCCGTCACCGGCGGAAGGGTTCCAAACGTGGGCTCTTTTCATCCACAGCCATCTTGAGCTGGACTCGGCTGCTGCGGTAATGTCCCTGATGGCACTCTTCAGCTGACTAGGTTCCAGCCCGACCTTCCGCAGGAAGCAGTTCACCGACTTTGCCGGGAACCCGCGGCAGCAGACTTCAATGGGGTAGCAGGTGGCTTGCCACCCCTTTAACACAGCTTCATCGATCAAGTCCTGCTATTTGTCTCTTTTCAGTTGGTCTGATACAGCCAGCCTCTTCTCCCAGGGTACCGTGAGTTCAGCGACGATGATGGTTTTTGTGCTCCTCGACAGCAATACCAGATCTGGTCGAAGGGAAGTCACTGCCATGTCTTGCGGGAAAACAAGTTTCCTCTTCAGGTCCACGTTCAACTCCCAATCTGAAGCGCCTTGCAAGGTACTGGGTCGGGTCTTGGTTGCTGTTCCGGTCTTTCCATGAACCTTAGATCCTTCCCTGATGAAGGCTTCATATCCATGTGAAAGTTGTGGCACAAAACGCCTATTTAGTCAAATATCTCCACTTTTCACGAGACACACACACAGACATCTCTCCCTTCGGGCGAAGGGGATCATAATACCACCTGCACCTGATCACTGCAAACGTCATCAGGCTAAGACAAAAAGTTCGGGGAACACAATTGCCTGGTGCATTGCGATAGGGGCTGGGTAATTAATCACACCACCTGCCAATTGTGTTCCCAAAATCTTTGTGTTAGCCTGATGACGTTTGCAGCGATCAGAGGAAGTTGTCAAAATGCGTTCAGCTGGTATTATGAGCCCCTTTGCCCGAGTCTGTGTGTGTCTCGTGAAAAGTGGAGATATTTGACTAAATAGGCGTTTTGTGCCACAACTTTCACATGGATATGAAACTAGAGGACTATATCGCACTCCACGTCTTTGGAATTATTTAATGGGTAAGTAAACAGGGAATAATGAGTATGAAAAGAGCGCCAACATTTAAATGTTACCACAAGTCATGGCTCGTGAAGTATGGATTTATTCTTGAAAAAGAATAATAGCCATGTAGGGCTAATTCAACGGGTAAGGTCCTAGTATACACAAACGCAGACACACACACAATCATGGCACACCCCTTGGTTATGAGGACCATACTGCTTTAACTGGACGTTACCCATACACACAAACACAGACACACACACACAATCATGACAAAACCCTGGGCTATGAGGACTACCAGGTTTAACTGGACATTGACCATAGCAGGAGTGCAAAATGCCAACAGACTGGCCAGTTGTGTGAAGAACCCCCCCCTCCACACAAACACACAGAGTATCATGACAAAACCCTGGGCTATGAGGACTACCAGGTTTAACTGGACATTGACCATAGCAGGAGAGTGAAGAACGTCCCCACCTCCATACACACACACACACACTATCATGACAAAACCCTGGGCTATGAGGACTATAGGACAGGTTTAACTGGACCTGACCCAATCAAATGATGCCACAGAACTTATTTCTCAGTCACGGGTCTCTTGTAATAACCCTGAATTATTGATACTGCAACCAGTTATTTAAATTCCTGTGTTGATATTGTCATTAGAAAAACTGAATTTATCCAAATGACAAAGCATACTCTGCTGTCGGTTCAAAAACTCCAAAATGTTAATTTTCAAATGGAACACAACCACCCTGAAGAATAAACATTGTATTGTACTCTTACATCGATTGAGTTAGGCATATAGAAATTTGATTTATTGAAGAGTATACAACCTTGTTCATAACCTTTGTACTGATACATTGTTGTACTGGTTCCTTGTTTGTTTCTTGTTGTTCTGTTCATGCTTTGGCAATGTAAACGTATGTTTTCTCATGCCAATAAAGCCAATTGAATTGAATTGAATTGAATTGTCTATTCGCTCACATGGCAGTGAATGCTGGACCCTGAAGCCAAACCAGCTGAAGTCTCCAGACGGGCTATTTAAAAAAAAAAACATTGTGTACAGTACCAAACTTCAAAAGGCGTGTACGTGATACCACAAGAATTGGTGTAAGTGAATATGAAGGGTCAGGGCAGAGAGCGACAGCACTGTTTGTCCAGAGCACACAATACTTTGTATCAGTCCATAATGCATAAATAGCAGCATGAACTGACTCCTGACTAGGAGTCAGTTCATGCTGAGTCAGTAGGCTGCAAAGAGTCAGAAAGAGGGAGCAAGATAAGTGTTTCCTCCAATTTTATATACAAGAAGATGGGCCTTCATAGAAAAAAGAAAAAAAAAAGAAGATTGTTTTGAAGTGTTGAAATATGCTGAAAAGCCATGATTGAGTCATGTGTCAAAAATGCCCTGAGGAGAAAATTCAACGTAAAATAGTGCTGTACTATTGGCAAAAAAAATAAATGTACTAAATGAAAAATGAAACAAGGACAATTGCTGAGGCGGGTTTAGCACCCAGTGGCACGCAAAATGCAGGAGAGACCTCAGCTTTTTGCCAGAGTGTGAGTGTGTAAAGTGCTGGCCTTTGACCATAGCGTTACAGTGAATACTATTATGGCAGGGAAAATGACCAGGGGGTACACTAGACAAGATATGTTGTGGTGGGGTATATAAGTCAGCTCTTATTAAAGTGTCTCTCAAGTTTTTGGCCCACTTGTGGCAAAGATAGGAGTGTTTCTAAAAACTGAACCAATGCTGGGGTCAGAAGACAAGATGTGCCAGTGATTTTGAATGACCTTATGAATGTCGCTAGAAGCAGAAGAAAAGGTAGTAGCACAGAGTATTCTGTTGGACCCTTTAGAAGGCACCGTCTTGGGAGATAGTAGGTCTTCCCTTTTAACCTCTTTTGACCTCTAGCTCTCTCTAGAGCCTGATTCAAAACAGTGTGACTATAGCCTTTAGAGGCAAACCTAGAACACAGTGCAGCAGCCTGCTCTTCAAAAGTGACATCAGATTTTTCTCACTCTGACAAACTGACTATAGGGTAAACTTTTCTGTTGGATGTCCAGGTGGATGGTAACTGGAGTAGTGTAGAAGACTATTACGATCAGTTTCGTTTCTGTGAACAATGGCATCAACTACATTTGTTTTATGGACCTGTACATCTAGGAAGGAGACAGTGTTGGCTGTGTTCCATGGTGAACTAAGTAAGCAATAAGTAAGACTTAAAGTCAAAAAGTTTCTATAACGAGCCTCTGAAGACTAAATGACTAAATGTCATCTACAGTATATACCTAGACCAAGACTTAATTGAAGCAGAAAACGGGTTATTATTATATATGAAATCTTCCTCAAATTTCCCCATAAAGAAGTTTGCAAAATTGGAGAACAGGGGCTACCCATGCTGACCCCCTGACACTGAAGATAGTATGAATTCTCAAAATTTTTGTTTAAAACCAAATTTGTGTGTTCAACCAGGAAACCAGTCAGGGGAATCTTGCTTTCTCTTTGGTCCAAATAATAGGTCCAAATAATAGGCTAAGACACTGAGGCCCTCTTGATTGGGAACATTAGTGTACAATGAGGCTATATCAAGGCCACATAGATAGTCATTCTCCTGAATGTTACCAATAGATTCAATTTCGTTAAAAAAATCAGTAGTGTCTTTTAAAAAAAGAGGGGAGCTGGTTGACCAAAACCTTTGATATGTCTGTCAATATACTGTGATAAGGGCTCTGTTAGAGATTGGTTACCCGCTACAATGGGGCAAGCTGGAACAAGTTCAACCAGAGACTTGTGGATTTTGGGCAGACAGTGGAATAAGGGACGGACAGGATGTTTTTGAAAAAGAAAACTAAATTCATCTTTAGAGATCAGAAATTCACTCAAAGCATTGGTAAAAAATGATTCAATTTCTTGAGAGAATTTCGTGGTGGGGTCACCATTTAAAGGGTATAGAACTCAGTGTTACTAAGTTCTCTTTCCTATGAGTCTTTCCTCTTTCCTATGAGTCTTTATTTTTAATAACCATGAACTGAACTTTAGAGTGCTGGCATATTTTTCCATTTTTTACGCGAAACAAAGGCACCTATGGTTGAGCTAATGTGTTTACAATTCATAATCTAAGCACTTAGCAGACGTTTTTAATCCAAAGCGATTTGCAATCATCATCATGATACTTCAATTCAATCACATACAAGTATCTAATCAAGGAAAAAACGGGCGGACAGTAAGCAGGTAATACAACATCATTATACAACAAATGCATATAAATATTGGTCTAATCTAAGGGCTAAAGTGGAGCGAGAGTGTTGAGTCTTTAGATCACACCATCATTTAGGGAGTGAGTCTGTAATTCTGTTTTATTTTTTTATTTTAAAGATTTATTTGTGTGTGGGGGGCTTATTTGATAGGACAGTAGACTGACAGTATAGGGGGTGAGAGATGGGGAGATCAGATCACACAGGCGACACCGTCCAGGCATCATAGCCCAGGCACATTTCTCCATTCCGACATCCCCCCATTCCAACACCTAAACCTAACAGTACTCCCATTCTGACAATTAAGAATTGAATGTCGGAGTGGCAGGATGTCGGAATGGAGAGCGGTTCCCTCATAGCCTATGTGAAGTGCAATCGGACCATTAACCCAGCAGGAACCCCCCGATTCAAATATTTTTGCTGAGTGCCAAGCTGGAAGATATTGGGTCTCTCTTTTCTCACACTCACACACACTATCATGACAAAACCATGGGCTATGAGGACTACCAGGTTTAAGTGGACATTCACCATAGCAGGAGCACAAAATACCAACAAATTGGCCAGTTGTGTGAAGATCCTCCCCCCCCCCCCCCCCCCCCACACACACACACACACAGTATCATGACAAAACCCGGGGCTATGAGGACTACCAGGTTTAACTGGACATTCACCATAGCAGGAGCACAAAAACCTCCACACACACACACAATCATGACAAAACCGTGGGCTATGAGGACTACCATGTTTAAATGGACCTGACCCAATCAAATGCTCCCACAGGACTTATTTCTCAGACACCAGGTCTATTGTAATAACCCTGAATTATTGATACTGTAACCAGTTATTTCAATTCCTGTGTTGATGTCATTAGAAAAACAGAATTTACCCCAATGACAAAGCATACTCTGCTGTTGGGTCAAAAACTCCATTAATTTTTCAGGAAAAGGTCTGTCCAATAGCTGGCAGTGCAGTACAGCTACTCAGATGATGTACTGCACTGCCATCTATTGGACAGACCACAGGTGTAATGACACCACTAAGGATGACAGACATCTGAACATTCTGACATTAAGGGTGAGATGCAAAACCTTTTGCATCAATGGAAGCAATTATAAATAGATGGGCATCTCCTAAACCGTGTTGGGAATATTACTTTACCTTGTTAATATATTACTTATTATTACCTTCATTTTAAAGCAATTATATTACAATATTACTGTCTGAGCTAGTGTAATATATTACTATTACTTAAAAAACTTTTACAAAATAAATTAGATGTTTAGTATCACTATTAATCAAATACTGCGTAGGTCAGTGGCATACCTACAATAAAGCAAGCACACTTGGTTATCTGGCCAAATCCATATGAAATCAACTTGAAAAAACATAACTCCTGAAAACAGTCCTGGCGTAGACCTACCTCATCCTACTCAGCTATGGAGCTAAATGTAGACCTACCTCATCCTACTCGGCTATGGACAGTTAACACAGGAGTTAAGTGTATTCCTTGAATTCATGGAAGCCAGTAAATAATTTGATGACAAATTATAGAAAATAATTGACTTCTGCAGTTGTCAAGATGATTTCACAAGAACTCTTGCAACGAGGCAGAAAGAAAAGTATACCATAATATATTAGAATTTTTTGTATATATATATATATATATATATATATATATATATATATATATATATATATATATATATATATATATATATATATATATATATATGTATGTATGTTACTGCATTTTGGTAATATATTAATTTACGTAGTGCACATGTCCCAACACTGCTCCTAAATGAATAAATGAATGCAAACTCCAGCATGTAAAGTATTACCCTATTGGCCTGAATATAAGACTATGTTATTTTCCCAATGGAAACATCCCAAAAAATGGAGTCGTCTTATATTCAGGGGCTATACTATTTGACATTCAATGTTCTTTTTTCTGTAAATGGGTCTTGAAAAATAAGGGTCGTCTTATAAACGAGTCGTCTTATATTCGGGACAATACGGTACTTTAAAAACAGGTACGTTAGTCAGTAAAAAACAAAAAACAAAAAAAGAGAACCACATTAAGGTAAAAAAAAGATATGAAAAAGAAACTTCTGCTAGTGCTTGTTAATGTCAGCGCAATATCACAACCCTGAATTATTGATTGATACTCTCACCTGTTATTTCGATTCCTGTGTTGATGATATAACCCCGGTATATGATTCAAATATCTGAAACAAATACCTTACTTTTGGACTGTGTACCTTTGGATGTCGAAGTCATTTTGTGAATATTTAGATATAATCAGTGTTGGTCAATATTACTTAGGAAAGTAACTTCTTTACTTTACTCGTTACCCCTTAGACAAAGTAATATCATTACTTTACTTATTACTGGAATCAAAGAGTAATGTATTACATATTACGTTATTACTCTCCCAAGTTCTCAACTCCCACCTTTGAAAAAATAGAGATGTACAACATAATCTGTCTAGCGAGCTCTGTTTAGAACTGAACATGAAGTTTGTCTCTTGACTTTTTAAACTTTTTCACAATTGTTTTCAAAGTCAGTTGAGGCCTTGTATTTAAAAATAAAATACAAAATAAAGCAGCAAGCAATTTGTAGTGTACATAACTGTGCGCAGGATGCAGCGTGTGGACTGGATCTACAATCTAGTGCACATCTCTGTTGTTACAGTACCTGTCGATAGCTTGTAAATCTGTCCTATTTTTGCATGCAACAACAAGCTCATTTTAAACAAGTAACTTGGCGTTACTTGCAAAGTAATGCGTTACTTATTACCCATTTTTGCAGAGTAATCCTGTTACTTTACTTTGGAGCAAAAGAAAGAATATTACAGTAATATGTAATCTAAAATTCGTTACTGCCCAACACTGGATATAATACATTACACCCCCCAAACACATGCACTACTGCCTTCAATACAGCAATGACGATTGCTTTCCCACACAAAACTAGAGGAGATGCTGGCCTCTTGAAGACATTTCTTACCATTGGAGGCGGTGACCTCTTCAGCGATCTGGATGAGTATGAAAAGAGCGCCAACATTTAAATGTTACCACAAGTCATGGCTCGTGAAGTATGGCTTTATTCTTGAAAAAGAATAATAGCCATGTAGGGCTAATTCAACGGGTAAGGTCCTAGTATACACAAACGCAGACACACACACAATCATGGCACACCCCTTGGTTATGAGGACCATACTGCTTTAACTGGACGTTACCCATACACACAAACACAGACACACACACACTCATGACAAAACCCTGGGCTATGAGGACGACCAGGTTTAACTGGACATTGACTGATTGACATCTGCTTCAGCCAACCAAATCGTGTCATTTTGTGTAAGATTTGTGTATGATGTGTCAATCAAACATACACACACACACACACACGGCCACACACAAAAAGTCAGGTACAGGGAATTATGAGGACATTTTCTAAAAAAGCGGGAGGAGTATCCTGGCGGCCTCCTGAGCACTGCTACAGTGCTCGAATTATGGGGACTCTGGACATGTCCTCATAATTACGGTATGTCCTCATAATGCTGGTATGGTTTCATACAAAATGTCCTCATAAACCACCCATGCCCACGCACACACACACACACACACACACACAAAATTAGGTGCAAACACTAAAGCAAGCCAGACCAACACGCACATTCAAACTAAAGTGTAAGTATGTCACACATGACAAACAGACACATATGTATAAATGTACACAGTACACATACCGACAAATGCAACCCCCCACAACACACAAACGCACACACACAAATGCAAAACCCACACGAGTAAAAACACAGACTGTGGTGCAAACTCTTCCATCCCTCGTCGTTGAATCACCATGCCCTCATTAATGGAGCACATGTGATTTTTTTTGTGGCCACATATTTTGGCATCGGTTTGTTTACTTGGCTGTAAAAACAAAGTGTTACCCTTTGAGGGGCCCAAGGAGAGGCTGTGCATATATACGCAGCCATATACTAACACACAGACACACACACAAAAAGGGAAGGGAGAGCCTGTGTATATATACGCAATACTAATTCTAACACACGCACGTTAGACGCATGCGCACACGCATCTCTAGAAAGTTAAATTGCCATTAGCCAGCCTGTGGTGTAAAGCAGAATTCACTGATTAGAGGACTTAACATTTCTTTCAGACTGCATCATCAGACACACAGGAATACACACACGCTCCCAGCACATTCACATACTGTACAATACACTCACCTACCCCCAAACCTCCTAGATCACTCAGTGATCTAGGAGCTACTTTTCATTGTGAGCTTGTGCGATTGCTATTTTTAGGAAAAATCTTGAAAGTGTTCACTGTTCAGATGGAGGGGGCCCCTGCCAAATATAGGTCAATTTGGGGGGGGGTGTCCTTGTCGAGAAGAAGTTTGAGAACTTACTCGTACTTTGCCGTTTTTACCACTTTGAAAAATATTTCAAAATTGTTCAAATGGTTGATCTGCATTGGCTATACTCTCTCTGCATTCTCTCTTCCATCATTTAGCTGGGGACCACCTGGAATCCTCTCAGGGACCACTGGTTGAAAACCACTGCTTTAAGCACATTTTGAGTCAATAACTTCATACAAGTGAAAATATATTCTGAATATCTACGCCGCAGTGTTGATAATTTTACACAAGTATACTGTACCAAACTTTTTTCCCAACCTCTGGACACTTCAGAGAGGAGGAGGCTGTGGTGTGTGCGTTGCTGTGTGCTGTATAGCTGATGTGTTGCAGCATACAGTACAGTATAGAGCCTACATACACACACACACACACACACACACACACACAGAGCTTGGCAGACGTTGCGTCACCAACAACGGCACCCCGCCAAGGTGTGATAACAGGCCGAGAGAGACCCTCTATCTGTGTCTCTCGCTCTCTCTTCCCTCCCTCCCTCTCTGCTGTGCTCTCATTATATCAGCATCACAGTCATATAGTCTCTCTGTAGAATACAGCTGGTCCAACTCCTAGTGCTGGAAATACCTCAGAACGCACGCACGCACGCGAACATACACACACACACACGCACACAGAATGCAACAGGGACAAACCAACACCACACAGGGGCCTATAGTATATAGTTGCAGAGAACATGAAGGCATTGCATGCACTGCAAGCATGCATTACAGTGTGTGTGTGTGTGTGTGTGTGTGTGTGTGTGTGTGTGTGTGTGTGTGTGTGTGTGTGTGTGTGTGTGTGTGTGTGTGTGTGTGTGTGTGTGTGTGTGTGTGTGTGTGTGTGTGTGTGTGTGTGTGTGCACAACGTGCATGCGTCTTCCAAGGGTATGGGGTTTTGATCAGGTGGTGTTTGATGGCGCCAACTTTCCGTCATTCCTTCATAACAGTAGAATCTCTCTCTCGGTCAGGATGTGCACCATGTTTTATGGTTATTACTGTTGGCATCACTGTTTTACAACACAAAACACACAGACACACACACACACACACCCTTACAACACACACATACACACACTCACACGCGATAGCACTCGCCACAAAAATCCAGTGGAACCAATTACAGAGCTGTTTGCCTCTCGGTTTTAACCCCTTCCTGACAGAGAGAAGACTGAAGCCAAAGTCAATGGTACAGAACAATGCCATGGAAACATACTGACAAGCAGCATATATACTGTATGCTGTATTAGATATGCTCCCATACTACTAGTTTTTTCTAGAACTACTTTTTGTATAATAGAACAATTCCAATGTAACTGGAATCTGTTGTACTGATTGATGTATGTGATATGGATTCCCCTGAGTCTGAAATAAAGATTGAATTGAATTGTAGGCGTGTATGCCTTCCAACATATTGGCCGTATTGTGTACAGCCTACTAAATTATAGAATTTGGGGAATTTTGTGTTGTTAATATAGCCATCGGGTCAGAGTATCGGGACCTTTACCGATACTGGTATCCGTATCGGTAGGTACAACTCTATATAATATACTGATTATTCTGAGCTGGATGTGCTTCCACCAAAGGGCAGTTGAGATAAAGGGCTGCAGTGGAGCTGAACCAACCAGATGCAGTTCAATGTCTTCTCTGCCTGCCTGGCTGTGTGAGGCTGACAGGCAGCAGACAGACAAGACAGGCATGTTTGACTGGCATTGGAATATAAAGGAGGGAGATGTGTGTCAGTGCAGAGACGGTCAACATCTGACAACATAGAAAAGATTCAATGATTACTGCATGTGAGGATCTTAAATTTAAAGCCCATTTAAAAGCCATTTTCAACATTCTAATATGTCATTAGTATACCCGGCTTGAGGTGCTGGGTGGACATGATAGAAAAGTTCCCCCATTCTGTGTTCCCAAGAAATGGAGGTCTGAAGAAAACCACTAACATGGTGAAACATCTTGATGACATCATCAAGATGTATTTTCACCGTGTTAATTGATTTCTTTAGCCGCTTCTTTTTTTCTGAGAGCGTACAAATGGAACCAAATGAACCCGTTAGGGTTCATTTGGTTGCATTTGTACGCTCTCAGAAAATGGGTGGAATTCCCCTTTAACATACCGTATCTGTCAATTAAATCAACAAACTAAATCCATTGCCCTGCAAAGCCCATGATTATTGTCCACTAAGAATCTCTTTAGTTGAGGATAGCCCTACCGCTACAGAGTACACACGCACGCAATCACATACACACATGCACAGACAGACACACAGTGTGTGTGTACGCACAGGCACACTGTTCTTTACACCTCTACTGTATCACTTCCCTGATCGCATTTCATAGCAACTCTACCAATAAAAAAGTCCCATTGGCAGGATAACAGCAAAGACAGCAGTGAGAGAAACACTGCGCAGAGAAGTGAGAGTGGAAGTGAGAGAGAGAGAGAGAGAGAGAGAGAGAGAGAGAGAGAGAGAGAGAGAGAGAGAGAGAGAGAGAGAGAGAGAGACAGAGAGAGAGAGAGAGAGACTATCGATTTAAGTTAGAGTTGGCTCAATCTGGGATTGAACTCCATCCATTTCGAACGCAAAGCTCCTCAGCAGGAAGAAGCTTTCTGATATGATTCTATAGGAGCGTTTTTCATCCCCATTCATATCAAGGTCCATTATTTATTCAGCATTTAAGCCACGGGCCAATGCTAGATTAGATTTTTTTTTTTTTACTCAGGGACCCAAACTAACCCAAACTAAAGAATGTTTTGTTGGTTGTTGGATGAGATGGTCCATGTCCAGCAGAAGTTCCACGCTGTATTGATATGGTATACCATAGGAGAGAAAACAGGCAGACCATCAATCAAAATAACAGCCCATACAGGTCCATGTGGTGGTTCTTGGACCACTGGTTGAAAACCATTGCTCTATAGAAAAGAAACTAAAGAGGAATGGTCTCACTCCTGCTGCATTGCTTCACTCCTTTCATTCTTTTTCATGTTTATCACCTCCAGCCATGCTTTAAGCATCCTTTCGCCTTTCCCTTTTTTTTTCTTTATTATTTTTTTCATGTGTACACACACACTACATACAGTACATGTCTCTCTGTTTGTTTTCTGTTGGCTGCTCTGTCCCTTTCATTCCTTGTGTGTTCATTCTCTCTCTCAATCTCTCTCCTTTCTCCTATTCCAGCTTATTAGCATTCTCTCTGTACAGATAATTGATTCCTCATGCCTCCCTCTTTTGAAAATGTCATTCATAATTCTGTGTGATAGCTATAGCTGGCTGGTTCACTGACTGACTGACTGACTGACTGACTGACAGGGCTGACAGACTGACTCACAGGCTGGTAGACTGACCAACCGGCGCTCTGACTGGAAGCAAAGTGACCAATGAGCCATTTCTGTCAGAAACAAAGAGAAGGACAGTCAAATCAGATTAGAGCCACCAGAGCCAGCAGGCTTCTTCCAAGCACATGATGCACGCAGGCTGACGCTGGCACTTGTTTTATTTATTTAACCTTCTATCTAACCGGGACAAGTGGGATAAGAACAGGCTCTTGCTAGTTTCTAATGAAGGGACAAAGTAGAAGAAAGGAAGTGGTGATTTATTATTATTATGAAACAATAGTTTCTGTTTTCAATGTTTTTTTATTTAATTGCATGCAGGCTTTGCAGTCTTTGTGGTGACAGAAACAAGTCTTAGACAAAAGCATAAATACACACAATTAAATATCCATACTACTGAGGCACATAGTGTCTCTATCTGGTCTGCATGGCTTTCTCTCTCACACAGACACACAGGCTGAGGCGCAGACACACATACACACATGTGTGCACGCACGCACACAGGCAAGCATGCACACACACATACAAACATGCGCACGCACAGACACACACAGACACACAGAATATAAAGGTGAGAAGTAGAGCCAGATTCAGAAATGCCGCCCACCCAGCTAGCCCTCGTCCAGATCTCAAAGGCACCTGGGTGCAGCTGACAGGGATTGGGAGGGATGTCTGTGTTTGCGCATGTGCGTGTGTGTGTGTGTGTGTGTGTGTGTGTGTGTGTGTGTGTGTGTGTGTGTGTGTGTGTGTGTGTGTGTGTGTGTGTGTGTGTGTGTGTGCGCGTGCATCCATGTGTGTGAATGTCTGTAGATAGATACCTTTAGTATCCTGCAGACCAGAGGCGACACAGCAGTTATAAGGTAACAACATCATATCATGTAAGGATAAGATAAAAAGTACTGTAGTATACAGTAGAAACACGGCCAAAGGAAAGGTAGGGTGCAACAACAATAATGAAACAATATTAAGTGGCCAGGTGCATGCCACTGCCACATACAGGCTTTGGCCTTACAGTGTGTCGCATGTTCGAGTCCCATTCATGATGACCTTTACTGCATGTCTCCCCTTCTCTCCTTCCCACTGTCTATCTTCATTAAATACTATCAATAAAGGCAGAAAGCCAAAAACAAATCTTTAAAATAATAATAAAAATGGCAATGTATGTGTGTGTGTGTGTGTGTGTGTGTGTGTGTGTGTGTGTGTGTGTGTGTGTGTGTGTGTGTACACAACCACCCCCCCCGCCCCCCACACTCTCTCACACTCACCCTCCTCATATTACAGTGCAGCCAATGTCCCCAAATGCAGGAGACACAAAACACCAGTGAGAGATGGGAAGTGGAGAGAGTAAAAAGAGGAAGAGAAGGACGGGGGGAGATGGGGGGGGCGGCGGGAGATGGGAGGGGGGGTAGTGAGTGATAGAGATACAGAGAGAGAGAGAGAGAGAGAGAGATGGATAGTGGGAGAGACAGAGACGTTCGGGGGCACTTACCGGATGCCTGCCCTGAGGGTACATGATCCCAGGAGAGGAGAGGCTGGCAGTCCGTTTGATGGCCAGGTTAGTCCCCTGGCCCTCCACTCCTCTGCCCTCCACCGGTCACACTCACACAGAAAACACACACACACACACACACACTTTAAGTCCCTGCTCTTTAGCTGGGGATGAAGACAGCAGTCTTCACTCTTCCAGTCTCTACCTCTCTCTCTCTGTCTTCTTCAGAGGTCACACTGTCTCTTCTAAGATGGGTTCCTGTTGTCACACGAGAGGAACACCTCAGTCTGTCCTTCCATCAGTTCCCAAAGATCCCACGAGAAGGAAAAAAAAAGATAAAATAAAAACATGAAGAGCTATCCTCAGACTTCTACTTTGGATCTTTCTCTCTCTCCCTGTTCTGTCACGTCCCCCCAGACCGTCCAAAGTCTGGGATTGTCAAACACAAACACTTCCTTCCCTCTCTCTGTTTCGGTCTCACAGTCGAGGTCCACATGCACGTCGTACTGACATGACACAGGAGGATTTCATCCGAGCGGCCGACCCTCTCCCTCTGTCCCTCCTCCTCTTCTCCTTCCCGGGGATGTGTGTATGTTTTCACCGGAGCCCTCCGCCTCCTCGGATGGTGGAACACACAAACATAAACACCACTGCTCTGTTCGCTGTCCTCCTTCTCTCCTCCTCCTTCTCTCCTCCTCTGCTCTCGCTCTTTTCTAACCCTTATCTTGTCCTCATCTCTTCTTCCTCACACTGAAACCAACCTCTCGTGTCCTCCGGTCGGAGCGGTGTGTGCAGAGAAGGAGCTCTATCAGTGGATAGAGGGAGGAGGACGAAAAGGGGAGGGAGGGAGGGCAGAGCAGAGTGAGTGAGCTTTGTTTTTAATCTAAATGTGGAAAGAAAAGAAGAGAGAGAGAGGAAAAAAACAGAAAGACGAGAGAGGGGAAAGCAGCAAAGAACAGCAGGTCAGTAGTGGATCCAGCAGGCTTTTCAGCAGCAGAGCTCTAGACTGTAATATATTGTGCCTGTTGGCTTCAACACAAACACGACAGGCTGCTAAAGCTCCCCTTAAGGTGGAGCCGGAGAGATAGAGCAGATACCCTAGCTGTCACAGAGACAGCAGAGGAGGGCAAGAGGAGAGAGAGAGAAGAGAGATGGATCCCCTTTCAATTGTGGTCAGGCAGACAAAGCAATCAGTTATGCCCAAAGTCAGAGTCACACTCAAACAGATATGTATCGCACATAGACACACACACAAATGCAAACACAACCATTATGTGCACACACTTGTCATGCACGGGTACACAGACAGACACACCCCTATTCTGAGATTGATAACTTTATGGCTGTTGTCAACGCCACAGCAGCACACACGCACGGTCACACGCACACACAGACACCAAATTCACGGCGTGTCACGTTTCAATGCATGGCACCAGCAGCTGAAAACAGCCCAGTGTAATCTCTCACAAACAGCCCCAACATAGGAACAGGACAAGGTCTGGTAGCCTAATTTTAGATGCACCTGCTATCTGAGGGAGTGTCTGGCATTAGTGTTCCATACCTGGACCCATTAAGACCAGGTATTTAGAGCATCTCATGTGTTACGAGACTGGGGCTCCTTGTAATGAGTTTATCTGGGACAGCGCCGTCTTTGAACTGGATCAGACGGGCCATTGATCTGAATGGATGCGAGACCAGGAGGTCTTGGCATCTGTGGGGAATCCCGGGCAGGCGGGCGTGGGGACAGTGTTTGGTAACTTGCTAGTTCAGCCAGAGTGCCCCGGTTAGTGATGCCTATTCCACCAAAAGCCACAAACCACAGTGGCATTTTGTAAATTGACCCATAGTAAGATTGTATGAATTCACTCAAAATTGCCTACTAGGGTCCATGAAAATACTTTGTACATTTCATTTTGCCAATATCGCTGCTTCATGAGGTGGGAGCACCAATTAACAATCACACCAATGTGAAGGGTGTGGCGCTCTTATCATCCATCATCATCATCATAGATCTATCCCATTTTGGCCAGCAATTTGCATCTTCACCTTTCCATCCTCACTTTTACGTTTTCTCAAATGGATACTTACTTGTGAATATTTAATATTTGGGCAAAGGAAAAAAAGAAGTTGCACGTGAGATGATGGGTGTGTAAATATTATGTATGCATTATGCAAAGCTATGAATAGGAAAATGTTTTTTATTTTGTCTTTTTCTTTTGCAGTTTGATGTTGAAATCTAAGAGGGGACAAGTGCTGTAGTCTATATGGTCCTAATATATGGTTCTAATCTTCTTGCCATAGCTGTCATGTTATGTCATATCATATCGGGAGATGGAGCTGATGCTAGGTGCCTCTAGGTTCCTCTGGACATGTTAAGATGGTTCACTTCCCCTCTCTCAGCAGTGTTAGTGTGTTGTAGCCATGTGAGATAAAGTATTAAAAGGTAAATAAATACTGCGATCGTGCCTTACTTGACGTGAAGTTGCCACACACACAACCAACCAGTAGATAAGAACAGGTCTCTGGAGTACAATCCATGAAAGAAGATGATGCTAGTGAGCCCAAAAACCAAAGTGAAGGTGGTCAGCACTGGATGTGCTCACCAGTAGACAGACACAACGCAGATATACTGTACATCCATAGTGGACGGACTCGGGTCAAATGCATCATTTACAGTTTGTTTGTAGCCTGATAGTAAAGTGTTATTTTAATACTGTATATAAATTGTTTTCTATTTCAAAGGCTAAAAAGTGTGGTGGGATTAGTGGACCAACATATAATTGATTACAGCTTGATTAATATAAAAAAAAATATTTGGGAATTAAATTAACTAATCACTATAGTATTTTTTGCAACGAATGGCAGCTCTAAACGTAACTAACCTGAAGAAATGGCCATTCCTCTATTTCCTTACAACATGCTGAATGTTTTCTGGATCTCAGACGAGGGCTTGGCATCCATAGGGGAGAGAATGGGGGAGAGAATGTGGGGGAGAGAATGTGAATCAACTACTGGTAGTTGCTGTGTCGTTGGCACGTTATCAACAAGTCCCCCAATGGACAATATATTTTCCTCTACAATTAAACGATCAATAACAACCAAAAAAAAAACACTATAATATCAGTAGCACAGAAATAAACTCCTTTCACATGAGTAAGAGAACTGCATACTTGAAACCGATGTTGCAACACTGCAGGTTTTTCCAACAGCAATAACTTCAGTATGACTGAAGGCTTACTGTATCTTCCATACTTTGCTGACTCTGACTCTACTGCCAAATGACAGTCATCATAATGGGATTAATAGTCTGGAAAAAATATCTTGAATGGATAATATATTATTTTGTTCTCCTGTGCACTGGTAAATTAGCACTTTCCATGGTTCTCTACACCCTTCTCTCTCTCCCTCTCTCTCCCAATCTGCCCACCACTTCTTGCTGAGGTACTCTCTACAACATACAGTATTTCATATATCTAAAAGCATTGCACTAATCATGGTTATCTGAAGTGGGTTACAAAAGCAATTATATTCCCCACCCCCACACACCCGGCATGGTGTCTGAAACATATAGACAGGCAGGTAAACAGAGGAGAGAGGAGGGCTTACAGACATACAAAGAGACAAACAAGCAGGCAAACTGGCAGAGAGACTCTGAAGCATTTAGCTGTGTTTTCATGTGTAATGTTTCAGAACAATGAATGTTGAACTTTAGTTAAAACGCCAGTATTACAATTACAAAAATATGGAATTTTTGTAATGAATGAAATGAAAATGTTAAGATTGTGATAATACAATATGACTTGGGGAGGTTGTATTTTGTCTCCAATGAATTTTGACTTTATTTATGCCCCTGAGGCTGGCTCTATTAGCTCAATGGCTAAAAAAACGTCAGTACTTGTCTACTTGAGCAGTAAACAGGCTCTAATACAGGATAGAAAAGAAACGTTGCTGCTTTAACGTGACAGCAGCAGACACCTGCGTCAGTAGAACTAATAGAGCAAAATGTTTTTCAGAAAATGACTTATAAATATAGAAGGCATTTGTAGAATCATTATTGGGGGGGCTGAAGTAAGGCCTATTCATATTCCAGTTTTAGTTGATTAGGTGACTGATGAAGACCTCACGGTCGAAACGTTGCAAGTGTTGCCTCTACTAAATAAAAAGTGTGTTTTGGAGCATATAAACAGTGTGCGGGCGTTCCTCTCCGTTCTCTTAGTTTGATGCCTTGATGCCCAGCACCTGGCCTGAATATAGGCGTGAGATGTGCACACAATCCGTTTGCCTTTTAGTTGATTAGGTGACCACTGAAAACTACAAGATGACATAATGCTGCAGTGGTAAGCGTGTCACCACTCACCCAAAAACTTCTCTCTGTTTTTACAAGCTATTTGGTACCAAGCTAAGCTGGTGAAATGGTCATACATCGGCGTCGCTCAGACCCTACCAACGCCCTAGTCATACTGCCTGGTACTTCAACTGCCTCGTCTCCAGCATCAAGTTTTTCCAGTGTTAAGTGTGACAAATTCCATCCATTTTCAACATAGAATAGTGTTTTAGACTGGTCTACTAGTATCCTCTCAAATTCTCAATGCCACGTCTCCAAGACTCTAGCCATCTAGATCTGGAGAGATCTGGTTCTATATAATAGAATATCAGAAAGAAAATCTCCCATATTCCTATATATATGCTACTGCAAAATAAATACAACAAAACATGCTGTACATGAAAATGAGACAGGTCTTCTGTGTTGTGTTGTGTTGTGTCATGTCATGATGGTACAGACTGAACAGAAAGCAAAGGGCAGCCAGACCCAGTCAGTCTCAGTAACTGACCTTGTCGTCAATAGCATTGCATTGTTAGGGAACAACCTAGATCCAGATTTATTTCCTGTCACCTGCTGATATTTACAAACAGTGGAGTGTGGATAGAAACGCACCAAGCCTGTTCAGAATGTGTATAGGTTTCAAGTGTTGTGAAGGTCTACGTTAGCAGATCTACTACGTAAACCTGAGATGAACCAGAGAAGGAGACTCACGTTTTGGTTTGGTTGTAGAATTCCGGTGCCAGATCTGAAGGACGACGGGCAGCATCTAAAACAGAACATGGTATCGACCACGACAGAATGGACAGCACATCAATATGGAGTATGTTTCTTATCACAAAGCTATTGGTTAATCAATTTACACCTGAGACATGATTCTACCAATCTAAATCATGACAATTTTCAGAAAAAAAATATTTCTATGTCAGTCAAACATTTCATGTCAAGGACCGCCAGAATTATGTCTATTAATAATCAAATTACCCTGACCACTGAGCCAGACTAACAGATAGGTCTTACCCACAATACAGACAAATGAGACAGCGTTCCCACTTCTGGTCCACTATAACAGTTAACTGTAGCTGCCAAAGCAATCCCTATGAGATGTATCATAAAATACACTAATTTCACAAGTGCATTACTAAAACAGTGTCCCATATGTTTGACTTGTCTATTTCATATTTGTTTCATGTTTGTTATGTTTCATTTTATGTTTTATGAAATTTGTGGAGAATTATCCAAACAGCATCTTGCTAGACTAATTAATACTTTGCAGAATTCACTATGGTAGTTGAAAATGTCAGGATATGCCACTCCTCCTCAAATAGCTGGGTTATTTTCACAACTATTTCAGCTAAATTAATTAATACAACAGTCTGAGTGGTAAAACACACTGTCAGAGCTCCGAGGTAGGTAGAACATACTAATAAGCCTGGGACATGTTCAAAATATAGACGTGAATTGATATTGGAATTCCTCTTCAAAGCCTGTCATAGTCATAGTGACATTTTAAAATGTGTCATGTTATCTGTTCAATAAGGAAGATCTGAAAAGGAAGAGTAACCAACATAATTTGGTCTGCACCATGACACCGGAAGTTAGAATACCGTATAGAAAGAATACATAGCAGTGGATGGGAGCCCGATGGGAGCCCACTGGACAGCTTGTAAACAAACATTATTTATGAATGATTGCGACTTTTGTAACATAATCGTTTCAGGAATATAAAAGAAGCTGTAGCCTATTTTTAAATCACTTCATTTTAATGTGTAAAGTATTTTTTAGCCATCTAAAGAGTGGCAGGTATAGTTTATTTCTCGGGTGTCTCGCGAGATTTGGTTACCAGACATGCAACCGTGAACAATCGTGTGATACTTGGCACATTCATTAACTAGCTTGAGCTCATACCGCTATAAAATGACACAGAGTACACTTTGAAAAACAACACAGCAGACAGCAATAATGTTAAATGTCGTTCTTTTATATTCCTGTACCGATTACGTACTGATTACCTTCAATGGTTGCCTGTTACTGTAGATGCTCGGTGTGTGGACAGAAGGCCTACACCTGTTGACAGGCACTTGGCGTCCAGCACATTATCATCCCAGCCTAGACATAAAGCATGACTGGAACCTGCTAGTACATTCTCTGAATTGTGAAATACGTAACACCCGACGGTACCAAGGGTGTTATCCCGCTTATTACATGGCTTAATACATTAATAAATAACTAATAATTGACAGAATAGTACATAACAAGGCTGCTTTTATTCATCTGCAGTTGCGTAGGCTATGGTCGTTCAGGACAAGGCCTGTTGTTGTGACATGTGACCATTCACGTGACCAGAACGCTGGCTTCTGATTGGAGCATTCATTCAAGCCGTGCAATAAAGGTAAATAATTAAGGGTCTTAGCCCAGGGGTTTTCAACTCTATGGTTTTCAACCAGTGGTCCGGGGACCTGGATTCCAGGTGGTCCCCAGCTAAGTTGTTTAACCAGATGTAACTCTTGAGACCGTAAAAATGAAACCAAATGGACCCTGGCTCCATTTGGTTTCATTTTTACACTCTCAAGAGTTAAAATATTCATCATGTGAATTAGCCCCAATCTACTCAACTAGAAGATTAATGGTCATGGACAGAAGCAAATGAAATCTTTAATTTGGGGGGTCTGTGCTGCTAAAATGTACTCAAATGGTGGTCCGTGGCTCAAATTCTGAATAAATGGTGGGCCCTGAGATGAAAAAGGTTGAAAACCCCTGACTTAGCCCCTTTAAATCAAAGCCCATTGTTTATTCGCCATTTATTCGTAAAATGAAACCAAATGGGCCCATTTAGTTTAATTTTATGCTCA
>CM076979.1:11996398-12013898 GCA_039105355.1 Benthosema pterotum
GTAAGCTTGACAACGTATTAGGGTGTGATGATTGCGTGCGTATATATTTGCAGGGCAAATGTGACTTCCTGTCTGCTAGCACGTATAGCACCTCCATTATTATGTGTGGAACGTACGCGGTCACACTCTGAGCCATAATTAGCAGCATCCCATTTATTTCCGTTCCTAGTGGGGGTTATAGAACAGTCTAGTGTGTATACGTGCGGGGGGGTGTATGGCTGTGTGTGTGTGTGCAATACAACCCGAGTAGACACGTACACAGGCGTACATACGCATTCGTACACACCGTAGAGGCTAGATACTGTATAAAAAGACAAGAACAAGCATCATCATCAAGTCATTCTCAGTTTCTCACTCTGACATACAGTGGAATGGAGAGTGTTGTACAGAGAGAGAGATAATGGGGACACAGAAAGAGAGAGGGAGGAGAGCTAGTGGAAATTAAGGCTGGCTGTTTGGTGTGTATGTGCGTGCGTATGTGTACAGCATGTGTATGTGTGTGCACGCCTGGACTTGTTCTATAAATCATGTTTTCGCCTGATGGCGTTTTTGCGCCGTATGTGTGGTATGCTATGCGTGCAAAAGAGTGTGTCTCGGGCTATGTGTACAGCATGTGCATGTGTGTCGTGTGTATGTGTGTGTGTGAGTGTGTGTCTGTGTTTTTATGCAGGTTTTTTATGATGTAGCCTATGCGAGGGCATGAGCTCATACATGTGAGCTGCCTTCATTCACACACTCCCTCTCCCTCTCTCTCTCTCTCTCAATAATGTCTCTCTCTCTCTCTCTTTCCCCATAATGTGAAAGCATGATGACACCTATACTGTACCACTGGGGTGCAGCCCCCATGGCCAGCCAGGGCTGCAGCATCTTCTTCAGAACACAGAATTGACATAAAGTCCACAGAGAACAAATCAACCACTGCAAAAAAAAAGTGTTGCATTCAAGTGCAGCAGACATGGCATGGAAGGGAGTGGCATTTTGCATTTCTTTCACCATAGCAAATGCTGCAGCATTGGTCTGGAAAGGGCAGTTGTTTCACAGACTGGGTAAAAGGGCAGGGGCTGAAGCCCGTCTCTGGAGTTGATGCTAAATCCACAGCGGACAATTCACCCTGTGCATATACTGTATACAGCACACATCAGCACACATGAATGATATGCTTTGTGTCATGATGTATAGTTATAGGCCTAATGCTTGCGTTTGCGCATACGCAGTGTATGTTAATTACCGCAATGCTGAGGATGTTTACTGTGCATGTATGCATTAATATACTGTACATTGCACTGTGTCGATTCACATGTGTGGGTGTGTGTGCGTGAGTGCACACACACACGTGCGCATGTGTGTGTTCCTACAACATGCAGTGTACAGGGGTATTAACAGTGCCTGCAGGCAGCAGTACACTATACAGTACATAATGCTGTAATCAGCCTGTTTGGCTCAGGCCAATCGTGTGACTAATTGGGGGATGCGGGGCGAGCACGCAGTAAAACCCTCAGTGTTCATTTAACTCTGAGCGAGTACAAATATAACCACGTGGGCCCATGTACTGTAGGCTATAAAGGGTCCATTTTGGTGTTTGTATGTGTGTCCGTATATACTGTACACTATAAGGGATGCATTAGCACTGATGTTTTCACTGTGCAGGCTGCACCAGATGCCGTCTCTCTCTCTCTCTCTCTATTATCTTTTATCTCTTCCTCCACTTTCTCTTGTTCTTTTTACCAGGGTCGGATTGACCATTGGGCATACAGGGAGGCCTCCCGTTGGGCCACGACCCGTAGGGGGGCGGTGGTATCACGGTATGATTAAAACCACTGGTTTTCAACCTTTTTGATCCCAGGGCCCATTATTCATTCCGAATTTTGACCCACGGAGGACCACCATTTGATGACATCTTAGCCCCAAGAGGACCCAAAACAAAACATTTAGTTTGCTTTTTGGTCCACAATTCCAGGCTGGATTTGAGAAACAAAACAAGTAAAACATACAGATCAAAATGACCATTAATCTTCTACATTTTCTAACTAGACTTGGGCCAATTTAGATGAATATTTTAACTCTTGAGAGTCTTAACATGAAACCAAATGGACCCACAAGGGTCCATTTGGTTTCATGTTTACGCTCTTACATCTGTTTAACAAACTATACCAGTTGTGGTGGGGCCGGTCTAGGCCAAATCACGCTAAAAATGTCTGGGCCGATTTTTCACCCAGTCCACGACTGCTTTTTACCCCATTCCCTTCACTGTGTGTGACTGCATGCAAGTGCACGAGCCTATGCACTTGACGGCAAGCGAGTACAACTTATGCATAAAACAAACCACAAGTCGGTCTCTCTGTCTCGTCTCTCCGGCTCAAACAGTCAAAAACAGCAGATCTACAAGCTCACAACTGATTGCATCCATGACGTTAAGCTTTCACTGTTGTCATGGAACAATAACACCGCCGTAGCGAACGCGCCACATCTTCAGTCATCCTTTCCTCTCACATGAGCCAAAGTATCTCATGCCGTTCACAGCCTTATCTGTTACCATGTCTGCCAGTCAGTCTGTCTGTGTCTGTCTAATACACCTATGATCTCAGTCTCAGTCCCTCTCTGTATATCTGTCTAATTCTCCTATGTATGATCTCTCACACTCTCATGTGGCAGCACAGCGGGTCCTGCTCTTATCCAACCTCACTTCCATCTCTCTATGGTCAGTGTCTCTCTCTCTCTGTCTGTCTCTATCCGTCACACAGTATATGACAATAGAATGCATTGTGCAAGTGAAAATCAAATGTGCTGCCAGTATGTCTCCCTGGAGCAGATGTGGAATGAGAGAGAGAGAGACAGACAGACAGACAGACAGACAGACAGACAGACAGACAGACAGACAGACAGACAGACAGACAGACAGACAGACAGACAGACAGACAGAGAGAGAGAGAAAGAAACAACAACAGCATCAACAGTAATAGACCGGATAGATAGATGTAAATTGTGTGTGTGTGTGTGTGTGTGTGTGTGTGTGTGTGTGTGTGTGTGTGTGCGTGCGTGCGTGCGTGCGTGCGTGCGTGCGTGCGTGCGTGCGTGCGTGCGTGCGTGTGTGTGTGCTGGCTGAGGTGCAGACGGTAGATGTCAGTGTTGAAAAATTCATGATGCCATGTTTGTAGAATCCATGGGGAGGTCTTGTTGTTCAACTGGCCATACACAGCTGGCTGTGTGTGTGTTCAAATGCAGACACACAATACACTCCTGCCGTGTGTGTATGTGTCTGCATGTGCGCGCACTTGTGCATGTGTGCACGCGCACTTGTGTGTGTGTGTGTGTGTGTGTGTGTGTGTGTGTGTGTGTGTGTGTGTGTCACTGTGTCCTTTGCTTCTATGTGTCTGTCCATGTGCCCAATCTAGCACTTGGGATAAAGCCAAGGTGCTATATAAATAAACCGTTTACCATTTATTCTGTGTGTGTGTGTGTGTGTGTGTGTGTGTGTGTGTGTGTGTGTGTGTGTGTGTGTGTGTGTGTGTGTGTGTGTGTGTGTGTGTGTGTGTGTGTGTGTGTGTGTGTGTGTGCATGCGTGCCGTGCCGTGCATGCACACGTGAGTCCCCTTTTGTTTTTGTGTATACACATACGCCTGCACTTAGAAGCCTGTGTGTGTGTGTGTGTGTGTGTGGGGGGGGGGGGGGGGGGGGGGGGTTCCATGTAACCGTGTGTCTCTCAGTACGTGTGTGTGTGTGTGTGTGTGTGTGTGTGTGTGTGTGTGTGTGTGTGTGTGGTGTGTGTGTGTGTGTGTGTGTGTGTGTGTGTGTGTTTGAGAGAGAAAGGGGGCAGAGGGGATGAGTCAAAAAACATACATAGGCCTACATACTGTAGAGGCGCGTGTGTGTGTGTGTGTGTGTGTGTGTGTGTGTGTGTGTGTGTGTGTGTGTGTGTGTGTGTGTGTGTGTGTGTGTGTGTGGAGTGAGCAGTGCTACATGTTACAGTGCCAAGTCCTGTTGAACAAACAGAACCGTGCAACAGTCCAAGTGGAGCAGGGCTGGGCTGGGCTCTGTGCTAGGTAATGGAAACTGGCAGCACCTTGCCTGACAAGCTAACAGTCTCCCAGAGCGCTACACAGCCCAACGTGAGTGCATGTTCTCATTACAGACCTATTTTTTCAACTCGATTTTCAACTCGATTTCAGCTCCTTCTTTGTTCTCATGGTGATCCTAATGCTTAAAACACAAAACTCATTCTGGTCGCAATAATCGGGGGGAGGGATAATGTCCGGATATGATGATGTCATGTGCACGTTGCCACTGTACGTTTGTGCGACACTCTTGTATGATGAAGTAATAGGACATTTTTGTCTTGATTCAGTTTTATGACCGCCGGCAATGCACTCTTATAGTGTTCAAATACAGTATAAATACAGTATAGTGTGTTATAGTGTTCAAATACAGTAGTCTTGTACAAACTGTTGTCTGAGTCGCATTGTTCCATATGCCTGTTGATGAAGAGGATGTGACGCATACCCTCACTTGGCTAGTGTGAGAAAACTAGTCCTAAGATGGCTAGTTCGTTTTAACTAGTTTTGTGGGTGTTAATTTCGTGATACTTTGCTGTGTATTGGCCTAGGATTCTATCAGTGCATCCCTAACATATAGTAGTTCTACTCAGCTCATGGGAGCTGTAGCTGTAGTTCCATTGCAGAGACATGTAACAGTTCTCTGGCTATGAGAGACTAGTGTCCAAATGTAACCATTTGGGTACTTGTGTGTGCAACTGTGCATTCACTCTCTGACGTCAAAATTAACACAGAATGTCACTGTGCAGATGCAGAACTCCCTGCTATTCCCAAGTGCTACTCCAGGCTTTTCTCATATGCTGTATGGTCTGTTATCTACGAAGATCTGTGTATCTTGAGAGCCTCCTTTACTGGCTGTTAGTCGGAGACGCCGACCCCCTTAAACCCCCAACACACCACCACCCATCCCTACACACACACACACACACACACACACACACACACACACCCACACACACACAGACACACACACACACACACACACACACACACACACACACACACACACACACACACACACAGACACACAACTAAACAAGGGACACGCTATCTCTCATCGTGTATTTTTATGTTTAGTCACATGCAGAGACGTCTGATACGTCTTGGCTTGGTAGTGAAGGAAGGGAGACATGCAGAGATAAGCTCTGAGAGATAATGGAGGACACACAGATAGAGAGATGAGATATTGTTTCCCCTTTATATGGCTCCCACCCGGCTGACCCTAATTCATGCATGCACGTGCATGTGTGCACACACATGTGCATGTGTACACACACACAGGATTGCAGACGCGTACAAATGCATCACGTTTCTGCAAATACTGTACATGCACATAATGTAATATATGCAATTCATATACGTGGTACACACACACACACACAGTCACACACACAATACTAATGCATGTACGCAAATACGTACACGTCGCACACACGCGCATACATACAAATGTACTGTACATTATATGTGTATTGTGTAAATATACGCGCAGACATAGCGTATGCATGCATATAGCTGCAGGCGCTTGTACATGCTGCATGCATACTATATCACATCAGGAGCGCGCATGCAAATGCATGGACAATCGCTCACCTCCAAGCACACACGCGCGCACTCACAACAGCATTCTCGCCGGTGATACAATCGTACACATGCACACACATATTATGCATGCACGCATACACATGCACACCATTACCCCACCCCCACCCCCCCCCCCACACACACACGCACAACACATGCACAGTCTGGCTCGGTGCCTGGGCCATGTCATGCCAATTAAGTGCAGCAGCTAAAAGTCTTCCATCTGGGAATTCCACCCCTAACCCACAGTGTTAACCCCATCCTGAACAGAGCATGGCGCATGCACGTGTACCGTACACACACGCACACTTTTCCACCAAAACACACACACACCCCCCGCCAACATTCCATTACTCAGTGGTGGTGACTGTATCCGTGTCAGAGAGAAATTAAGGGAGGGAATGGAGAGGAGGTGACAGATCCTAAGACGAGACAGCACAACCCAGAGAACAGCATAGAGAACAGTACAGAGAACAGTACAGAGAACAGCAACAGAGAACAGTACAGAGAACAGCAACAGAGAACAGTACAGAGAACAGCACAGAGAACAGCAACAGAGAACAGCACAGAGAACAGTACAGAGAACAGTACAGAGAACAGCAACAGAGAACAGCAACAGAGAACAGTACAGAGAACAGCAACAGAGAACAGTACAGAGAACAGCACAGAGAACAGTACAGAGAACAGTACAGAGAACAGCACAGAGAACAGTACAGTCCAGAGATCAGCACACAGGACAGCCCAGAGAACAGCACAGAGAACAGTACAGAGAACAGCAACAGAGAACAGCACAGAGAACAGTACAGAGAACAGCACAGAGAACAGTACAGAGAACAGTACAGAGAACAGCACAGAGAACAGCACAGAGAACAGTACAGAGAACAGCACAGAGAACAGCACAGAGAACAGTACAGAGAACAGCACAGAGAACAGCACAGAGAACAGTACAGAGAACAGTACAGAGAACAGTACAGAGAACAGCACAGAGAACAGCACAGAGAACAGTACAGAGAACAGCACAGAGAACAGCACAGAGAACAGCTACAGAGAACAGCAACAGAGAACAGTACAGAGAACAGCAACAGAGAACAGCACAGAGAACAGTACAGAGAACAGTACAGAGAACAGTACAGAGAAACAGCACAGAGAACAGTACAGAGAACAGTACAGAGAACAGCACAGAGAACAGCAACAGAGAACAGTACAGAGAACAGCACAGAGAACAGTACAGAGAACAGTACAGAGAACAGCACAGAGAACAGTACAGAGAACAGCACAGAGAACAGTACAGAGAACAGTACAGCACAGAGAACAGCACAGAGAACAGTACAGAGAACAGCACAGAGAACAGTACAGAGAACAGAAACAGAGAACAGTACAGAGAACAGAAACAGAGAACAGTACAGAGAACAGTACAGAGAACAGTACAGAGAACAGTACAGAGAACAGAAACAGAGAACAGTACAGAGAACAGAAACAGAGAACAGCACAGAGAACAGTACAGAGAACAGCACAGAGAACAGTACATAGAACAGTACATAGAACAGTACAGCACAGAGAACAGTACAGAGAACAGTACAGAGAACAGCAACAGAGAACAGCACAGAGAACAGTACAGACAACAGCACAGCACAGAGAACGGTACAGAGAACGGTACAGAGAATGGTACAGAGAACAGCACAGAGAACACTACAGAGAACAGTACAGAGAACAGTACAGAGAACAGCAGCACAGGGAAGAGCATAACACTTACAGTACATTTTAACAGCGGGCGATAGACATACGAGGTCAGCCGACATCCATAATTTGTTTATGAGAGCCGCCGATTCGGCGGATAGCAGCATATCGGGCGGCGGTCGAGAAAGTGGCTGTGGCACTGAGCTTTTCGGCCAAATCAGCCGATGCTTGGCCGGGGATAGCCAGTCAGAGCCAAGTGCTGCTTTTTCCTCGACCCCGAACCATTTGGCGCAGTTTGGTTCCTAGTTTGTTTACGGTACTCATTTTGCATTCCATTCTAAGCGAGAATTTACGGTAATGACCGCCGGCGTCGCTGATATCGGCCGACGTTGTTTGTCCATCGGCCGCTGTTAAAACGTACTGGTAGAACAGCAGAGTGCAGAGAACAGCACAGTACAGCAGAGAACAGCAGTACAGCACGGAGAAGAGAACAGCACAGTACAGCAGAGAACAGCACAGAGAACAGCAGTACAGCACGGAGAAGAGAACAGCACCAAACAAAGAACAGAGAACAGCACAGCACACAGAACAGCAAAACACATAGAATGCACAGCACAGAGACCAGAACAGCTTAGCTGGTTCGGACTTCTGACATCTAGGCACTCCTCCCAGCTGTCTCCCTAGGGAGGTGGTCACTGCCTGTCCCCTGGGAGGAGACCCTGGGGTAGACCAGTGACCAGCTGGGGGCATTACATCTCCTCACTGGCCTGGGAACGCCTCAGGATTACCCCAGGAGGAAGTCTCTAATGTTGCTCTGGGGCAGGAAGGCTGTAAATCTCTCTTGGAACCGTTGGAACCCCGCACCAGACTCAGGCTAATCAGTAGAACATTGACGTATCGATATATTTTATCGGAAAATCTTCAAAACGTGTCTTTTTTACATTTTTGTCAATAGTGGCATGCTCAAAATAAGGTCAGGGATAAAATGGTTAAATATAAAGAGGAAGAGGCTGAACTATGAGGAGGGGGGGGCTTGTTAGCACTGACAGCGTTTGCAGAGAAGCAGAACAGAGCAGAGCAGAACAGCATCGTCTGGCCAAATGACACCATCTGGAGGAAGGATGGGGACAATGTGGTCAAGCAGGGGATGTGTGTGCAACATACATGTGAGTGTGGGTGTGTGTGCGCATCCGTCCGTGCACACGTTGTTTGCTCATTGGTGTGTGAGTGCCTGTTTCTGTCTGACGACAGATTTATGTGGGAGAGGTTGTGTGTACCGGAGACGCGGAAGCATGAGAGTACAGGGAAAAGGAAGGGAATTGGGGGTGTGAGTGTGTGTGAGTGTGTGTGAGTGTGCGTGCGCTTTGTTTTTGTTCACTTCGGAGGTACGACATGGCCATTGATTGATTGTTTTTACTTGGTAGACGTAACTGTACTGGATCGCAAACTAGCAGTGTTGGGAAAAAAGTGAGAGACTGGTTCCTTAGTGGTCGCAACCAGTTCCTTACTACAACTAGTTGCAACCTGGGCACAACTAGTTGCAACCTGGGCACAACTAGTTGCAACCTGGGCACGACTACTTGCTTATGGTCACGACTAGTTTAAAGGTCGGGGGAGACCCTAAGCCTATGCATAACCTCAAGCACAGAGCAGTGCATGTTCGTCAACCTGGTTGCAGCTAGTAAGCAAACTGGTCGCTGGAAGTGGCTAGTTGGGGGTGGAGCATTTTGGGTTTTATAATATTTACTATTCTGTCCCTAACACTGGAGTCTGGAGCTCTCTGGTGGACCTCAGATAAGTGGAAGGTGAATGGATGGATGAAAAAAAGTACTCAAATGTTTTACTTCAATGAAATTATGAATACTGCAATATAGGAATACCGATGTATGTTTTTAGAAGACTTTTTTTGTATTGTCAACAAATAAACATTAATTAAAAAAAACATCATGACACAATGTTTTTTCCACACGTATAAATCACTAAACAACATTCAAAAACATGTGCTACTCTACTTGACAACACATTGTCCTCAGTGGCCGCAGCACTGTCTCCCACCGCGGGTAAATGTCAGAGTGACATTGAGCACACATCAAGCCAGTCTAGGTAGTGTGTGTGTGCGTGTGCGTGTGCGTGTGCGTGTGCGTGTGCGTGTGTGTGTGTGTGTGTGTGTGTGTGAGCTAGTCATGCAGGCTCTCCCAGAGGACTGGGTGGATGACTGTTTCCTAGCTGTCACCAGACATCGACTCAAAGGCACTACACACTCACCCACTAAACTGACCCACCAAGGTCACACTGGGGCGAAGTTTGGGTAATAAACAGACCATCTACAAATTCACATGCAGTGCAGTTCGTAATTGTAAGTTTGTAGATGGGCTACTTTTGGTTCAGACTAGGAGTTGTCACGGTATGAGATTTTACAGTATGGTACGGTTACGGTTTTGGAAACCTATACCTTGGTATTTTGCAGAATTAAGAAAAGGATTGATACGGCATTAAGTCAAACCCTGTTTGGTCCCAGCAACTGTATGGGGATCATACTTTGGTCCCCATATAGTTGTTGTTCCCCAAAAAGTGTACGTGCTAAGCTACAGCAGAGGTGCACTGGGCATTCTCAGTGAACTGTCAACAGTAACACAGTGCCTCTGTGTTGTAACATACTGTAGTTAGCATGCATGTGCATGGAAATATGGAATATTCAATTGGATCTGTAATCTGGGTGTCTTTCAGCAAAACATTAAGTCAGAGGTACTCTACTTTTCAATCAGTGATGTGCAGTGTGCACTAGATTGTAGATCCAGTGCACACGCTGCATCCTGCACACAGTTATGTACACTACAAATCGCTTGCTGCATGCTTTATTTAGTATTTTATTTTTAAATACAAGACCTCAACTGTCTTTGAAAACAATTGTGAAAAAGTTTAAAAAATCAAAGAGACAAATTTCGAAATCTGGTTTTGTTAGTTGCAGGTCTGTTTTGTGATTCAAGGTTAAAATGTTCCAATTGCTTCTCTCTGCTCCTTTTATTTTTATTTTTATTCCAATAAATTGGATTCAGTTCTAAAAGGAGCTCGCAAAACAGATTATGTTGTACATCTCTATTTTTTCAAAGGTGGGAGTTGAGAACTTGGGAAAGTAATAACGTAATATGTAAGATATTACGCTTCGATTCCAGTAATAAGTAAAGTAATGATATTACTTTGTCTAAGGGGTAACGAGTAAAGTAAAGAAGTTACTTTCCTAAGTAATATTGACCAACACATATACGTTGTATATAAACACACACACAAAGTACAAAACGGTTTAGCATTGGTTTGTTTTTATAAATCATCAAACCCTGTTTATCCACATGGAGGGACTGGCAGCCCACGGACCATATGCTCCTTGTCATGACGGCCGGAGTTTGAACCCAACCCCATATCTCCCCTCTCTGTGGCCTATAGGCTTCCTGGCTTTGTTCACTCCCCTATCTAACATAAAGCATGCACCCATTGCACACACACTCACACACACTTACTTACTTAAGTAAGTAAGTAAGTAAGTAAGCATTGCACACGCACTCGCACACACGCACACACGGAAACTATTATGACGATTATGCAAGAACAATGCGATTATCTCAAATGATTGCGATTAGACCATTATGTAATAATTGTGACAGGCCGGTACGCACAAAGAAACACACACACACACACACACACACGTGCCTGCACCATGCATAAGCCGCATAGAATTCACCTTTAAAAGTGGATGTTGTGAGACTTTTCTCTCCCACACACACATGCATGTACGTGCACACACACACACACACACACACACACACACACACACACACACACACACACACACACACACACACACACACACACACACACACACACACACACACACACACACCACACACACACACACACACACACACACACACACACACACACACACACACACGTGTTGAGCGTTTGTAGTTAGAACATAGCAGACAGCACTGTACAAATATAGCGGAATAACAAGGCCTACTGCAAATAGAACAGAACCCAATTTAATCAAATCAACACAGTATGCTCCGTGTTCCAACATACTCCCTCTGGCAAAATCTCTCTCTCTCTCCCCTCTCTCCCTCCCTCTCTCTCTCTCCCCTCTCTCCCTCTCTCTCTCTCCCTCTCTCTCTCTCCCCCCTCTCTCTCTCTCTCTGTCACTAACTCCCTGGTTCTCTTCGTCTCATCTCCAGCTGTTTCTCTCATGTTTGTGCGTGTGCATGCACACATGTACACACATGCGCGCACGCACACACGCGCACACGCAAACACGCACACACACACACACACACACACACACACACACACACCTCTTTCCTATTTTCGATATTAGCTGCTCTTTCATCCCTCCTGCTCATTCTTCTCCCTGCCATCCATACACAGTGTGGTTCTTTTTCTTCCCTCCGTCTCTCCCCAGCAATATTTCTGTCCTGAGCTGCCCCTAACCAGCTCTCCTCCATTAATCTAACACACGCCTCTATGCACACTGTGTATATACATATACTGTACATATGTACATATGTATGTGTGTGAGTTAACAGTGTGGTTTTCACAGTTTTTCGAGCAGTGCCTCTATATATACACACACATAATCGACGATTAATCGCATGATTCCCCAAGTCAATATTTAGCAGATTTATTAACCCAGAGCAATTTACATTAAGCAAGAACAAGAAACGTAGGAACACCTCAAAACATAAACTAGATCAGCACTCTGTAAGTAGGCCATGGCCTACTTGTGCAAGAACAGAGCGAGCGACCAGAGAGCGACCAAAGTATGTCTACACCTCTAATAATTATTATGAATCATATGTACAATTAAGAACTTAACAGTGAAATATCTATCTAAGGAAAATGTATAGTACACTATAGAGTTCTATGTCTAGGTAAAGTGCCTTCTGGAATATTTGGAGCAGAGGTTGTGTGCATCTCTCCGGCAAATAGTGCCGGAGATTAGAGATTAGATGTACACGGATGGACAGACAGACAGGGTGCAAATCATACCGTCATCCCGTGCCTTTGGCCCGGTGAAGATAATCATATCCCTCACCTGACTGGTATCATTATGCGACTTGCATTGTATCCGTGCCACAAGTCATGACAGTAATGAGTAATCCCTTTAGCTTGATTAGTGAGGAGGAGCCTGTCACTAGATTATAATTATCACATGATGGATGGACTCACTAATGTCTCTGTCAGGGTGGATTGACTCTGGACAACACTAAGCAGGGGTTGGGGACGGCCTGAATATCGTTCTGCACGTCACAAAGAGACAGCGGTGTCTGTGTGTCTGCGAGTCCTTTCCTGTGTGTTTGTAAATGTAAACACAGATGTGTATGAAAGCGTGTTTTGCCAGATTTGCACTTTGTCGAGCAGATGCCGAAAATAGCAGCTCTACCATACAAGCTCAGGTCAGCATGATCCTATCGGCAGGCAGGCAGCCATGCACCCACTTATACTCAGTCAACCAGTCTCGCCCAACCCACCCAGACAGCCGGCCAGTGGTCAGCCAGTCAGGCAGGCAGGCAGGCAGGCAGGCAGGCAGATGCAGTATGGAGGTAGCAGCCAGTCAGTCAGTAGGCAGGCCCAGACAGGGTGAAGCAGTCTGGACCACAGTGGCAGTGCAAACAGACCACAGTAAGACCTCATGACAACCACACAGCAGCACCCTGCATTCATAACACTGCACCACAAGGCTGTCCGACAGAGATGACGCCACACAGGGAGGGAGGGAGGGAGGGAGGGAGAGGAGAGAGAGGGAGAAGGCAGGGAAAGAGAGAAAAAAACGGAAGATTATTGAAGAATAGAGGCAGGGGGAAAAAGTGGGAATTTATGAGTGTAGGATGCATTTGTGCGCCCAACTCAAACGGTATACAGATGTATAAGTTAACACTATGTTTTTCACATAGTTTTTCGAGCAGTGCCTAACCGCTCCATTAAGTAGACAGGTGTATGTATGTCTCCTTAATTGTCTGTGGCTGGATCTGTATGTCCGAGTAACTCACACTCCTGCAGGTCTGGATGTTCCGAGGACCCTGCCGCCCGGGAACCCCATTTCTGGAGCGTTTGGGACACGTGGCAGCTGGCCAGAACAAACCCACTAACCTGGGCTGGATGCTACGGGGTCACCCTGGGGATCCCCACATGATTGTTGACAGTGACATGACAGTTGCACGGCTCACTTCCGACACCACTGGTAGCGCAGCGAAAAACGGCCACAGAGCATCCGTAAAACATGAGTTACTTATAGGTACAACATAAGTTACTTATACAAATAGGTACTAGGAGGCATTAATACGCTATAGGTACTATAATAAGGATTTATACTTGTACGTGGTTACGTGTCTAACAAGTTCACAATGCATTACAAAGCGGGGTGAAATCACCTGGCAGAAGTTGTTGTTGTCAGAAATAATTCCGACTTCATTGGTACTTAAAAAATAGTCTTGCTTGGTTGTTTTCTAATACAAAAAAAAATCACTGTTAAACCGCTCAAGCGATCGCCTTACTTGTGCAAGTTGTGCCCGCTCCGCTCACGCAAGTAATGACACAAGCTTGTGTCGGTCGACACGAGCAGACATGGTAATTCCATGTGGTCCCTTCATAACATCAGCTGGTATACGGTCCAGTCACACCTACTGTATGGTCTGTTTACTACACTACGGTATGCATAAATATGTAGATAGTTTTATTGATCTTTCTCTTCCTTTCTTCTTCCCTTCACTTGGAAATGGAAAACCGTGATGATAAACATGATTCTGAACGACTATCCAGAATATGAGAGTTAGCTGAAAGGCCATAATATTGGCATCACCTTGTGTTGGCACTCAACTCACTTTTAGAGACAAGTGTGTGCGTGACTGTGTGTGTGTGTGTGTGTGTGTGTGTGTGTACGTGCGTGCGTGCGTGCGTGTGCGTGCATGCGTGCGTGTGTGCGTGTGTGTGTGCGTGAGAGAGAGGGGAAAGCGCGAGAGAGAGAGAGAGAGAGAGAAAATAGATAGGGGAGAGGGGAGAAACAGAAGATGCAGAGGGCAGGAGAGAGAGAGAGAGAGAGAGAGAGAGAGAGAGAGTCAGAGAGAGATCTGAGACAGAGGGAATAACTTAAAAGAAAGCCAGAGGAGCAGAATGAGAGAGCGGGCATCAAAGAGATGATGCATCAGAAAGAGCGAGAGAACAGTGAGGGGGTTCATGCCATGAGGGGTAAGCCAAGCCACTACTGCGGTGTGATAGCCCGGGGTGTTTTCATACTCAATGTAGCACTGATGGATGGAGGTCATAAGCGGATGAATTAATAATGAGGAGCAGGAAGAAAAGTGCTTTTCCACAAAACAACAGGACTGGCCAACCAGATACCGACCAGCCATCCAGGCACATCATCATGCTCAAGAAGACAAAAGGAAGAAGCGATGCATGCTGGTGGACAGGCGGGGGATTTGGGGTTTACAGTAGAGTTCTCAAACTCTGCCCGAACCCGACCAGGACCGAACCCGAACAGGCCCGACCCGACATTTAGGGCCGGGTAGGGCCGAAAATCTATCCTAATCAATAGGGCCGGGTAGGGCCTAGGGCCGCATGAAAACATAATATATATTGAATTATTTTAATATAGTAAGAATAATAGTTATTTTCTGTATTTACCCATTATGAAGATGGTGCTGATTGCATTTCAATTTTAATCTGTGGTGAATTCTCAAATTTTGCCCAAACCCGACAGTTTAGGGCCGGGTAGGGCCTAAAATGTATTCCATTTAGTAGGGCCGGGTAGGGCCTAGGGCCTGAACTGTTAGGGCCGGGTAGGGCCGGGCCTTAATTTTCAGGCCCGTTGAGATCTTTAGTTTACAGGCCCGGGCCATGTGAACCCTGAAGATGCTGACCCCATCTCTGGGCTAACTTCACTGACCAGCGTGGCCTCTGTGCCCCGGCAGGCCCCAGGACGCCCGCCTGGCATCCACACCAGACGGAATGAGGAGACAAACCGGATGAGACAGACGGACAAAAAGACAGGGAGAGAGCGAGTGATGCAAGGAAGGGTAACAGATGAAGCAAACCAACAACAAAACAACAACTAGAACTGCTGCACTCAGTAGAGTGCCAACTTGTGCAGAGCGAGAGGCCAGAGAGAACTCCAGGAGATAGACAGTACTCATGACAATACTTATACAGATCTCTTAATTACATCACCTTTACGCCATCACCCAAACCAGCCAGTTGGAGTAGTTCAAGGGATGAGCGACGACCAACGAACCAGTCACATTATTTTGCTTGTATAAACAACTCAAAGGCTAGTTAGTTTTGAAAAAATGCAGTGTGGTTGCCCAGTCGCATATACAGTGAGTCCCTCCCACTAATTCCGCTAGCCAATTACAATGTCAAATCAACCCTGTGTCAATAATTTGGAGGGGAATTAGCACCTCTTACGACGCCACCCATAGGGTAGCTCTACTGTGATTCAAATTTGAGACGGATTGGTCATTTTTTAGTTTGTTTTTGGTCACAGCTGATGCGATAGTGACACGACCACGCATGGTCCTGCATATATACACCATTGGTGCATAGGGTTTATTTTTTGTTTTTGTCTCTTTCAGAGGCCAGCACCACTTGGCCTGCGACTGGGCGTGCCCAGCCACTACTTTTTGAGCGGTGTTATCCCCTCCAAAGTCTGAGTTTCAGACATGACGTGATGTTGTGGCAGCCTAAACTATGACTTTTACAGACTATTCCCTTATCCCTAAACCTTTTGTACGAAATAAAAAAAACATCTTGTTTTTTTTTATTTTTATTTTTTTTTATCAAATCCAGCAGCTACTTATATATCATCAATTGACCTACCAAGATCCCAGTACCTGCATTCTATGTGTTGACGGAGGAGTGAGTTTTATCAATGTTCGCCCAGCAAACTCGCTTCCTTTAGCTCAGTCAGTGGTGGATATCGTTGCTGCAGTTCGCTTGAGACGGCACCCCTTTATCAGAACATATACATAAAGATAGAAGTGAGAAAGCTATTAGTCTCACAGTAGTCCATTAAATAGTCTGACTTAATGCAATAATGTCACATTTCAGCATTTGAACCTTAAAGACTGTTTGGCACTAAATGATGACACAAAATGTTTTTGTTACAACATTTCATCCCCACGATTTGGCAACCCATTTTGAATCACCAGTTACCAATTCTTAATGTGATCCCGGCTCTACACATCCTCCGCCAAACTGGGGAGGCAGCAGACTGGGCTCATGCTTCCTTCAATGCATGAAGAGTTGCGCCACCTAATTTTCACCTGACAGGTGGGAGTTTCCCTGGTTGGACGTAGCGCGTGGAAGGAACACGTTAATCCAACAAGTTCCCTCCAGGGGGAGGCAGTTTAGAGCCCAGGGTTACTGCATGTTTTTGTGAGGTTATCTACCCTAGGGGACACGGGGAGGACATGCAAACTCCACACAGAAAGGCCCTTTCACCAACCCCACTGCAGTATGGGCACTGATGACGCGGAGGAGGAGACACGCCGCCAGCACCCACAGCGGTGCCCCTAGCGGGGATCGAATCCAGGACCTTCTACAGTAGCTGTGAGGTGACAGGACTAACCACTGTGCCACCGTGCCCCCACAAAAATCATGTTGCCGATATAATAAATACAGTGAGCAGGCACCATTTTTAAGGGCGCTTGCCCCTCCCATATATATGGCTTTGATTTTTCTTTTTCCGATTTGGAGAACACAGACAATAAAGAGAAATAAAAACATTATCACACATTTCTTAAACAAGCACAACACAATCAATATTATTGATTAGAACAACGTTACGCTACAACACATTGATTATTGACTGAACTATTGTTCCCCGACTCCACACGGGTGTGATTTTTATATACAATACACAGAAAAAACTAAATTCTCTTTCTCTAAATCCATCCATCCCTGTTTGTTTGAGAGAGAAAGCAAGCAAGCGATGGAGCAACGGATGAACACAGAGGGGGATAAAAAGAGCACATTTTGAAAGAAGACAAGACAGGAAATGGAGGGAGGGAGGAATGGAGGGGAGGGAGAGAGAGGAGCAGGCTTGTGAGGGAGGCAGAGGAGGAGGGAGAGGAGTGGTGTGGCTGCAAATAGAGCTGGGGGGTGGTGGGGGGAGAGAGGGAGAGCTTGCTAAATGAATTTGGCTT
>CM076979.1:12018898-12426398 GCA_039105355.1 Benthosema pterotum
TTTTAGATGTGCATTCCATTCACCCATTCATACACCGATGTAGGAGGTCGCTATGCAAGGCACCAACCTGCTCAGCGGGAGCACTTAGGTGTTCCACGTCTTGCTCAAGGACACTTCGACACTAATTAGGCCAGGAGGTAAAACCCACAGCACCAGGAGCCTCGTCTTCCTGACAGCGTCTCCGAGACGAGTCTCACCAGAGACAGCGGCCGGTGCTCCATGACACTTGGACGCAGGCTGGCCAGTCTGAACAGGTCGCCTGGAGGAGGGAGGAGTCTGTTGCACCTGCAAGTCTGAGAAACATCCCATGACTCCAGTTAATAAAGTACTGTAGATGTTGTAACCAGTAGATGTAGAGAAATCAAGGGAGAGAGTTGACGTGATATACATGTCTCTGTAATCAACTACTGCAGGGGTGCCCAAAAGGTAGATCGAGATCTACCAGTAGATCACATTGGCTGTGCAGGTAGATCACATGACAGTCCCCCCAGCACTTGGACCCTTATAGATCTGTAACTCTTGAGAGCTTTAAAATGAAACCAAATGGACCCGTAACCACTCTCAAGAGTTAAATTATGTTTAAACATCGGAATTACGTAATTTTCGAGAGTGTACATGATTAGAAAATGGAGAATAACTGTCATTTTGAACGTTTTGCCAGTTCTCTTTCGCAATTGTGGACAAAAACATGAAAGTTCTCAGTTTTGGGTGCAAGAGACTAAACTCAACACCACGAACTGTCAACTCAAACCTCAAATAATGTTTTCAAACGTCAGTAATAATACAGCAAAACCTTCCAATTCTGCCCTCTATTTTTTATTATAAGTTCATTATTCCTAAACACTATAACAGTAAGTAACACCATCACCACTATTTCAAAGCTCAAACTTTCTAGAGGGCCTGGAAATGGATTTTCAGTAATGGAACAATCACATTTTTTGATGTGTAGAACTTGTTGAGCCGGTCATTTTGAAAGTAGCTCTCAAGTCAAAAAAAGTGTGGGCACCCCTGAACTACTGTATTCAAGTCATAACGTAGAGCAGTGGGTATTTTTATACCAGGGCCCACTATTTATCCTGCATTTTAGTCACGGGGCCACCATTTGATGTTGAGTTTAGTCTCAAGTTTTTGTCCGCAATTTAGAGATAACTGGCAAAACGTTGCTCTAATTACCAATTCTTCTTGAAAATTAAGTAATTCAGATGTTTAAATATAATTTAACTCTTGAGAGCGGTAAAATGAAACCAAATGGACCCGGGAGGGTCCATTTGGTTTCATTTTAACGCTCTCAAGAGTCACAAATCTATAAGGGGTCCATTTGGTTACCAACTGTCCAACATATATCTGGAGACCACCTGGAATCCTCTCAGGCACCACTGGTGGTCCCCGGGCCCGGACCACCTGTTTAAAACCCCTGACGTAGAGGAGTGAGGGAATAACGCCCAAAATACAACAAAACGAACAATGTGTTTTATCAGTGGGGTGCCTTTTCCAACAGATTAAATTGACTAGTTTGACTAATTGCTGCGCTTTTGCTTTAGACAAACATGTCCTCCTCCTCATGTCAGCATGCAAGGACCCATGTGCATCAGCAACATGCGTATACCGTATATATTATACATAACATACAGTGTGACTACACACAGGCCGCCCCGACACATGCGGCGCTCTAAGGTATCCTTACAATCGAACCATTGAAGTGTAATCGGGACAGATTTCCACTCTCTCTAATGTGTGCCTCCTCCAGGGGCGGATTGGCACATATTTTCCCACCGGGACAATTTTGCCTTTGCCAGGCCACCCTGGTGGGGGCAGCTGGTTAACCAGATGTAACTCTTTGAGAGCGTAAAAATGAAACCAAATGGACCCTTGCAGGTCCATTTGGTTTCATTTTTACACCCTCAAGAGAGAAATATTCATCATGTGAATTAGCTCAACTTAGTCTACACAACTAGAGAATGTAGAAGATTAAGGGTTATTTTGATCTGTATGTTCCAGGCGAGCATCTAGTGCCACTAGTGCATTTTGGATCTTGTCCAGGCCACTAGGTGGCGCAGGCCACCGGGAAAACTCCCTGTACTCCAGATGGCCAATCCGCCCCTGCCTCCTCCTCCTCACATACTGTGTGTCTCTAAGAAGAGGAAGTCATCCCGCTGCTCCACAGCCACATCAATGCTGGAATCATCAGACACCAGAAAATATAGGGCACTTTCATATTTATTAAAGTGTTGGGCTCAGATCCAGAACTGTCCACAGAGAGCAAGAAGAGAGGCAGGGAGAGAGAGAGAGTGGGAGAGAGAATGAGAGATATTGAAAGAGAAAGGGAGAGAGAAAGAGAGGGAGGGAGTGAGGGAAAGAGAGAAAGGAGTCAGAGGAACAGAGGAAGAAGGCAGGAACCGCAGATCACTGAGGTTTCACATGCTTCCTCTCTCCCCCTCTATACATACACACACACACACACACACACACACACACACACACACACACACACACACACACACACACACACACACACACACACACACACACACACACACACACACACACACACACAGTGAGAAAGTCTGGAGGGGGAGCAGTTGGGGGGGGGGGGGGGGAGTGGAAATAGCATAGAAACACAAGGACACAATGTCATTCACAACAGGCGCATTGGCCAGGGAAACTAATAGCCCATCAGATTGTGTGTGTGTGTGTGTGTGTGTGTGTGTGTGTGTGTGTGTGTGTGTGTGTGTGTGTGTTGGTGTAAAGAGCTCTGGAAGGCAACACCGTACTAATAGGTGGGGTGAAAAATGTTGTATTTCAGCTCAGGTAACAAACAACCAGAGCGTGACGCAGTGCCTCGGACACATCATATCCAAATAATGAACATGCTGTACGGAATATATAAACATTAATAACTTGGGGATGGAGAAAAACAAACATTTTCTTCATAAATATGCACACATACAGTACATGGGCATATCTCTGAAACATTACCTGCTGCTGGCTTTTTCTTCCCTCCACTCCTTCCTTTCATTTGCCACAGAGGGTTGGTTTTTAAATCAACACTTCCTCCTTGTGGAACTGACATGAACTACAGGGACCTTTTCTGAGGCTGAGCTCCATCTGAATTCCCCTGGCGATGCAGCCTCACTCCTCCTGTGCATTCTTTAAGACACATCAAATGAATCACTGCAGTGGTTAAATCTTAATAATGTGTGTCTTTCATCCCTCGCTTCATGCCAGATCAGTTGACCAGTGGCCACATGTACTGTATGTCGACATAAACATATAAATACTGGGATCAGTCAATCAGTACCAATACAATGAGATCTAAAAACACTTCATCCAAGTCAGGGTTGTTCAATACATGGAAAATATATCACCACTACAACATTAACATGCCCTGATATATAAAACATGTTACAATTAGTTTGAAATGTGTGCATATATATGTAATTCTAAACTTTGTGTCATCATACCTGGTTAATCAGAACATGTGAGGAGCTACTCTGTGTCAAGACATTGTGTACAGATGATTCTTGTTCGGAGTGTTCGGAGTTTGGAAGTGCTCGTTTGGGTTAAAAATACATACATACATACACACACACACACACATACAGTGTGTACAGATATGCAAGCCCTCAATATGCAGACTTTAAGATACGATTATATCTAAAAGTACATGTGTGGGTATATGCATGCACACTGCACAAGCTTTCAAAAGGCTGCAGGCCGGCTGTGATTGTTAGAAAAGCTCTACATAGCCCGAGGCTTAATATACTATCTTGTGCAAACTAAAAAATGTGCACCAAATGAGCACCCTTATGTGCATAAAATTACCCCCGGGGTTAGATTGGGGCTGCGAGTCGATGGCATCCTCATTTTGGGGTGTTTTTTGGGGGTGGAGGGTTAGAGGTTAGGGAACCCATGGTCTAGATCACCTGGGCATCTCCTGGAGGAAAGGTGATGCACGTGGTATTGGGCAAACATCCTGTGAAAATAGGCAAACAGGTGAACAGTTCAATGAACAACACGAACACAGGCAACGATCACAGAGAACCAATAAAGGATCGACACACTTCTCTTAACTTGATTGACTTTATTTGTAAGGCACCAGAAGTACTTCCTTACTGCAGAACATTTCATTTTATTTATAGTAAATGTTTGTTACTTTTATAGTTCACTTTTTTTCTCGTTTTGTTAAAATGAAGCTATGATTCATCATGACACAAAACTTTTTTTGTTTGTTTGTTTGTTTTTTTTCCCGCCAAAGTACACACTTTCAGGTTTTACATTATACACAAAATAAGTATTTAAAAAAAGACCTTTACAAAGCTCAAAATGCTTACAATGCTTCACGCTATGAGGGGAGGAGGGAGGGGGGGGGGTAAGATGGGGCAAGCAATGGGGTCAGGACACAGGGGTAAGAGAGAAGAGGCAGGGGTTGACACTAAGGTCTCCGAGGCACTTGCCCATCGGGCAAGTACAAGTCAGGTTCTACTTGCCCGCAGGTCACGGTCACTTGCCCCCCAAAAATATATATTGTAAATTTTGCATTTAAGTTTACTTCCTACTTGGGTGCTTTAAACCAGGGGTTTTCAACAGGTGGTTCCGGGGACCACCAGTGGTCCTTGAGAGTGTTCCAGGTGGTCCCCAGCTAAGTTGGTTAACCAGATGTAACTCTTGAGAACGTAAAAATGAAACCAAATGGACCCTTGCAGGCCCATTTGGTTTCATTTTTACACTCTCAAGAGTTAAAATTCATCATGTTAATTAGCCCAGGTCGCAATGACCACCATCAAGACAAATTTATCTTGTCAAATTTATCTTATCAAATTTACACTTGCCCGATCGGGCAACCAGGTAGCAGTCTTCACTTGCCCCACCATTTTTTTTTGTACTTGCCCCGGGCAAGCGGGCAAGTCTTAGTGTCAAGCCCTGAGAGGGTCAAAGAGCAAAAAGGTCACCATACTGCAGTTTCCCCATAGGGTGTCACCAGCAGTACTGTAACAGGATAGCACGAGAATCATCATCCAGAACAGACAGAGATGCAGCCATATACACATAAAGCTTTATATGTATAACTGTATACAGAGGCTGACGGCCATCCCACTACTTCAACACATACATAGTTTCATCATCTGTATCGCTCTCTTTAAAACATCATCAGACTCTTATTCTAGTTATAATAACAATTAATAATATTTTAAAAGGAAAAGAAAGAAAGACAGAAGTGGATCACCACAGAGAAAATTTGGACCAAAGGTTCATTAAAAAGAAAAGAAAGGAGAGGAAAAAAATACATCTCTTCGCTATAGAAAGAAACAAGTCTTGGTTCCCATGTAGACATCATGCATGCGCGCATGTGTGTAAGTGTGTCTCGACTACACACACACACAAACACACACTCCACATATCACTACTACTACAAGTACAATATGTATTCTGGATGGGAGGATGCGAGAAGAAAAACTGCTAGCTTAATTCACAAGCAGAAGAGCGTATTGTTTATTATTAACAGTGATGCATTCCGCCTGTGGTTCACCACCACTGACAACCAAACCTACACAACTGCACACTCACACACACACTCACACTCACTATGTATTTCTCATACATACATACAGTACAAACATGGCCATGGGAGTCGTCTCAAAAGTCATTCGACCGATACCCTCATTATCTAGACATTTTGTCACATCTATTCACTCTCACAGTTTATTAATATTAAGCCACCAAAAGAGAGGGTAGGGGCAACGCAATAACACAAAAAGGAGCGTGTGTGTGTGTGTGTGTGTGTGTGTGTGTGTGTGTGAGTGAGTGAGTGTGTGTGTGTGCGCTGGGGGGGTATTTACCATGTTGCCGAATAGACTGCCTTCAGAACAAGTCAGTCAGTCGAACAACAAACTCTCTTGACCTTAGCTCAATTTTTGGCCAGCAGTCCTTTCACTGGAACATGCCATTCTAAAGCCCAAAGTAGGGCTATTCTAAGGACTACAGGAAGCAATGGGGAGGGGGGGGGGGCTTTATTTATCTCCCCAGCTAAAGAAAACAGTTGCCGCTTGTGCTTTGTCTGTGGACATCGATCATTTTTTTTCTTTTTAGGTCACAGGCTAGGAGATTTTTCACCGAAACTGTTATATATGTAGGCTAATGTCACCTACAGTACATAACAGTGTTTGTCTTATGTGTAGTACGGTAGTTCTGAATGAGGGTGGTAGGAGCGTTCGGTTCTAACTATAAGAGAAATATTAACATTTCCCAAAAGAATAGCGCTAGGAATTAAAGTAGAAGGACTGGATCATATCCTACATATAATGGGCAATAGGATTAAACTTAAATTAGCATCACCACCAGTGTGGTCTTTTTTTGTTGTTTTTGTTTCTTCTTACATAAAGGCGGTCCATGGCATCCACGTGACCGGGTGTGTTGTTTTTCTACGACTTTAACAGAAGAGTAAGGTGGATGCATCAGAGAACACTTCATCATCATACAGTACAACATCAAGGGATACGCTCCAAAAACAGGCGCTGCCCTCTGCTGTCAAATATACAACATGCACGTTTCTCTCTCCCTTTGACAACTGCTTTAATATTTGTGCAATTTTACAAGTGGGTGGGGGTGGGGGGGAGTTGGAAGGAGGGAGGGAGGGGGTTTTGGGCTGCAGACACACAAGTCAAGCGGCAGCTTTTCTTTTGTTGCACAATGTGCCATTCTCAGCTTTCTTTGTTGTTGAAAGCACTGCCTCTTCCAGGTTAAGGTGCTGGGCTGGAAATATCTCGTCTATATACCCTGCTGGGTTGGATAAGTATCATAAGTGGGAGGGGATTAGTTTTGAATGGTGGGATTGTTTGTTTTCTTTGACTGACAACTCTAATTTCAAATGGAAACACAAAAAAAAGAAGGTAGCTCAAAAGAAGAAGGTGCATTTTCCATTTCCCCACATACGAATTCAGGATGATCACCACACATAAAAAATGCCTTAGAGTTTCTATGGTATATGCCTTGTCATTACGCCTCTGCTTTCCGAGAGCCCCCTCGAGCGACTAAAAGCAACGCTAGAATTTAGGCTAGAGAATGGGAGCGTAGCTTCACACCAGGAGTTACAACAACGGCACTGTTTGCCTTTCTTGCGTGGAAAATCCCTGTTTAAACAGCACACTGATCCATCACAATCTGTCTTTTAAGCCCACGGCCAAATTCTAGCTTTAAATGGAAGCATGCAATTTAAACAGTCTAAGATATTCAACATCACTGTATTTTGTAAGCATTTTTTTTTTGTTTCTTTTTTTGGTTTGTTTTCTAGAAAACATTGTCCAGGCAGATCTTTCCATTTGTACAGGCGCCTACGGCTCATCTAGGAATCTGTGAAGGCGGCAATGTCACAAAGCAACGGAGGCTCATATAGGCCGTGTCGCCATCCTGTCTTGTCTAACAAATGCATTGTGTCGGTCCTAACACCTTTACCACGGTACATTCACACTCACAGATTGGCCTGCAAGGACCAGAGGCAGGTGTGGAGGAGAGGAGAGGGGAGGAGAGGAGAGGAAGAGGAGAGGAGAGGAGGGAGAGGGAGAGGGAGAGGGAGAGGGAGAGGAAGAGGGAGAGGGAGAGGGAGAGGGAGAGGGAGAGGGAGAGGGAGAGGGAGAGGAGAGGAGAGGAGAGGAGAGGAGAGGAGAGGAGAGGAGAGGGGAGGAGAGGGGAGGAGAGGGAGAGGAGAGGAGAGGAGAGGAGAGGAGAGGAGAGGAGAGGAGAGGAGAGGGAGAGGGAGAGGGAGAGGGAGAGGGAGAGGAGAGGAGAGGAGAGGAGAGGAGAGGAGAGGAGAGGAGAGGAGAGGAGAGGAGAGGGAGAGGAGAGGAGAGGAGAGGAGAGGAGAGGAGAGGAGAGGAGAGGAGAGGAGAGGAGAGGAGAGGAGAGGAGAGGAGAGGAGAGGGAGAGGGAGAGGGAGAGGGAGAGGGAGAGGGAGAGGGAGAGGGAGAGGGAGAGGAGAGGAGAGGAGAGGAGAGGAGAGGAGAGGAGAGGAGAGGAGAGGAGAGGAGAGGAGAGGAGAGGAGAGGAGAGGAGAGGAGAGGAGAGGAGAGGAGAGGAGAGGAGAGGAGAGGAGAGGAGAGGAGAGGAAAAAAGAAAATAAACGACAGTATAATAGACAGGAGGAAGGAAGGTACTAAAGCAATATGAATAGAAAATAGAAAAGAAAAACAACAACAACAAGAACCAAGCATAATCACATACAAAAATATCATACATAATCTTAAAAGGCTGCTTTTTTAGAGGGTGGGAGTTTGGGTGGAATTGTGGGAACAGAAGAAAAGTGAGAATAGGAAATAAGCACAAGGAGGAGGGGGGAAATGGGAATCAAAAAACAAAAAATATACTCAACAACAACGTGTTAAGTATAAGGTGTAGAGGTTGAGAATCTGGTAACAGAAGCATCCCAGTAGAGCTGAGCAGGTCAGGGCTTGGAGCCCAGGAGGAATGGGTAGGAAAAGGGGCTATGCCAAGGGACAGGGGATGAGAGAAGGGATGCTCTAGGCCAGGATGGGTTGCGGGGGGAGGTGGGAGGGTTTAGGTCAGGGATTTTCAACAGGTGGTCCCGGGACCACCAGTGGTCCTTGAGAGGGTCCCAGGCTAAATGATGTAAAGTTGGTGAAAATGAAACCAAATGGACCCTTGCGTGTCCATTTGGTTTCATTTTCACACTCTCAAGAGTTAAAATATCCATCATCTGAATTAGCACTACTTAATTAAGAAATCTACACTGTTTTGTTTGCGAAATCCAGCCTGGAATTGTGAACAGAACCAAAAGAATTGTTTAGTTTTAGGTCTTTGGGGCTAAAATGTCATCAACTGGTGGTGTCAAAAAAGGTTGAAAACCCCTGGTTTAGGTTAACCAGACCCAGGGCGCGGGGGTCTCTCTCTGGACACACACAAACTGAATCTGAACGGAGGGGGAACGGAGGGGAACGTGGGGTGTGTGGGACTGGGGTGGTTCCTATCATCTAATCGGACTTGTCCCCGTCCTCCTCGCGGTGGCTGTCGGCGCCGTCGCGGGCAGCCTTCTCCTCCTTGGCCAGCTGCGCCTGGGAGGCCAGGATGGAGGAGAGCGAGAAGAGGCCGGACGAGGAGGTGACGGAGGCGGGCAGGCCAGGCTGGCTCAGGCCCAGCGGCAGAGGGGTCATGGGCAGCGCCAGGCCCTGGAGCTGAGACAGCTGGTGAGCCTGGAGCTGCTGCTGCATGAGAGAGGAGCAAACCATGCAGCTCAGACACAGACACTGACATTAACACGCACTGCTAAGACTGATACATGTACATGTCACACAAGATGTTGAAAGAGCCATTTTCGAACAAAAATTAAAATGGGGAATTCCACCCATTTTCCACTCATTTTTCTGAGAGTGTACAAATGTGAACCAAATGGACCCTGGCGGGTCCATTTGGTTCCATTTGTACACTCTCAGAAAAAGTGTCCTAAAAGAGAAATCATTAACATGGTGAAACACAACTTGATGATGTCAACAAGTTTTGTTTCACCATATTAATGATGTTTTTTCAGACGTCGATTTCAAGGAAACACAGAATGGGGGAACTTTTTTTTTTTTTTATCATGTCCACACAACATCTCTAAACTGTTGAAAATGGGTAGTTCAGATTAAAGCTCCATCTCTGGTAAGTGCTGGGCCTTTATGTCATGGCCAAAAAGCGGATAGCCCTAATGTGTACACTATGTAATAATGCTGCTACAACCAGGAAGCCACTATGGGTGTGTTCTAGAGCCGCATGCAGCTCCTGAGCCGCAGGTTGCTGACCCCCGTGTTACACACATACTGTACACATGCTCTAAAACAGGGGTTTTCAGCCGGTAGTCCGGGGACCACCAGTGGTCCTTGGGAGGGTCCCAGGTGGTCCCCAGCTAAGTTGGTTAACCAGATGTAACTCTTGAGAGTGTAAAAATGAAACCAAATGGACCGGCAACACGTATACATACTTTAATGTTAAATATGTTATGTATAGAGAGAACAACCTCACTCATTTCTATTGCCCATTCCACAAGGATTGTCAGTCACTCCCTATGCTAGCCTGGTCCGTCACATTTAATATAGTATAATTAGCTGCAAACTACTGCATCCATAATGTCTCTGACAATGTGGATCTTACGCTGTCTCACAGATGGAGGTTGTTCAGAATTACTTGCAGGATCTTACTTGTCAGTAAGATCCTGCAAGTTTTTTTTTATTTTATTTTACTATGCCCCTTTAGGGAGTTTGTCCTCTGCATTTGTCACACATCCTAATTCATTTAGGTATGAGCAGTGAGCAGCCATGGTGCAGTGTCTGGGGACCACGCTCTAGTTGGAATGCCACTACCTTGGTCAAGGTCAGTGGCAGGAGTAGGCAGGGGGGTAGTGTGGGAATTTGTCTTGTCATTTAGTTTTATGGATACAATTCAGGCATTGTAAACAATCTTTCTCAATATGCTATACTATGTGTGTTGCGCAGGTGCACGCAAATGCGCATGCAAATGCAAGTGTGCATGCACGTGTCTTAAAGGGGAATTCCACTCATTTTCAATATTTTAATATGTCATTAATATACCTTAGAGATGTTGTGTGGACATGGTAAAAAAAGTTCCCCCTCATTCGGTGTTTCCTTGAAATGGAGGGCTGAAAAAATCATTAGCATGGTGAAACACATCTTGATGACATCATCAAGATGTGTTTCACCATGTTAATGAATTAGGACCTTGGAACCAAATGGACCCGCTAGGGTCCATTTGGTTCACATTTGTACACTCTCAGAAAAAAAATAATGAAAATGGGTGGACTTCTTCTTTAAGAGGCATCCCCCCACTTCTGAAAATCCCACTACAACACTGAGAGTAGGTACCCATCGTTGTGCACACAGACATGCTGCTATGGAATATGTCTGGCTGTATGATGACGATAACACAACACACTACTTGATGCCATGTCCAAAGATTCCTTCCTACACAGACTGTGATAAAGTAATCGGAATCCTTTAATACCCTCCCACTACTATTGTCATGCTTTTCATGAGGTCAACCATCCCCAAAACAATGGCATGACATCTCTCAGACAGAGAAAGGCAGACAGACAATGAATGTGAAAGAGAGATGAAGACAGTATATGGCCAACAACTGAGGCAACAAGATGAAAGGGTGTATATTAATCCTGTACAACAGGGGTTTTCAACAGGTGGTCCGGGGACCACCAGTGGTCCCTGAGAGGGTTCCAGGTGGTCCCCAGGTAAGTTGGTTAACCAGATGTAACTCTTGAGAACGTAAAAATGAAACCAAATGGACCCTTGCGGGTCCATTTGGTTTCATTTTTACACTCTCTGCACTCCCTGCTGTACAAGATGGATAACAAAATGTGACTAAAGAAGATGAAAATAAAAATCTAATATTGAGGACCCCCCCCTAAAAACACCCTATACTGCACCTACAAAGCCACAGCGCTCAGTTCCTAAGGCCAGGTAGACAGTGGGGAAAAAGTAAAGACCATGGAAAAAGCCATGCATCACAGTGATGAAACGGCTAAACTAGCTAACACGAGACGTAACATGATAGAGTATGCTAAGCTAGCTAGCATAGCGCCTCCGGTGATGAATGATTGTACCTCTTGGGCTAACGCCGTAGCGCAGTGATGAACTATCTGTGCTATCTGGCTAGCCCTGCCTCCACCCATATTGATGAGGCACAGCAGTAGCTACCTGGCTAATACCATGAAGTATTGCAGCAAGCTATATAGACTAGGGTATACTGTATGTAGAATTTTAATCAGTTGCTAAAAGACTTAGCAGTGAATAAAGCAAACATTTTGAGTGTTTAAAAATAACCGCAGTAATGAAGCATTGCAGGTGGACCAGTTTATTTTATTTAGTCTAAATGTTTTTAGCTAGCTATCCTAGATCTGTAACAAAGACAAAATGTAGCTCTAGGCAGGGGCAAAAGTGGGCCGGAATAGTGCCACTAAAACAAGTTGTTTCCCAACTCTGTGGGGAGGAACTGATGTGAAAACCCCATAAAACCTGTTTGCCACAAGCATATGTTCCGTACAAAAGAAATCACATGCTATAAACATTAGCACAACATCAGTTGAGTTAAGTTCCGGAAACGTTTAATCTGCGAGTCAAAACTCCAGTGTCTGTGTGCCACATGCATATGCATCTGGACTGCCTATGATCCGTCCACTGATACGGTGTGGAGTGGACAAAGCCTGTATGTGTGCAAATTACCACATGCAGTAGGCAGGCTAAATGCCAGATTAGATGGCCAACCTTTGGAAAGGATGCGTTTGAAGGTCATTTGATTTATTCTTCTTTTTACTCTAAACTTCATGGCCGAAGCCAACCTGAGACATTACTATGATTGCTAGTTTAGTAGCTAGTTGAGTCATAGTTATATTCATTATAGTTATAACTAGTTATATTTAAAGAAAAAGGTAATTGTTGAATTTTATCCTGATTTCCTGATGTTCTGCATCCTCATACAAATGTTTGTGTGTGTGTGTGTGAGCGCGCGTGCGCGTGTGTGTGTGTTTTGTGTGTGTTTGCATGTGTGTGTGTGTGTGTGTGTGTGTGTGTGTGTGTGTGTGTAGATGCGTGGTGTGTGTGTTACCCTGATGATAGAGTTCATCTCAGGGGGGGTGACCTGCTTGGCTCTCTCTATGGCTCCCAGGACCTGCTGCTGGTGCTGAGGGAGAGGAGGGGGAGGAGGGGGAGTTTAGATCAATATCAGCAGTCCTACAGTCATTCTCTGCTCCTTCCTTCAGCGTACACACACACACACACACACACACACACACACACACACACACACACACACACACACACACACACACACACACACACACACACACACACACACACACACACACACACACACACACACACACACACACACACACACACACACACACACACACACACACACACAAGAGCATAGCTTATCTGGATCACACAACCACCATTCATTTGCTCGTGCACACACGCACACACGGGCGCACGCACACACACACGAGGGATGATTCAAAGGTTGGAGAGAGGTGAAAAGAAGGAAGAGAGAGACGGAGACACTGAACAGATGAGGAGGAGCTTTAGTTAGAGAAGAGACAGACGGACAGACAGACATTCTGAGAATCGGAGTTATAGTAAGTAAATTAATGTACGGTTACTACGGTATGGCGAAGAATGTTGTCATTCTGGTCTGGAACAACATGACAGTCAGTGGGTTTAGCAGCCGATGTATGTGTGGGTAGAATTTCCTCTGCTTCCTTCTGCATGGACTGTGTGTGTGTGTGTGTGTGTGTGTGTGTGTGTGTGTGTGTGTGTGTGTGTGTGTGTGTGTGTGTGTGTGTGTGTGTGTGTGTGTGTGTGTGTGTGTGTGTGTGTGTGTGTGTGTGTGTGTGCGTGCGCGCGCGCGCGCTCACCTCCTGGGACAGGTAGGGGAGGACTTGAGCACAGATCCCGTTCAATCTCTTCACTATCTCAGCCTGTGAACACAAAGACATGGACAAGAATAGATGAATACATTGAAGAATCTGCTTGGTCTCACATCCGTTTGTATGCTAAACTGTGAGCCTTAGACAGATGTGGTGTTGTGCAATGTTAAGCTTAATCTCGAACAAAAATCTTTATATATAATTAGTCTATCTGTGTTACACTGTCATACAGTGTGGTGTTTTGTTTTTCAAAAGGTCAAGGATGAAATAAAATAAACAATAAAACAACCCACACCCACTGAAGACTTCATTACAAAAGTCCTTAAACATGCTATGACGTTGGTACTTTTTCCATTTGTCTATTGAGTTGACATTACTACAATGTCCCCCGATGTTATTAAAATGCACAAGGATGTTTTGCCTGCAGTGTACTAAAGCTTCTCTGTACAAGGGAAAATACAAATGGTAACAGACTGGACATCTGAAGCATCAAGACTTCAGACAACATGTTTTCACCGTGTGTCAACTACTCGTTTTTAACATCAACACTGGTGAGAATCTTCTGAGAATCTGTCTTTGATTTTCTTTTTAATACCACACATTTTTAAAATGAGCCATGTTCATCTGGCAAAGGAGACAAACGGGACCTGTTGTTTTAAACATGCGCAGTACAGTATCGTTTTGGGAAGGAGTAAACCAAACAGGATATTAGACACTAATGTACAATGGTCATTATCTAGGCCTGTGGTCTGATATTCATTTTATTATAGTCACACACACACCAATATACACAGTACCTGTACGTACAGTATGTATATATATATTTTTGCACACAGAATATGAAGTCTCACTTACAACCCCAATTCCGTTGAAATTGGGACGTTGTGTAAAATGTAAATAAAAACAGAATGCATTGATTTGCAAATCGTTTTCAACCTCTATTCAGTTGAATACACCACAAAGACAATATATTTAATGTTCAAACTGATAAACTTTATTGTTTTTTGAAATTATACAATCTTTTGTAAATTGATCCCTGCAACACGCACCAAAAGAGTTGGGACGGGGGCAACAAAAGACTGGGAAAGATGATGAATGCACAAATAACGCCTATTTGGAACATTCCACAGGTAAACAGGTTAATCTTAAACAGTTTAATATCGTGATTGGGTATAACAGGACCATCCCAGTCGTTCACAATCAAAGATGGGACGAGGTTCACCACTTTGTGAACAATTCTGTGAGAAAATCATCCAACGGTTTAAAGACAATGTTTCTCAACATTCAATTGCAAGGAATTTGGTGATTTCATCATCTACAGTCCATAATATAATCAAAACGTTCAAAGAATCTGAAGAACTTGCTATACTAAAGCGACAAGGTTGAAAACCAACACAGAATACTTGTGACCTTTGATCCCTCAGGTGGCTCTGCATTAAAAACTGACATCATTGTGTAAAGGATATTACTGTGAGGACTCAGGAACACTCAGAAAACCATTGTCAGTTTACATAATTTGTCGCTACACCTGCGATTGCAAGTTAAAACTCTACCATGCAAAGCAGAGCCATACATCAGAAAGGTTGGTTTGAAAAAACAACCAGAAAAACAACCAGAAATGCCTTCTCTGGGTACAATATCATTTGAAATGGTTAGACACAAAGTGGAAAAGTGTGCTGTGGTCTGATGAGTCCACATTTCTAATGATAGTGGACCAGAGAAGGCATTTCTGGTTGTTTTTCTGGTTGTTTTTCAAACCAACCTTTCTGAAGTATGGCTTTGCTTTGCATGGTAGAGTTTTAACTTGCACTCACAGGTGTAGCGACAAACTATGTAAACTGACAATGGTTTTCTGAGTGTTCCTGAGTCCTCACAGTAATATCCTTTACACAATGATGTCAGTTTTTAATGCAGAGCCACCTGAGGGATCAAAGGTCACAAGTATTCTGTGTTGGTTTTCAACCTTGTCGCTTTAGTATAGCAAGTTCTTCAGATTCTTTGAACGTTTTGATTATATTATGGACTGTAGATGATGAAATCACCAAATTCCTTGCAATTGAATGTTGAGAAACATTGTTTTTATACCGTTGGATGATTTTCTCACAGAATTGTTCACAAAGTGGTGAACCTCGTCCCATCTTTGATTGTGAACGACTGGGATGGTCCTGTTATACCCAATCACGATATTAAACTGTTTAAGATTAACCTGTTTACCTGTGGAATGTTCCAAACAGGCGTTATTTGTGCATTCATGGCCTTTCCCAGTCTTTTGTTGCCCCGTCCCAACTCTTTTGGTACGTGTTGCAGGGATCAATTTACAAAAGATTGTGTAATTTCAAAAAACAATAAAGTTTATCAGTTTGAACATTAAATATATTGTCTTTGTGGTGTATTCAACTGAATAGAGGTTGAAAACGATTTGCAAATCAATGCATTCTGTTTTTATTTACATTTTACACAACGTCCCAATTTCAACGGAATTGGGGTTGTACGTGCATACACACACACACACACACACACACCACACACACACACACACACACGCACACGCACCCATCGCGCACACGCACCCATCGCAGATGAGAGCACATCAAGTCTCCCTGGCACTTCCTGGCACACAGGTCTATTATCACATTTGGCTGGTTATCATCCAATCCGTGTGAGAGATATGCAAAGCAAGTGGTAATTGCGTTAGAAGCTAATTGGCTGTGCGACGAGGAGCGGGGGCCATCCTAACGGTCGTTAGGCATGCGGAGCAGCGCTTCATTTCTATCTTCTCATCATTACACACACCGTCTCTGACATGGCTCTGACTGGAAATGTCTCCACGGTACAGAAATCACCCCCACCGCCGCCAAGACGCTTCATTCTGAACACTTATTCTATTGCTAGTTTGATCACTTAAAAATAGTCTACCTTAAAATGACTGATGACCGAAAATGTGTTGAGAGCTTGTAGATCTTGTAGATCTGTTGTCTCCTAATTGTATTATATAAACCCAACATAAAAACAGTTCCTGTGTGTGTGTGGGGAGGAAGGGGAGAATGCTTAGGCCTGGTACTAAGATGCAAAACAATATTATAATTATTCATGGGTCTCATTTGTAGTTCTTTGGCGGCCATGTTGAGGACCAACATAGGTGATATAAGCTATGTTGGTCCTCAATATGGCTGCTAAAGGACTACAAATGAGACTCAGAGTCATGAATATACTGAGAATCTTATAAAGAGAGCACTTTCGGACAAAAATAGTGAAAATAGCAGATCTACTGATTTTGTGCGTCACACTGCGAGCCTATCTGCTATTTTTCGGGGCACAACCCAGCACTCCATCGACTGGAGATGAGGTGTACAACATGGATTTATAAACATACAACCCCAATTCCGTTGAAGTTGGGACGTTGTGAAAAATGTCAATAAAACCAGAATGCATTGATTTGCAAATCGTTTTCAACCTATATTCAGTTGAATACACCACAAAGACAATATATTTAACGTTCAAACTGATAAACTTTATTATTTTTGAAATTACACAATCTTTTGTAAATTGATCCCTGCAACACGTACCAAAACAGTTGGGACGGGGGCAACATAAAACTGGGAAAGGTCATGAATGCACAAATAACGCCTGTTTGGAACATTCCACAGGTAAACAGGTTCATTTTAAACAGTTTAATATTGTGATTGGGTATAACAGGACCATCCCAGTCATTCAGAATCAAAGATGGGGCGAGGTTCACCACTTTGTGAACAATTCTGTGAGAAAGTCATCCAACGGTTTAAAAACAATGTTTCTCAACATTCAATTGCAAGGAATTTGGTGATTTCATCATCTACAGTCCATAATATAATCAAAACATTCAAAGAATCTGAAGAACTTGCTATACTAAAGCGACAAGACCGAAAACCAACACCGAATACTTGTGACCTTTGATCCCTCAGGTGGCTCTGCATTAAACACTGACATCATTGTGTAAAGGATATTACTGTGTGGACTCAGGAACACTCAGAAAACCATTGTCAGTTTACAGAATTAGTCGCTACACCTGCGATTGCAAGTTAAAACTCTACCATGCAAAGCAAAGCCATACATCAGAAAGGTTGGTTTGAAAGACAACCAGAAAAACAACCAGAAATGCCTTCTCTGGGTCCACTATCATTAGAAATGGTTAGACACAAAGTGGAAAAGTGTGCTGTGGTCTGATGAGTCCACATTTCTAATGATAGTGGACCCAGAGAAGGCATTTCTGGTTGTTTTTCAAACCAACCTTTCTGATGTATGGCTTTGCTTTGCATGGTAGAGTTTTAACTTGCAATCGCAGGTGTAGCGACTAATTCTGTAAACTGACAATGGTTTTCTGAGTGTTCCTGAGTCCACACAGTAATATCCTTTACACAATGATGTCAGTTGTTAATGCAGAGCCACCTGAGGGATCAAAGGTCACAAGTATTCGGTGTTGGTTTTCGGTCTTGTCGCTTTAGTATAGCAAGTTCTTCAGATTCTTTGAATGTTTTGATTATATTATGGACTGTAGATGATGAAATCACCAAATTCCTTGCAATTGAATGTTGAGAAACATTGTTTCTAAACCGTTGGATGACTTTCTCACAGAATTGTTCACAAAGTGGTGAACCTCGCCCCATCTTTGATTCTGAACGACTGGGATGGTCCTGTTATACCCAATCACAATATTAAACTGTTTAAAATGAACCTGTTTACCTGTGGAATGTTCCAAACAGGCGTTATTTGTGCATTCATGACCTTTCCCAGTTTTTTGTTGCCCCCGTCCCAACTTTTTTGGTACGTGTTGCAGGGATCAATTTACAAAAGATTGTATAATTTCAAAAAACAATAAAGTTTATCAGTTTGAACATTAAATATATTGTCTTTGTGGTGTATTCAACTAAATATAGGTTGAAAACGATTTGCAAATCAATGCATTCTGGTTTTATTGACATTTTTCACAACGTCCCAACTTCAACGGAATTGGGGTTGTATTAGTTCAACGCAAAATGATGCGTTCCAAGTTCAGGAGGAGCAACTCAATGCTGCCTTCCGGCAAGGCAGGGAAAGGAGTGACATTTGCATTTCTTTCACTGTAATAAAAGCAGCATCCGTGGCCTGGAAAGGGCAGTTGTTTTACAGACAGGTAGGGCAGCTGCTAAAACCAGCTTTGATGTCTGTGTGTGTGCAAACTGTGCATGTGCCTGCCTGGTTCCTAATATGATGATATTGTTTTGTAAGAAACAGAACCTTTCCCAATAGATTTGGAAAACAAACTGCAGGCAAACAGCGTAGAATATCAAAAACCTTGTTTGATTCTCGTCACGTGACTCGCAGGGCCGAGATCGTGTGCAACAAAATTGGTTAAACCATCACGCCTCTGCAACAAACTGTGACATTTGTAGAATTTTATGTGGCACACTATGAATCCACTGCGGTGGAAATTGCTTTTGGTTCTGCGTTGTTTACAGGCCCCTCGGTGTGTCATAGAAATCCAGGTTTCGACCAGAAAAAAACTTTGGAAGCAAATTATACCCGAGAGATGAACGGAATATAAAAACACTGGTATGATTGTGAATACAGTGAGCCGTTACTATGAAATCCAGGCTTTTTTTGTGTGTATGCGTGGGTGTGTCACACACAATATTTGGGTATTCTTGACCCAGAACTCCTGTGCAACTTGTGATTATGAAACCTAGAGGCCAAAACACACCAAAGGGTCATGTTCTAATATCCAATGTCCAATGCAAAAAAAGAAGAAAAAAAGCTAATTGAAACGACTGCAAGAATTAATTGTCGATTTCAATTTCTAATCATGATTTGTGACAGCCCCTATGGAAGAGAGAAACAATAATAATAATGGACACAAGGCGTTTTGTTTTAACTCAGTCGAGTGAGAGATGAGAGAGTAAGAAAGAGAGAGAGAGAACAAGAGACAGAGGGGTGCAGGGGGTTGGGGTTGGATGTATACAATGGGCCCAGACATGAATGCTCTCCGACACTCGTTTCCACACAAACCCCTTCAATTTCAACTCACTAATGGAACCGCTGCTTCTTTGCGCCCACTCTCAGTGCACAAAGCAAGCACATGCACACACACACACACACACACACACACACACACACACACACACACACACACACACACACACACGCACACGCCGGAGTCCACACACTGTCACAAGAGCACACATACAATTAATTGCGCGTGCACACATACACACGCACACGCACACACACACACACACACACACACACACACACACACACACACACACACACCTCACTTTCAACAAAGAATTTCTAAATATTTCATCCCTGTCAAAAAAAGAGTGGGTCGTGATGAATTGTGTTCATGAGCACAGCTGTGTGTGTGTGTGTGTGTGTGTGTGTGTGTGTGTGTGTGTGAGTGAGTGTGTGCGCAGTGGTACAAGATTACAGTATATTCTACGTGTAATTTCCTACAAATTTGCTTCCCTATTCACCTGTGTGTGTGCACGCATGTCTGCTTTACAGAGTCTGTGTAGTATAGGTGCATATAATAATATATGGTGTGTGCGTGTGTGAATTTATTGTGCGTGTGTGTGTGAGTGTGTGTGAGTGTGTGTGTGTGTGTGTGTGTGTGTGTGTGTGTGTGTGTGTGTGTGTGCGTGAGTGAGTGTGCACACGCATGTGAATGAGAGACAATTTTGTCAAAGAGTACTCTGCATTCGGTAAGGCTGTTAGTGATCGTGCACCGTCAATCATAGGGCAGTGTGTGTGTGTGTGTGTGTGTGTGTGTGTGCGTGCGTGTGTGTGGGACAGCACCAGGTGAGGTCACTGATAAAGGCTAACCCTTGCGAGGCTCATCGTTCTCTCTGCCTCCCACAGCCAGGGCATAAATTACTCCCCTCTGGCCTGCCATGGAGACTGATGTATGGCCACTGTCTGCTGACTGGGAACACAGCAGGCTATAGGCTGGAGAGAGCTACTGTACAACACCTCACTCCAACTAATCAATTGTAAAATATAATCAATAATCATTGTTTTGAAAAAAAAAAAAAAAAATAGTCGATTGATGATCAATGTAGATCAGGGGTTTTCAACAGGTGGACCACCAGTGGTCCCTGAGAGGGTTCCAGGTGGTCCCCCGGCTAAGGTGGTTAACCAGATGTAACTCTTGAGAACGTAAAAATGAAACCAAATGGACGCTTGCGGGTCCATTTGGTTTTCATTTTTACACTCTCAAGAGTTAAAATATTCACCATCTGAATTAGCCCAAGTCCACACAACTAGAAGATGGACAAAAGCAAAAGAAATCTTTAGTTTTGGGGTCTGTGGGGCTAAAATGTCTTCAAGTGGTGGTCTGTGTCTCAAATTCTGAAAAGATGGTGGTCCCAAGTATTAACAAGAAAAGTGCCCCTACGGGGCACAGGTCTCCACCGTTCGGGCTTAGCAATTGATGATATTATTCTAATATATATAAAACACTAATGACACACGGGACGCAATGACGATATTGATGATGTCATTCTTAAAAAAAAGGGTTAAAGTGTAAGATCGGTATATCATATGTGTCAATTATTCACAATTTAAAAAAAGGCTAAGAATTGATGTTATTGTTATAATTTATATAAAATATGAATGTTTTTTCTGAATCTGAAATTTGTATTTAATTTCCGTTTGGAAATAAAAAATCATTCAAATATTCGAATAGAATTGTGAAATAGTTTGAAAAAAAAATAATGAGTAAAAATAATGAATATATTTGTTGATGCATTCAATAAAGTCCATGAGATCTATGATGACATCATAGATCTCATAGCCGAGCCAGACAGCGGGGACCTATACACAACTCTATTTCATGGAACGCACTCCGTTCCATGAAATACATCCCGCTTGTGATGTAATGATGACATCATAGATCTCATACCCGAAATAGAGTTGTGTATAGGTCCCCACTGTCTGGCTCGGCTATGAGATCTATGATGTCATCATTACATCACAAGCGGGACGGAATGACAATGTACGCCGGGACGGAATTACGTATTTGAATGCATCAGGCTAGTGTTCTGGAAGCACAGGACATGAAATAGACTTGTGTATAGGTCCCCACTGTCTGGCTCGGGTATGAGATCTATGATGTCATCATTACATCACAAGCGGGACGGAAGGACAATGTACGCCCGGACGGAATTACGGAGTGCGTTCCATAGTCCATGGCCATTTCATGTCTGCAGCACTCAATGTTAAGAAGAAAGTTGGTATTCCTATTTGTCTTACTACTGCAAGTAAGTCATAAAGTACTTGTTCCCAATAAGCTGGTGATCCTCTTAACTTTTTCAGCAGTTTGTAAGCCTTGTCTTTGCGTACCATGTCATGCATCTTTTCTTTCGATTTCATCATTCCTGCATTAACTTTTTGGTTTTGGAATGTTTCTCCAAGACTCTTTCGTAAAGCTATTTGAATGTGGTCTTGGACGTCTTCTTCTTCTACTATGTACTGAGCTGCTAAGAGATAGTCTATGTCTTTAGCAAATCTTCCTTTGGAATGTAAAATACGTTGCTGAAAATATTTTCTGTGTGTAATTCTTTTCTCTCTATGTGTTCGTAGTCCTCCACGTCCATATGGATACTTGCATGGATTTGCCAATTCTTCATAATTCTCGTCATGGTAGAATGGGCGTGGTTTTTGATTTTCTGCTGGAGCAACCGAATATGTTAAATTCTCTTTTTGGAGTAAAGTGTCATATGGGATTCCTCGAGTCTTTGTAATTTCTTCAAATGCTTGTCTATCTTCTTCATCTTCATCCTCATTTTCTTCTTTGTCTTCATCAGTTTCTGATTCCTGTGCAATGTCTGACTTTATTTTCTCCTGATTTTCCATTTGATGTTTATATTCATCTCTTTGACTGTCTTCTTTCTTTTCTTGGTATTCTAAGCTTGTCATGCCTCTCCATAACTCTTCATTCCGTTGTATCCATTGATCTTCCCAATCTCTGCACACATCAATCTTGGCATATAGAGGATTGTTTTCCTTTAGCCAAATTAATGCATCTAAGACTTTCTTTGGCCGCACATATTCATGTATATAGTGTCCCGTATATGATAACTTTCTTTTCAATTTTAGCGGAATAACTTCAGGAGACTCTGGAACTCTTGGTAATAATGTGGTGACGGTGTGTACATCTGTCGGTACATTGACCGCATTGCCATGAATTGCCTTTTGTCCTCCTCTTGGTAATGCAAACAATTTCATGAAGGGTATTCGTTGACTAATTAGTCTTTCTTCTAAAGGCCGTAAATCCTGTAGTTCTTTCGGAATATCGTCCAAAGATAATCCATTGGCCCAAGATTGTCGCGGCAAATTTCCAACCTTAACAGATTGGTGACATGTGTGGCATATCCAATTATCTTCCGTAGATGGTTTCTTCTGAAGAAGATTACTAGTTTCTGTTGAAGCTTTGTATTTTTCACATGTATATTTCACAACTGTTTCTCTGTAAAGCAATCTTTCGCAACAAAAGCATACATAATTGGGCCACTTTCTCTAATTTTTTTTAAGAATGCAATTCCCGACTCCTTAACGGTTTCCACCTGCATTTCCGTTTTCTTAATCTTGTTCTGTCGATGGCGTTTTATCGCTTCTCTGCCTCGTCTGCGTCTTACAGTCTTTTGTTCTTCATTCTCCATTACCTTTTTTTTCTTCTTTCTTATTCTGTCAGTCTTACGATAACTTTCTATATCTGCTACATCAGCTCCTCTTTCCTTTCGTCGTAGCGCCCTCCACTTTCGTTCACGTTCACGTCGTAAATTCTTCTTTGCTTTGATCTCTGCCATCTGCTTTTCTTTCATTTCTTCCTTATTTGTCAATATAGTCATTTTCTTTGTCTTAATCTTCTTCTGTCGATTTCGTTTTTTTCCCTGTCTTTCCCGTCTGCGTCTGAGATTCTTTTCTTGTTCATTCTCCATTACCTTTTTTTTCAGTTTTCTTTACCTCTCGGTATTACGATAACTATCTATATGTGCTACATCAGTTCTTTTTTCCTTTCGTCTTAGCGCCTTTCTCTTTCGTTCACGCTCACGTCGTATCTTTATTCCATCATTTCGTGAATCAAAAACTGTGATGGAGTTTTGGGTCTCCAAGCTATTTGATACCAAGTTTCTGGGCAAATTCATGTATTCAATCACCTTTGTCAAATAGTCTTGAGATTCATCCGTGTAAATATCCTGATCACCTACTGTTGAATCTTCCTGATTTCCATTTTTCTCTTCCTTTGTCTCGTCCAATAGAATTTCTTCCATTCTTTGCCTATTCTTATTCCTTTTAGCATCTCCTTTCTCCTTTACTTCCAGCGCCCTTCTCTTTCGTTTATGCTCACGGCATAAATTCTTCTCTATCTGTATTTGTTTTATTCGGTCTCTATTCTTCTCTCGACGAACCTCATCAATACAGCCAAGAGTCATTAATCCATCCTTCTTTTCATTTTCTCCAATTTCATCTATGAGTGTTCTGCAATCCTCTCTTTCAGGCAACCAAATGATCTCCTTGCAATTTTCATTTGATACTTCAGTCAAGTACTGAACCTTTTTTCCATCGCTTCGTGAAGCCAAAATCTTGATGGAGTGTTGGGATCCCAAGTTATTTGATATCAAGCTTCTAGGCGAATCCATGCAGTCCAATATCTTCGTCAAAGGTTTTTGAGATTTATTCACCGAGATCTTCTGCACACCTATTCTTGAATCTTCCTGAATGGAGCGTTGATATTCCAAACTATTTGACACCAATTTTTGAAGTGAATTTATGGTTCTGTTCTCATCCTTATGTTATTACCTCACCTGTGCACAGTCTATGGAAGATATGACATCATTTTGACGTATTTGAATGCATCAGGCTAGTGTTCCGGAAGCACAGGACATGAAATAGAGTTGTGTATAGGTCCCCACTGTCTGGCTCGGCTATGAGATCTATGATGTCATCATTACATCACAAGCGGGACGGAATGACAATGTACGCCGGGACGGAATTACGTATTTGAATGCATCAGGCTAGTGTTCTGGAAGCACAGGACATGAAATAGACTTGTGTATAGGGTATGAGATCTATGATGTCATCATTACATCACAAGCGGGACGGAAGGACAATAGTCCCCACCTTCGGTGGAGACGTATTTGAATGCATCAGGCTAGTGTTCCGGAAGCACAGGACATGAAATAGAGTTGTGTATAGGTCCCCACTGTCTGGCTCGGCTATGAGATCTATGATGTCATCATTACATCACAAGCGGGACGGAATGACAATGTATGCTGGGACGTAATTACGTATTTGAATGCATCAGGCTAGTGTTCTGGAAGCACAGGACATGAAATAGACTTGTGTATAAGTCCCCACTGTCTGGCTCGGGTATGAGATCTATGATGTCATCATTACATCACAAGCGGGACGGAAGGACAATGTACCCCCGGACGGAATTACGGAGTGCGTTCCATGAAATAGAGTTGTGTATAGGTCCCCACTGTCTGGCTCGGCTATGAGATCTATGATGTCATCATTACATCACAAGCGGGACGGAATGACAATGTACGCCGGGACGGAATTACGTATTTGAATGCATCAGGCTAGTGTTCTGGAAGCACAGGACATGAAATAGACTTGTGTATAGGTCCCCACTGTCTGGCTCGGGTATGAGATCTATGATGTCATCATTACATCACAAGCGGGACGGAAGGACAATGTACGTACGTGCGGAATTACGGAGTGCGTTCCATAGTCCCCACCTTCGGTGGAGACAACAAAAAGGTTGAAAACTCCTGATGTAGATGATCAATTGTAGCCGTGTTGATGGTTATGCTTGCGATTACTGCGATTACTGCACGTGCACATGTAGTGTGCACGTGGTTGCTGTGCAAAATGTCAGATTTTCCATGTTGCCCTACAAAGTGCTGCGACTATGGGGGGAACATAGCCAACACAACACTGGGTTTAAAAGGGTTTTCATCTGGTCAGCCAAATGAGACATTGGCAAATAAGCGATATTACACTCATTGTAAACAATGTTCTTGAGGTAATTGTTTATCCCCCAAAATCGCAATGGATAATTTGACATTTGGGATAAATAAATAAGTCTGTATGGGGGGGGGGGGGGGGGGGGGGGGGGAGTACTGTTGAATTTACAATGTGTTAAAGAGAGAACTAACTAGCCCTTCGCTGAACCTCATCCCAAGAGGAACTGTCTAAAGCCAATACAAATAGTTCAACATTAGTAATATACTGTATACGATAGCATTTTATCCCCGCAGACCAAAAACAAAATATTTCTTTTGCTTTTGTCCACAATACCAAGATGGATTTGGAAAACATACAGATCAAAATGACCATTAATCTTCTACATTCTCTAGTTGTGTAGATGTGTTCAAATTTATTGAAGCATTGAAGACATTTTGAAGCTCTTGCTAATTAAATGATTAATATTTAAAGGGGTATTCCACTTTCAAAAAACCTTTGGTCATTTTATGGTCTACTCAGTCTCATTTGAACACACCAGACAGTTATTCCATTCAGTATTTAGATATTTGATGTTCACTTTAGCGTATCCGCCTCCTTCCTATACAAATCCATAACTCAAAACTCCATTTTAACCATGACAGATTATTCAAAAACAACAGATAAAAAGCACTAGATTATCTGCCAGGAGTTTTTGACTCATTTTGGTGCTAGGGGGGTCTGGAAAAAAAAAATAGATATAGCGACAAAAGCACCAATTTGGCAAAACTGCCGAGAATGCTCCTGGATCTCACCCACGAAGATGGTGGCTATGTTTATGCTTCATATTAGTGAGCCTGATCTCACCTGTAAAGGATAAATAATCCGTCATTTGTATGCCTTTTCCTGCTGAACACAAAACCGCCTAAACAAAGGATAATGATTCAACCATGTGGCTGCAAACACTGAAACAATCATTTTCTCATTTAAAATCCAAAACAACCCAACTAAGATATACAGGGGTTAATTGAAAGAACGTTGTCAGCGCCATCAGACATGAATGCACCGCTCATGTCACATAACACGAGTTTCAGACAAACGTTTCAATATGTGCATATCATAATTCAAATATTTTTTCCCCATTATTTACCACACCTGCCAGATCCTGTAATGTGATCCACGTAATGGGAGCTAAACGAGGAAATGATGACACCATTAAGACTAGTCCCCTGGTACCCAAACAGCCCCGGAGGCAAAGGAATTCAAATCTCTGGTGCTTGTGTGAGATACAGTCAAACCAGCAGCGCTGTGCAGGGACCACCACCTCCACCAGTCACTCACACACACCTGTCACTCAACCCAAGACAGCTGCAGTCTGGGAAGAGGGAGGTCTCAGCTGTGTGTGTAATAATAATTATGTCAATAGAGCTGAGCAGTCCCGCTCCCTTGTGACGTCGCCCTTATTCCAGAGGGATGGAGGGTCGCGTCCTGTGGTCTCCGCTCACGTCCAGGACCGTAGGGATGGAGGGTCGCGTCCTGTGGTCTCCGCTCACGTCCAGGACGGTAGGGGTGGAGGGTCGCGTCCTGTGTCCGCTCCCGTCCAGGACCGTAGGGATGGAGGGTCGCGTCCTGTGGTCTCCGCTCGCGTCCAGGACCGTAGGGATGGAGGGTCGCGTCCTGTCTCCGCTCACGTCCAGGACGGTAGGGATGGAGGGTCGCGTCCTGTCTCCGCTCCCGTCCAGGACCGTAGGGGTGGAGGGTCGCGTCCTGTGGTTTCCGCTCGCATCCAGGACCGTAGGGGTGGAGGGTCGTGTCCTGTCTCTGGTCACGTCCTGTCTCCGCTCGCGTCCAGGACGGTAGAGATGGAGGGTTGTGTCTTGTCTCCGCTAGCATCCAGGACCGTAGGGATGGAGGGTCGCGTTCTGTGGAAGCGCAGGACAGACAGTCTCTCGTTGCCGGCTCTCCTAGACAGACAGCGGACCCCGGCCAGCCCCAGGCCCTCCATCAGATCCAGGACCTCCTGGGGGTCGTTCTCCTCCTCCACCACTAGGTAGAACCTGCCCCGGGGGGACAGGAGGCGGGGCACGGAGGGCAGGAACCTGTCCGTCACCTCCCGGCCCCGCCTCCCGCCGGCCCAGGCCGCCGCCCCCTCCGCCCCGCCCACCTCCTCAGAGGGCGTGGCCACGTAGGGCGGGTTGAAGAGCAGCACGTCCACACGGCCGGCCAGCCGCGGTTCCAGACCCTCCGCCAGGTCCGCGACCTCCGTCTCCAGGGCGACGCCGTTCCTCCGGGCCGTTTCCTCCGTGCAGCGGGTCGCTGCCGGGTTCAGGTCGGTGCACAGGTAGCGCACGGTACGGGTGCTGCCGCTACAGCTACAGCTAGAGCTACCACTACTGCTACAGCTAGCGCTACAGCCACTGCTAGAGCTACAGCTACCACTAGAGCTACATCTACCGCTAGAGCTACCCTAGAGCTACAGCTACCACTAGCGCTACAGCTGGAGCTAAAGCTAGAGCTACCGCTAGAACTACAGCTAGCACTACAGCCAGCACTACAGCCACTGCTAGAGCAACAGCTACCGCTAGAGCTACTGTTGGAGAAACAGCTACCGTTACAGCTACCGCTAGAGCTACAGCCACCGCCACCGTACGAGGGCCCGATCACCCAGCGCGCCAGGAAGGCGGAGACGACGCCCGAGCCGCAGCCCACCTCCAGGCACAGGGAGGGGCTCAGACGTCGGAGGGCGGCAGCGTCGGCCTCCAGAGCATCCATCAGCAGGAAGGAGTCCTCGGCCGGCTCGTAGACGTGGAGGAACTCCCCGTGACCCGCGTGGGAGTGGAGCGGTGTGGGGTAACGGCACGGGGACATGGTGGGATTCGTAGGCTACGACGGCGGGATGATGGCCGCAGCCTTCTGTCTCGTTGCTATCACACACTATTCACGCGTTTCGCTCTGTCGTCTCTCCCTGCGTTATAGTTAAAGGGGAATTTCACCCATTTTCTACATTCTATGTCATTAGTATACCTTAGAGGTGCTGGGTGGACATGATAAAAAAAGTTCCCCCATTCTGTGTTCCCAAGAAGTGCAGGTCTGAAGAAAACCACTAACATGGTGAAACATCTTGATGACATCATCAAGATATATTTTCTCCATGGATTTCTTCTTCTTAGACCCGGACAAATGGAAGGGGACATTTGTAGGCTCTCAGAAAAAATGTTGAATGGGTGGGTGGAATTCCCCTTTAAAAACCTGATGACACAAAGCGAATGCAGGTAATATCGAGGTTCACTGTCGTCGACCATTCAAAGTGCACTGGGTCCCTCAGTGGCCTCCGATTGGCTGGTTTTAGGTGATGACGTAATGGTGACGTAATTCAGACATCCTTATAAATATTCTCACGGCTATTATCTCCTGGAGGTGTCAGGGTATACTTGGTCTCTGGTCGCTCGCACAAGTAGGCCATGGCACTCTCCTGAGTGCGGCGACTGGAATGAATGCTCCCAGAATGTTGTGTCTATTGTCATGAGAAGAGTTGGCTTCAAACAAGATTTAAAAAAAAAATGACATCATCAGCATCACCGGATGCTAAATATTTTCGCCCCTCCTCCTCTACTCACTCACTGTGTTTTTTTATTTTCATTTTTTTAATCTCCTATAAGTTAAGAGTGCTCCTTCAATGGAGGGTCAAAGTCACATGAATGTGAGAAAGTGAGAATCATTTTCAGTGAAAGGAACAGAGCAGGAGGAATGGATTGTCACGCTGGATGTTCCACCAGCTGGAGAACGCACACGCTTTGATATATTACCATACACACACGCACACGCACACGCACACACACACACACACACACCACACGCACACGCACACCCCCACACACACACCAGGGGTGGCTGTAACATTTCCCAATTGGGTGGGCAGGAGAAAATGGTATGGGTGCGGCTTCGCGCCACGGGCGATGAAGCCGCACCCATACCATTTACGGTTACAGGACTTTTATTAGTCAAGTAAAGCATCAATAATGACATCAGTTGTTGTTGAAGTTGCAACAGACACGCAGCATGCATAAAGCTAAAGGTCTGACTCAGAGAGTTTTCTGTTTTCAATGATGAAATGCTGTTGGTTTAGTGGTGACACAACTGTAGTTACTTAGTAGCAGTAGTAGTGTTTCAAATCATTTAAAATATAAGCACTTTAATTTGAAATATCTTGGGTTGTTTTGCATGCCATCGTGTTTGGTGGGGCAGACTGGGCATTTAGGGGGGCATTGCCCCCCCCATGCCCATGCCTAGATCCGCCCCAGGTGATGGGTGCTGATCCACCTGAACTGAAGCCACACCCACAACCTCAGTTGTATGATAAAAGGGGGAGGAGTTAGGGGAGGGGCCGATAGTGTGATGTCACCATTTTCTTGTTTTCGTTTTTTCATTGGCATGTTGGACTGTCACATTTTCAGCATCTAGAAAGAAACCCTAAATATAAAGGGAACTTGGTGATTACAATTTCATCCTCGCCACAATTTTAAAATACCGATATGACAAATAAGGTCCGATACCGGTCGCAACACTATCGAATTAAAGAGGCTTTTTTTGGGCGTTTTGTGGCGGTTTACAGCAGACAGTGCATTCAGAGGCAAACAAAGACTCACCTGCTTGTGCATCTCGATGTTAAGCCCGTAGGACATCTCATAATACTGAGAGAGAGAGAGAGAGAGAGAGAGAGAGAGAGAGAGAGAGAGAGAGAGAGAGAGAGAGAGAGAGAGACTTATTATAAAACGGAAAGGGCACAGAGGGAGGGGAAAAAGAGACAGGGAGACAAAGCAAACGTGTGTGTGTGTGTGTGTGTGTGTGTGTGTGTGTGTGTGTGTGTGTGTGTTATGTACACTGGGTGTTAATGAGAGGGCCACCCTCTAGGCGTCAACCCTGTTAATCACCCACTCTGTCTGCAGGGGCACTGGCTCTGTCACTGGAAAACAAACAACAAGGAGTGTGCACGTGCGTTAGCACACACACAATGTACGTACGCACGCGCACACACACAAACGCACTCGCACACACACACACACACATACAAATACACTGTACGCACACACATTCAAATACACTGTACGTACGCACACACACTCACACACACACAGAGTGCGCACACACATACGAATACACTGTATGCACGCACACGAGCGCACACACACAAACACAGTATGCACTATGCACCCACATACAAATACACCACACACACACATGCACGCACGCACACGCACACACACACACAGGATTTTTTGCTCACTCTGACACTATCTTTCATTGATACACGTGTGTGCACACACCCAGACACACACAGCCGCACATACGCACACACACACACGTGCACGCACACCAAGTGCTTCCCCCTCTCCCTACCCCTCTCCCTCTCTCTCTCTTTCTCCCTCTCTGCTGGGTCCAAACGGCAGCTCCCTAAAGTAATTACAGTGCTGGGGAAATGGAGGTGCCGCCGTTAGCCGTGGGAGCAGGGCAACCTGATAGGCTATTAGGGAGGGAGGGCTGGGTCGGAACGGGGCTACGAGGCTACGAGGCCAGGCACCAGCGTGTGTGTGTGTGTGTGTGTGTGTGTGTGTGTGTGTGTGTGTGTGTGTGTGTGTGTGTGTGTGTGTGTGTGTGTGTGTGTGTGTGTGTGCGCGCGTGCGCATGTACCCTATACTGGTGGTGGCAGGCTGGCTGGTTGAATGACTGCGTGAGTCGTGTACAGTATGTGAGCGTGGGTGTGACAGAGTGAGGAAAAAAAAAAAAAACGAAACAAGGACGTACGTCTGTGTGTGCGCGCACCAATGTCGGATTGCAGGAGCGCCGTGCACAGTGCACACATGCGCTTGCATTGGCGAGTGCGTGAATATGTTTGGTCTGTCTGTCTGTCTGTGTACTGTCTGTTTGTCTGTCTGTCTGTCTGATGCAGGGGCAGATCAGATGAGATTAAAGCCAGTCAGAGGATCAATTAGAGCCAGAGTATCAGACGGCTACAGAGCCATGGCCACCGACAATGAGATTAGAAGAACCCAGAGGAGGATTGTGTGTGTGTGTGTGTGTGTGTGTGTGTGCGCGCGTGCGTGTGTGTGTGTGCGCGTCCGTGCGTGTGAATAAAGAGGGAGAGAGGAATAAAGGAGGGCAGAAAAAGGTGGGAAGTGAACACCTCGACTAGGGAGGGTAACACGAAACCTTTAATAATGTGAAACCTTCCAGAATCTGTTGAATTTTTTTTTTTTTTCCCCCTCCCTCTTCTTCTTTAAAGGGAGAGGACACCAAAATACCTACAGTACATCAATAATAAAATGTTGGGCCCTAGTACGAAAAAGGTTGAAAACCACTGACTGCCTGCTTGCTCCTCCCATGGGTGGACTGAACTCAGCGCCACCCTGTGAGCATGTCCAAGATTAGGTTCTGAGAAGAACATTATGTGAAACCGTATCATCATGGACACAGGGGTTGACACTAAGGTCTCATAGTCCGGGAGCTAGACCCCCCTCACGTAATGTTTTCTGCTTAATTTTTTTCACTGTTATTTTCTGTTAGCATATACCTTGGGCCATCTCAGAATGAAGGGACCACCCTCAACTTGGGGGCGTTTGGCCTTGGGGGCCCAAAAACCCCTTTTATCTGGGAGAAAATGTGTTAAGGTAAATATAAATTCACTAAAAATACATAAATGCACATAGAAGTATGAAATTGGGCATGAGCCATCCTGACACATTGGGGTAAGTGGCAGAATAGGTTTTTGGAGCCTGCTATCATCCTACTGTAAAATATTCCCCACAACATCATCAAAAACATCCAAAATATGCTGTCCGCTTGACAAATAACCATTAAATATGAATATTTTTCAGCACTTTAGAGTGGATATTACTGCCTCAAATGTACCAAAACTGCCCAAACTCGTAAGCTACGATTTGAGCCCAAGATGACCTCTCTGTCTAGAGAATTACTCTTTCTGTGGTCAAAAGTCTGCACTATACCTCAAATCAAAGAAGATAACATTTTCAGTCACTAGCCTTCCAGATGCCTAGAATAGCTTGTGTTCTCCAACTACTGCCATCTCAAGGTAGAAACATGAATTGTACCGGTAAATAGTACAGAAGGAAAACAATTGCTTTTCATTGATATTCACACAATATATAAAGTCAAATATGCACATATTATAGCTGTTTCAGTACATATTAATAATCACCCATCAAATCAATGTGCATGCAAATGTACCATTTGATCAAGTAAAAAAATATACATAAAAAATAAATAATAATTAGACAAAAGAAGACAAGGGAAATAGTCAAATCTATAGAACAAGGAGGCACTAGAGTCATTGTTTTTCTTTTTTTTTTTTCATAATTTTGCATACAAAGAACATAACAGAACAGAATTATTGTTACGCCATGGCATATTTCACACCTTCACTACCTATCATTGTCTACTTATCAACTGCTTTAGGATTAATCATATTCATGTATATGAATTTCTTCTACATCATCCTTGTCTGTCCCCTCTTCAGACAATATCAATGAGGGCTTTGGGATGACGTCACCTTCTTCAAACCATAAAGGCTCTAGCTTGCCATTTTCTGAGTTCAAATGAAACCCGTGGTCAAGAGATGATTTGCATTTCTGGGTTGTTCTCATGAGCCCTCTTTCAGATACATACCTGAAAGTTAAATCTTTTAACATGCTGAAAGAGGACCCTCTTGCATAATAGAGCAAAATTAAGAAAATGTCAGTCTTTTGCTCTGACTCAGTTTTGATGTGAGGCATTGTGTTTTTGATGTGGTTGATGTAGATAGATGATCACCCTCACATCGGTAGAATGTGAATTATGTGAATCGGTAGTAGAAACAGAATTACGCTAAATTGCTCACATACAGGTACTTTGGGTAGAAAAATATGGGGAAATAGGTTTCACTTTTGGGTAGATGCAAGTGTACAAGCTGTAGAAGGCCATCACTACGTCTGTGCAATTTGACTGCATAGACGGTATTTTGAGGCAAGATATTTATCCAGACTATGGAAGAGGATTTTATTGTTTGGATCAGAATTCAGACATTCACTGGAATTGAAATAAGAATTCGAATGACCTTCTGGCAGTCTCACTCTAGCGCCACACACCATCCAGGTGGCCAGTGTAGTGTAGTGTACTGTACATACAGTATGGTGTGTGTATATAGTGCAATATGCTACAGTAAAGTATGCTACATTACACAACAGTGCAGTCTGCTGCAGTACAGCATGATACAGTACAGCATGGTACAGTACAGCATGGTACAGTACAGTACAGGAAGGTACAGTACAGTAGTACGGCAGAGTACGATACAGTACAGTACAGTACAGTACAGTACAGTAAGGTACAGTACAGTACAGTAAGGTACAGTACAGTCAGGTACAGTACAGTACAGTCAGGTACAGTACAGTCAGGTACAGTGCAGTACAGTGCAGTCAGGTACAGTACAGTACAGTGCAGTCAGGTACAGTACAGTACAGTGCAGTCAGGTACAGTACAGTACAGTACAGTACAGTCAGGTACAGTACAGTACAGTACAGTACAGTACAGTACAGTACAGTACAGTACAGTACAGTACAGTACAGTACAGTACAGTACAGTACGGTACAGTACAGTACAGTAAGGTACAGTACAGTAAGGTACAGTACAGTACATTACAGTAAGGTACAGTACAGTACATTACAGTCCAGTACAGTACAGTAATGTACAGTACAGTACAGTAGGGTACAGTACAGTACAGTAAGGTACAGCACAGTACAGTACAGTACATTACAGTGCAGTACAGTACAGTAAGGTACAGTACAGTAAGGTACAGTACAGTACAGTACAGTACAGTAGGATACAGTACAGTAAGGTGCAGTACAGTACAGTGCAGTACAGTAAGTTACAGTGCAATACAGTACAGTTGGGTACAGTACAGTGAGGTACAGTACAATATGGTACGGTACAGTACACTAAGGTACAGTACTGTACTGCAGCAGGCTGTACTGCACCTTACTGCACTGTACTTTAATGTACTGTACTATACTGCATCAGGCCTTACTGTACCTTACGTACTGTACTGTACAGCAGGCTATACTGTACCATGCTGTAGACAACTGTACTGTAACTGTAATGTACTAGACTGCAATGCATGTTAATTTGATGGGTGATTATTATGGCAGTAGTTGGAGAACACAACCTATTCTAGGCATCTGGAAGGCTATAGACTGAAAATGTTATCTTCTTCGATTTGAGGTATAGTGCAGACTTTTGGCCACAGAAAGAGTAATTCTCTAGACAGAGAGGTCATCTTGAGCTCAAATCGTAGCTTATGAGTTTGGGCAGTTTTGTAGGTACATTTGAGGCAGTAATATCCACTCTAAAGTGCTGAGAAATATTCATATTTAATGGTTATTTGTCAAGCGGACAGCATATTTTGGGTGTTTTGGATGATGTTGTGGGGAATATTTTACAGTAGGATGATAGCAGGCTCCAAAAACCTATTCTGCCACTTACCCCAATGTGTCAGGATGGCTCATGCCCAATTTCATACTTCTATGTGCATTTATGTATTTTTAGTGAATTTATATTTACCTTAACACATTTTCTCCCAGATAAAAGGGGTTTTTGGGCCCCCAAGGCCAAACGCCCCCGAGTTGAGGGTGGTCCCTTCATTCTGAGATGGCCCAAGGTATATGCTAACAGAAAATAACAGTGAAAAAAATTAAGCAGAAAACATTACGTGAGGGGGGTCTAGCTCCCGGACTATCAGAGACAGAGGTTCTACTTGCCCTCAGGTCATGGTCACTTGCCCCCCAAAAATATGTTGTAAATTTTGCATTTAAGTTTACTTCCTACTTGGGTGCTTTAAACCAGGGGTTTTTAACAGGTGGTCCGGGGACCACCAGTGGTCCTTGAGAGGGTTCCAGGTGGTTCCCAGCTAAGTTGGTTAACCAGATGTAACTCTTGAGAACATAAAAATGAAACTCAATGGAGCCTTGCGGGTCCATTTGGTTTCATTTTTACACTCTCAAGAGTTAGAATTCATCATCTTAATTAGCCCATAGTGGTCACAGACCCAGTGGTCCCTGACCCCAGCAAAATGATAGTTTGGAACCAAATGGACCTGGGAGAGAGATAGCTAGAAAGCAGGAAAAGACACAGAGGCAGAGTGCAATGACTGCCTTCAAGACAAATTTATCTTGTGTTGTGTTATAGTGCACTAAGTTGCACACTTGCCCGATCGGGCAACCAGTTAGCAGTCTTCACTTGCCCCACCATTTTTTTTACTTGCCCCGGGCAAGCAGGCAAGTGTTAGTGTCAAGCCCTGCAATATGTTGCACGGCTACGTTTAGTTCTCGTAGTTACAAAAGAGCCGTTAATGACGCCCGAAATAAAACACAAAAAAAGGAGGGAGGGACAGCGGCAATCATAAAATGGAGAGAACAGCAGAAAAAGAGACACAGGAGAGCAATTACAGTGCAGAGAAAAGAGGAGGGGATGCTGGATGAAGATGATGAAGATGATGATGATGGGGGATGGTATGAACACTGAACAGAGAGGCATAGAAGAAAGAGGAGGTATCTGTTTATTTTAGACGGATGGCATTGCCATCAACAAACGTGCGTGTACATTTAGAGTACTTCATTTGCATCCACTTCGTGAGATTATACTTTGCCTAGAGGACTTTTTATCATGTGCCGGTGTGTGTGTGTGTGTGTGTGTGTGTGTGTGTGTGTGTGTGTGTGTGTGTGTGTGTGTGTGTGTGTGTGTTGGGGGGGATGTTGGCACACAGAAATGAAACTAACGTACACATGAACACAGAGAGCCACTCACCATGATATAATGACGCTGCATCTCAGACTTCTCACTGGCCAGCTTGTCACATTCCAGCTTCAAACTGGAGAGAGGAGAAGGAAGGACCTTGTTAGTTAGTCTCTCTAAACAAAGGTCAATTTAACACCACTAGCATACTCCCCACCGTCATCATCACCACCAAACTCTTCGCCATCAACATAGTGTTCATTTTGACAGCAAATGGGAAGTGATGAACGCACGTAGTGTTGCCTGAATCAATGACAGGTTGCTACAGTGTATGGTAAAAAAAAGCCTTAAAGAAACCGGTTCTGGTGAATCGCAGGCACAAAACAAGCAGGTGCACAACAAATTTGCGTAAAACATGCTTTTTCGGCACAGTGATTTTTCGCGCAAAAACGCAGATCAAATTGAAAATTACATGTAACTATAAGCATATTAAATTGCTTCTCTTTTTGAAAGGCCCTTAAGTGGTCACACCCTGCAACATCTTGCAACTGACCAGATGTCAAACACACAGAAAATTAGCATTTACTGTAGTCTTCTGAACACACCATTTAGTTTTAGCCTTATCTGAAAATTGTTTAGTCTTTAGGACTCAAACATACTTCACCCTGGCAGCTGGCTCAATCACACGGTGAAAACTCTTCACCTAAATTCCCTCCACCCTGGAGTACGTAAGAACCTATAGTCTATAGTCGACTTGACCTTCATTAGCACCATCACTGTGACTTTTACCATCATCGCCATCTTTGTGAGGCGTTTTATTTCATTTTTTGAATAGGTGTTGATCCGTTAGAAGGGAGTTAGGTAGGGGCAGGAGAACAGGAGGAGGAGGAAGGAACGTCGCAGCCGAAAAAGGTAAACAGAGGACAAACAAACACCCAAACTGTGACTTCAGAGGAGAGACAAGAAAAGCTCAAACATAAACATGTGTCTGTGTGACCGTCACAGGCGTGGCACAGTGAGTAAAATGGCACGTCTAAATATAGAGAGGCGCGTGTGAACGCCGAGCGAACGCGCCGCTCCGAGGCTCGTCCTCCTCCTCCTCCTCCTCCTCCTCCGTCCCCGCGACAACCATTAGCTGTAATCATGTCAGCGCTGATTGTCACGCCAGGCGACAGGACAAAGGAGGACGCGTCAACACAGTCACCGGGGCTCAGCACCCCCCTCCTCCCCCCATCATCTGCATTCCTGCCGTATTATCTGATTGAAGCAGCGAACTATGCTTTCAGAGGTGTCATCCGAGGACTGGGATAAGATCGGGATTAAACGAGGGCAGATATGTGCACGGCACCGGATAGGTGCAGATTTGGGCTAAATCTGAAACCTGTTTGATGTGTGTGGAAATGCGTACGGTTTTGCATGCCGAGGACGCTCTCTTCTCTTCTCTGCTGGAATGACAATTCGATTAACAGTGAGCTGCTGGTTCAGTCTTGATCATCATTGTTTAATTGCCTTAAATGGCAGGCAGACTGCTGTGCTCCACGCGGCCAACAATGCCAAACCCTGCTAATGTGTGCAGTTAATTGTTGATTTAACTAACAGCAGTGGTGAGGTTCATTACGGGACGAGCCGCGGTGTCTGGAATCTGCTATGATATAGACAGGGTCGGACTGGCCGTAGCTCTCCCGTTACCAGTATCGGGCCTCTACTCAGTGAGTGACAAATCAACCCTTTTTCTATCTTGGATCATTTTTCCGCCATCATTCTAGTGCAGGGGCGGACAATTATTTTCCCCAAGGGGCCAAATGAGATACATACAATATTGTGGAAGGCCAAGGCTGAAGACACAACTAAAGTCTGCGTAATATTAATTTAATTTAAAGATAAAAGTAAGCGTAAGAGCAACCATTTTGACACCAGGGACCTCTATTTATTCAGTATTTTGCCACAGAGGACCAACATTTGAGGACATTTTAGCCCCACAGACCCCAAAACTAAAGATTTTTTTTGCTTTTGTCCACAATTCCAGGCTGGATTTGGGAAACCAAACAGTCAAACATACACATCAAAATGACCATTAATCTTCTACATTCTCTAGTTGTGTAGACTTGGGGCTAAATCACATGATGAATATTTTAACTCTTGAGAGCGTAAAAGTGAAACCAAATGGACCCGCAAGGGTCCATTTGGTTTCATTTTTACGCTCTCAAAGAGTTACATCTGGTTAACCAAGTTTCCATATTTAACTGGAACTTTCTCAAGGACCACTGGTGGTCCCCGGACCCCTTTCACGGGCCGGTCAGAGTCAGCTAAAGGGCCGCATTTTGCCCCTCGGGCTGCATAATGCCCAGGTATGTTCTAGTGAGAACAAAGGGTTGTGTAGTGTCTGTTGGTTTCTTTTATGTTGTTGAATAAAGTCGTTATATAAAGGCACCAGAAAAAAAAGGTATGGCGTGTACTAGAGATCGGACATTAGTGGAATGAGTAACAATGCTAAACCTGTGGTTTGCACCCCCCCCCCCCCAAAGCTTTGCCAAAATGGCAAATTTAACCTTGCTTTGAGGCAGACTGTTAAGATATGGGAATGGGATCATAAACGGCATAAACAAAGTAGAAGAAAAGTGACAGGACCATGCCTATGTGCCTGGCATACACCTGTGACTGAGTGGCACACACCTGTAGCTGTCACACACCTGCTAGCACTTGAAATTCAAAACAACATTGAAGACCAACAGAACATTGCCACATCTTTTGAGGGTGCAACGCCCACGTTTAGCAATGCTATTCATTCCAGGAATATCTGATCTCTACAAGCCATATCTTGTTGTAACGGTGACTAATCAGCAATTAGAATTATTCAAGGTACAATACCAATTGGTATCATTAAAGGTTAAGAGAATAATTCCCAAAATTAGGTTTCTGAAATTATACCAGTTTATAAAATTCTATAGCTTTCAGTAGGTACAGAAGCACTGAAGGGTAAAAAACAAAAATAGTAATCAGCAGTGGCTGAGGGGTAAAGTGATGGAAAGTGGATGGAAAGTGTAAGGTTCCCAATTTGAAGAGTCCAAGTGTCCTTGAGCAAGTCTCTCAACCCTTAATTACTCCTGATAAATGCTTTTCTTCAGCATCGGTACTTGTAATGCACAATCTCTGTCACCTTGAATAAATGCACTATATAAACGCATTTGCATTTACCATTTATTAATGGTAAATATTAACAAAGGCATAAAATAGGCAGAACTGAAATATTCTACATATTTTACCATGTGGATTTGGCAAGATATACAAATATGGTAAGTACACTAACATACAACAAATAAAATACATGCCTACTTTTTGAGTGATTGCTTTGTTTGAAACTATTCTGAATTTAAATACCCAGGAAAACACTGAAATGTACAATTAGTCCTGTACTCTGCAGTGTGTGTGCGCCTGTGCGGCGCACCAATATTTGCCAATATGTGTGTGTGTGTGTGTGTGTGTGTGTGTGTGTGTGTGTGTGTGTGTGTGTGTGTGTGTGTGTGTGTGTGTGTGTGTGTGTGTGTGCGTGCGTGTGTGTGCGTGCGTGCGTGTGTACCGTGCACATGGCTGCACGCTCACGCACGGGGGATGACAAAAGGTGATTGTGATTCTGCCCATGCTTTAGTTTTGTTTTTTATTGGACAGAGGGATGCAGACAGACAGAGGCTGCAGGCTGTTGCCAGGCCAGCCAGGTAAACAGGCTGCAGCGCCGTAACCATCTCATCACCATTCACCTACACCTCCGACTCTACGCACTCTCTCTCCTCTTTCACCGTCTGTGTGTGTGTGAGAGAGGTGCATGTGTGCACGCTGCAACTGCACATGCGCGTGTATATTCCACTTATCCAAATTGCTCCCCATCCCTCCCAAAAAAAAAGGAGGAAAAAAAAAGGAAGCAGAATACAAGCCATGCCTCTGTACATTGCGTAGGCCGCCGTGCACTAGCGGGGTTGTCATGACAACAGGCCTCCCCGCTGCCAGCCAGCCAGCCCTACCTGGGATTGGCTCCGTGCCTCGTCTGATTGGTGCTCTGCGAGCAAACCCCCCCCCCCCCCAACCCCGCATCCTCCCCCAAACACCCCCTCACCCGCCACCCCCCCAGGCCCCCCTCGGCCTGCCCCGCCCGGCGCTCTCAAACGACACTTTGATGGAGTTTTATTGCCGCTCCTTCCGCCCCTAAATCGCTCCTGCTGTCATCTTTATTTTGATTTATGTATTCCCTGATCTATTTATGCATGTGAACGAGGGATGGGGAGGGGAAGGGGAATGGGGAGGGGAGCAGCGGGAGGAGGAGGAGGAGGAGGGGGTTGAGACAGAGAGGAAGACAGCGACAGCTACAATGCTCAATACTAGACTCTGGGGAATGCCTGCAGTACATTTGCCTTTTTAAAGGCGTTGGTGACAGACAAGCGCAGCAGAAGCAGCGGGGAGCTACAAAGCCTCGTGGTGTCTGTGGCGACCAGGCTCCCCCTGTACCCCCATACGCCCCTCACGCATGTTCTCAACGCACCGACGGGGAGAGGAAGGGGAAAAAAGGGTATTCTTTTAACCGCGCCCCCGCTTTCTGAAGAGGGTTAAACGGCGGTGCATCGCCGCTGTGGGAATTACACACAAAAACAAAGGCAGAAAGAGGGGGGGGGGGTGCACGGGTTGTTTCACTCTGCCACAAAACACGACAGGAAAAAAAGCACAAGCGGAACACACCCAAAGCGAGTAATATCACACACACACACGCACGCACGCATACACGCACGCACACGGTGTGCCAGTCTTTCATCTGCTTTCGCCTGTCTACAACAAGCCTATGTACTGTAGCTGGCAGAGGGAAGCCTCTGGAAGGTTCATAGAGGACAGGTGGAACAAGAGAGAGAGAGACGTTGTCGCCGTCGTCCTCGTCCTCGGGCAGGAACGGAAAGGAAAGCCGTACTTCAAAAAGACGCCACCAGACTCACAAAGTCACAGATCTCTCTCTACTGCTGAGACGTTGCTGCTGCTGCTGCCGCCTGGCTGGCTGGAACCTGCACTTATTCTTCTCCTCCTATAGGCCTGCCCTCAATATGTGTGCCGTCAAAGCACATGGAAGGTGGAAGGGTTCGATTTTTCTGGAATGGCAGAGGTGTTCTCACACGACACACCATTCACCTGTGAGGCACAGAGCGGTGTGTGTGTGTGTGTGTGTGTGTGCCTCATTCATTCTTGGTGGGAATAGTCAAGTACAGTAGTTGAGATTAGGGCCAAGTAGCTGCCAGAGGCTTCCCTATTGGTTCAGCTACTGAATGAAGAGCGAGTGCGCGCATGTGGGTGTGTGTGTGTGTGTGCACCCGTGCCTGCCTGTGAGAGAGAGAAATTAGACAGCTGCATGGAATGAGTAGCCTAATCAAGACAGAGGGAGGTGTGCCTGTGTTTGAGTGCAGGTGTAAGGCATCAGTAATTAGGGAAGAGAAGGGTTAGAGCTCCTCACTCCCCATTGCCACAATTGAAGGGGGGTCTTGCCATGGCCTTTTATTTTGAAAACAAAATGCCTGCGGTCTCCGAGGCTATAAGGTCTGAGTGGCTGACCCAAAAAATTCTCACACCCACCCACATGTTGCCTGACACAGCCTGGCATTTCACTTCATTATTCAGTCTGAAAGCCCTCCCCAGACAGCAGTGTATTGGTTCATCATACCAACCAAACGCAATGGTAGGACAGGAGGTGACGTTGTTGTCATTCATGTGGCTAATGGGCTAGCCGTGTGCTAACCAAACAAACACAGCCAATGAGCACTACTCACATGTAAACAAAAGCAGTACAATGTGTCGGGTTATGATGTTTATAAAACCTGGCGCTTCTTTAAATACACTATTTATCATTGGTCGATTTAATAGCCAGACTGATACGGTGACAAGTTAAAGGTAGGGGAAGTGATTTGAAATTCATGGTGTAGTACCAGCCTGGTGCACTAGGGGCCCCCAACAGTAGCTACACTATGTGAACCTGCTGCTCGCTCCTGATTGGAGGAGAATTGTGGTGACCTGGGGAACTTTTATTAGCTCCTCTGCTAACGTGGGGGAGGGGGAAACTCCATATGTGGTTTCCACACCTTATAATAGAGCATTTTAACAGAAAAAAAAAAAAATTGGGTGATATCTGACAAAAGTGAAATCACTTCCCCTACCTTTAAAGGGCCGCCATGTTTGTTGTTTGACACTGTTGAGTGACAGGGCTGCTGGCCAATCAGCTACTCCCGTTCAACCAATACTGACGGCCCCATATACAGCCTAATCAAACTTGAATCGCCTGGGAAAATAACTGATATACCGGTATATATTATATAATGTACTGTATATATTCATGGCTGGAGCCAGGCAAACCCACAGGCACAAACACACTGAAAAAACCTTTACAATACAAGCCCACAACGCATTGACTAAGTATGCAAGACAAGCCATTCGGTGATTAGAATTCAATAGCATCCATCCCTCAGCAGGCTGGCTGGCAGACCTGCTGTAACCTAATCTGTTGAAATGAAAAAAAGAGCGAAGGAATGGTTTTCTGCTGAGTAAACACTAAACAGCTATGAAAGCATCCATTTACAGGGAGAATATAATGATGTGGTAAAATTGCCATCATTCGTTATCACAGGGATGGATGCAGGGGTCAACTCTAAAACTCTGGAGTAATTTAAAACTTAATCACACCGTCTTCATCACCTCACACAAAACCACTTATCCCCCGTCACATTCATACTGTAGGTAAAGTTGGAAAACGGACCTAATATACTTATACGACCATATATGGAGTTCTGGGTCAGCCACAAATAAATATGGAGTGTTTAACGGACGCACAGACAGACATTTCTGTCTGGTTTACTTAGCAATCTCGTAGTAGTAGGTAGCAGTGGTCGTAGGAAACACATTTTCTACTACCATTTATAAACCCGTAAAGTAAAAACCGATGTAAAATGAATATTAAATCATATATTATCTAGGCACATGTGTGCAAAGGATAATGTCATTAAAATAGTAACCATTAAAGGGGAATTCCACCCATTTTCAATTTATTTTCTGAGAGTGTACAAATGCAACCAAATGAACCCTAACGGGTTCATTTGGTTCCATTTGTACGCTCTCATAAAAAATAAGCGTCTAAAGAAATCGACTAACATGGTGAAAATACATCTTGATGATGTCATCAAGATGTTTCACCATGTTAGTGGTTTTCTTCAGACCTCCATTTCTTGGGAACACAGAATGGGGGAACTTTTTTTAATCAAGTCCACACAACACCTTGAAGGTACATCAATGACATAGTAAAATATTGAAAATGGGTGGAGTTCCCCTTTAAGCCCAAACCAACCAAACGGTTGTGAGGAGTGGTGTAGTTTGGGCCATTGGTCTGGACCAGGGGTCGGCAACCCAAGTGTTGAAAGAGCCATTTTCGACCCAAAATTAAATTCAAAATCTGTCTGGAGCCGCATTTTATTATTTTTTTCCTGAGAGTGTGCAAATGTGAACCAAATGGACCCTGGCGGGTCCATTTGGTTCCATTTGCACACACCAGAACAGTGGCCTTGTGGTTAGAGTGTCCGCCCTGGAACTGGGAGGCCGGGGTTTGATTCCCGGTCGGGTCATACCAAAGACTCTAAAAAATGGGACCCAATGCCTCCCTGCTTGGCACTCAGCATCAAAGGGATGGATTGGGGGTCAAAATCAGCTAATGATTCCCGAGCGCGGCAAGCCGCAGCTCACCGCTCCTTGGAGCTCACCACTCCAAGTGATGGGTTAAAAGCGGAGGTCCAATTTCGCTGCGGTAACGTAGTGACAAATCATGCGACTTTGACTTTGACTCAGAAAAAAGGTCCTCAAAGAAAAATCATTAACACTTAACATGGTGAAACACAACCTTTCTTCAGAAATGGAGTTTCTAAAGTTTTACAGAACTCCATTTCTAGTCCACACAACATCTCTAAGGTATATTAATGACATAGTAAACTGAGTAAATCTTTGAAAATGGGTGGTTCAGATTGAAAGCTCCTCCTCTGAAAACTGCTGGGCTTTTTTGACATGGTCAAGTGCTACTTTAACTGGCAACTGTCAGACAGCGCAACGTGTTTTGGGTGACTGAAATGTTTATATTATTTTGGTGTGGATCACCCCAGTGTGTGTATGTAATAATGCTACAGCCACTGAGCCACTAGGGCTGTGTTCTGGAGCCGCATGCGGCTCCTGAGCCGCAGGTTGCTGACCCCTGGTCTGGACCATTGAATTGACCCAGTTGAATCAGTGGGGATGACGTGCAACAGGACATGTCACACCGCTGGGACTAAACACTAAAACCGTCTGGAGCCATCAGTGAGGTTTGGGCTTTACACTGTCCACTGTGAAGCGTCCCAGTGCTTCTAGCTCTGTCGGCAGTATTTAAGCGGTCAAAGAAATCAATAACTGTGGGTAAACATAATTGATTTTAGGCAAGGATCAATGAAATAACTTCACTCCGAGCCCAGAGGAAAATGCAGAGGCAAAGAAAGGCAACAGTGAGACAAAGACTGTCACACTGTAGGTCTCTGCTCAGGGTGTTTAACTCACTCATACACAACAAAGTAAAAATACTTTGCTACTGTTACAAAGTACATTTTTTTGTATCTGTACTTTACTCAGCATTTGTTTTACCAAGTACTTTTTACTTGTATCCGTTGCATTTTATTTTTAACACAAGTATCTGAAACCAATAGATACTGCAATATACAGTACTCATTCCATTATTCTGAGGTGCGACAAAAACAATAGGCTACACTAATGACCCTCCTGGCTAATGCTATGCATTTAGTGAAGCTCCCCCGTCCATACGAATGTTAATTTAAGTCTTTGTTTGATGGGGCCATCACATCACCGTGAACTTTAGGTAGGCTACTTGCAGAATTGTAGGAAACACAGCTATTATAAGTCTTTATGCTGCAGTACAGCGCGGTGCCCAAGCTCGCCCAAAACAATGCGTTTCCAACTCGGAGCGGAGAATCAGAGCACTCCTTCCCAAGCTCCTGCACATAGAATCAAATGACAACAAACATCGCATGGATCGTTCCTACTGTTGTGGTTTTACACATGTTGCTATCGAAGCTGAAGAAAAGAAAAGGTGATTCCAAGCCAATGCTGTCGCAAAATACCAGTAATACTCTACAACCCGTGGGTTCAGATTTGCACAAGGAAAGGATTACAAAGCTTACTAAAACATAGTGAACAAGAGAGCAATTGTAGCTTCTCTCCATGCTGCATAGATACAGAACAGGAGAGGACTGCTGTGGCATCTCCTGTGTTGCATGGGGGGGGGGGGGGGGGGATCACACCCATGTGAAGAGAAGTGGTGCAACTGCATCTGGTGGTCTCTGGGAGTTTCCCCGAACTTGCAAACAACTCACACACACAAAACGTATATCTAGGTGTGCCCTTATGGCTTTCAGAATACACTATTTCAAGCGCAAATGACAGTTAAAAATACTTTTTACTTTTACTGTAAAAGTAAAAAGTCAGTACTTTTTACTTTTACTTGAGTTACTTTTTTGAATGACTTTGTTTGCTTTTACAAAAGTAATTTTTACACAAGTAGCTGTACTTTTACTTAAGTAAAAAATATGAGTACTTTTCCCCATCTCTGTATGAATGTTCCATCTGGGTTGAGACCTTTTCAGACTTAACAACACTAATTAGGACTTGGACATGTACTGTATACACACCCTTTAAAATCAAACAACAGGTGTTCTTGGATGTGCATACACGTCTTTAGAGCATTTTTATTGGTAGCAATATAAAAATAAATAAAAAGGAATTTTCTTCAAGTTTTCCTCCTGTGCACGCACAGAAGGGATCTCAAAGGGTGCAGAACTGGACACAGCCTCCCTTAATGCTCTTCCTTAAGCACCCGCGGGACGTGATAGTCTAGTTAGCAGGCATAGACTTCCAAAAAGGAAAATAAACCTTCTGGACGTGACGTGCTTCAAGCTACGGCGAAATGAATCATAAAAGGTTGATGATGCAATAAATTGTCCATGTGCATCGATGTTCCCTGGAGAATGCAGTGCAGTTTTATTTTCCTTTTTTGAAATTTTATATACATATCATATTGTGTGTGTGTGTGTGTGTGTGTGTGTGTGTGTGTGTGTGTGTGTGTGTGTGTGTGTGTGTGTGTGTGTGTGTGTGTGTGTGTGTGTGTGTGTGTGTGTGTACCTGTGGTACTGTGCTTGGAGGAACTGGAACTCATCCTTGATCCTGTCACATGAGTCAGAGGTGGTGAATTTCAGCTGCTGTGATGAAGCCTGTCGGGGAGACACAAGAGGAAGGGAACATCGTCAACAACAGAGCAGAGGGCATGTGGGCGTGGGCTGGAGAAGCATACAGCAGAGGTTGTTCATTTTAAGATGCTCCATAACTCTGAGGAGTGTTCAAATGGAACCAAATTGATCCATTTGCACACCCTCAAGAGTATACGGTCCATTTGGAAGCCTATCAAGGCGCACTGAAGGGTCCCTGCTAGACCCTACTTGAGATCCACTGACAAATACAACGTAATGAAATCAGACTGTTTCAGGTACATGCAGTGTAAAGTCTAACGGTCCGCGCATGAAACTAGAATATTAACCACCCTAGCATCCTAGGGTTCAAGTGGTTCTAGGGCTAACATTTTGTGAAAATATTTCAAGCACAGAGCAGAATGGGGGATATTAGGAGGACAACAGAATGACTTCAAATAAACCCCAAATAAAGTCTGGGTCATTGATATTTAATCCCAACATAAAAACACAGCACAAAATGCATGTAAGTACATTATGGAACACAACTTTTAGTTTCTTGGTATTTTACTACACAGATGGATGCCCAGCCTGCACCACTCAGCTGTAGGAATGTTGCACAGGCACGCAAACGCTCACTTGGCGTATATATTAAACTATGATGTTTCACCCATTGCTGGCTTTCATCACCTGAAGATCAGCCATGGCAGAAACGTTATGAACAACTATGTTGGTGTTTTCAACTTAACACTGTGGAGCAATAGCTGCTGTGTGGACTCTTTTTTTATCATCATTTTGATTATATGTAGCTAGTCCAACACCAGTGCAGAAATGGATGTGTGCAACAGCCTTTTAACTTGTGCATTAAATTATGGCCAATTATGGCCATAATAATAAAATGTTGTCGGTCACGTTGGCCGGCCAGGAAAATCCTCACGCAAACCCTGATTTGTACATTCCTAAAAGTTAAATGAGCTATTTTGTGTTCCAACTAAGTGCAGGGATGATGAGCCTTCCGTTCCTTGCTATCGACCTCCTGTAAAGACGGATCTGGAACACACGGTTTCCCAAACAGTGTGTCACAACACATTTGTGGATTGCGGAGACATTTTTATGGATTAAATGTGTTTCTTTCTTTCCTTACATTTTATTTTTTGTATTTATTATTTCAAAACATTAACAAAAACAATCCCAAAGAATCAACATTTCATACATTTAAAACTATTTCTCTCCCTGTAACTACATTTATAAGTAAAACTAAAATCAAAGAAGTTAAACAATCATGTGGCCAGTACTAGTCAAGAATCTATGCATTGTGGGCTTGTAAATCTGCTATTCCTCATTAGTTCCAGTTTTTTGGGGGTGCAGGGTTTGAAAGGTTTAGAAACCACTGGTCTAGAAACATGCATTGGTATGGGGACTTACTGCTCTCACTTCAAGTCCCTCTAGATGAGAAGAGCTTCAGTTTAAATGCCAACATAAATGTAGCCAGGCTTCCTATGAAGTTTGGCCCCTGCCTGCCGGCATGGTGAAGCTATATCATAGCTCTCCTAGCAGGTCTGTGTGTGTGTGTGGTTTGCTGGTAGCGCTTATTGTCATTCCGTGCACACTCCATTCCCCAGGCAGGCAGGCAGGCAGCAGCCAGCCAGCGGATGGCCTGGTTGTGTGCTGCTGGGAGCCCGACACGCAGCGAGCATCAGACCCAAATAGGGACCAAATCTCATTATTTCTCAGCAGGCTGCATAATGGGTCAGGTGGGAAATCGACATTTCCCCCCCACACCACCACTACTACCACCACTACTACTACTACGGAGCGCCGAGCAGAGCGGGCGTAAAAAGCCTCAGAAATCTGATTGCAGCACTTATGGGAAAGGCACTCTCGCCACCGTTAGAAATGACCTGTCGCTTTGTACTCAGGCTCCCCACGGCACACGGCGAGGGGTTCGTTTTTAACTATGAATAGGGCCTGTTTGGCATTCCAGGGGCGTGGACTTGGGGAAATGGCGTGCTGAAGAACTACTGGATTTCTTCCAGGTTGAATAAATAGGTGCGGCGGGGCAGTTTGTGTCCAAAGTGTATGCACTGCAAACATAGCCTATAGCGGAACGTTGGTTGGACAGGAACAAGGAGCGGGAATAGCTTCACTTTCACTGGTCCAAGTTGGCTGGAAGATTCCAAGAATCCAGGGCCATTTTAACGCTTTTAACATGAGACAGGGTAAGAGACAGGCCAACGTGTTTGACAGAACAAAAATAGTGGAAAACATGTAACAAAGCACTCTACGATTCAAATCACGCCACTATGTTCACTTCACAATGTTTTAAACAAGATATGTCTCGTACACAAATCAAGTACTTTCTTTCGTTTTTAACGTGATTGTCGCAAGACCTGCACAGGCGCAAGTTTGATTCCGACTCCGTCTCGTTGCAAGGCCCACGTATAGTGTAGGGTCTATAGTCGGGCTGACCCCCCCGATGTTCGATGTTCAATTGGGGGGCACGGGTGTCGATCTTGAAATTAAAGGTCAAATAAGCGCTTAAAAAATATTTGTGGACCATATATTGCGCCACACGTCGGAGCCATGAATAACTCAGCGAAAAGTGGTGGTGCTGCTGACTCCAACAAGTACTGTCCAGTACACGGACGGAGGCATGCGGACAGAGGCATTTCTAAGCAATTTGGAGCCCTAGGCAAGATTTTCTCCTGTAAAATGGCGCCCACCAAGGGATAAAATTATGAACTATTTTTAAACTAAATATCATATGTTATTATAACTAAATAACATACATGTTCAATTCTAGTTATACGTATAGTAGGATAACTATAATTTATCCATTATCCAATATATTTATCCATATTAGGCTTATTAGACTGGTATACTTTTAAAGCATGTCTGGTGGTCACCCCCTCCTCTCGCCCCCCTTACCTCATGGTCGCCCCCCCCTCATGGTGCCCTAGAGGCAACTGCCTAGTCTGCCTAATGGCGAAAATGCCCCTGCATGCGGATAACATTAGCCTCAACCTTTGATACCCAGGCTTTCATTAGCCTTTGAGGGACAAACAAAAAGTTGTTGATTAATTAAACGTAAAGTCCATGGCATGTCACGGCCCTCTTCTACATAGAAACAAGACTTTCTAGTCCAGTTGTCCCATACGTTTTCATGCCAAGGACCCCCATATTGGCAAACACTTAACACGGTGGTGGTGGTCCAACTGTCGTTCCCAAACTTTTTCATTTCAAGGAATAATTCCACATGCCTACTACAAACCACGTAATCAACCTTCCCAAATCTGGAAGCAGTTTACGGACAACAGACACAACTATGTGAGTAGCAGCCCACCGCGTTGTTTAGCTCTGCTTGGAAATAATGCATTTAATTCATCAAAAAGAAAAAAAGAGAGACAAAAAGGTAAAGTGTCCTATTTCCAGGGATGTGCAAAGGGTTTTAGAGGGGTGAGGGGGGCCCATGGCCATTTACCCTGTCTTATAAACTGGATAAATGGCACTGGGCAGAGGCTGAAGACTCCTTTGTGTGTGCATGTCTTTGCCCTTTTGGTTTGAGAGCCTCACATCAGAGTATAGTGTCAGAGTTGCGACATTGAGGGGTCATAAACTCGAGCTGCTGTTTCTGCAGCCTGAATAGGGACAAGCTGGAGTTGGAAATGCATTGCTTTCAACCAGGGTGAGTATTTTAGACATAGGTGTAACAGGTCAACTGTTTTAAAGTATTGTACAGCAAGTAAATGCTGTACAAACGCTGATCTAAAATAAAGGGGTTAAGATCATTAAAAATTGTGTTGCCAATTAGGGATGTCCAACGGTTAACCGTTAACCATTTGTCGTTAAGTCGTTATCGACAACATCAACAGCTAATGATTAACTGATAAAATAAAAATAAAAGCGCACGTGGCTGTCGAGGCAGGCTGGACTATTCCAATTTCATCCACATTAGTACCCTACTAGCCAGGGGAGCGTGGGGAGTGTGTGCACTGTAGCAGCCACTAAGCTTTTACTAAACTTTGGTCAAATAACTATCTTTGTATGTATTTAAGCCTATAGTTTTATTTTAAGGATGTCTGTAAGGCCATTGCGTCTTTTTATGCGATTCTCTGCTCTTTGCACCAGAATTCAAATTGTGACTTAACCGCAATTTGAAATGTCATCATTTTTGTAACCGATTCACGATATATAATGTTACATGCAAAATTATTAGTACCATTTATCATCAAGTTTCCTATCCTGACAGAGTGGGCACTCATTCATACTAAAAATTATTAAAGACAGGGGCTTGTAGTGGGTGAAGCAAGTTGAACTATTAGACTTTTAAATGATCTGAGGGAGAAGTGCCAACTGCTGACATTGTCACGCTGCCACCATACATAAAACCTAAATCCGCTCAAAACGCGACTTGGCTAGACGCAAAAGGCTCAGCCTGTAAAGCGGTGTAACCTTCTCCATTATCTCTCCAGTCAGTCAGTCAGTCAGACAGACAGTCAGACAGACAGACAGACAGACAGACAGACAGACAGCCATGGCTCAGACACTGCATATATCAGCCAGGCTAACATGGAGCCTCACTGTGCCATGTAAATCCTGTGCAAAGGCAAACACAAGGCAGTCAACTAACAGGCTGCTACACAGCTCTCCCTGCACTAACTTGCTCCCTGTCGACCATCCCGTGGCATGGATTCTTTCTGAATTTGTTTGTTCGGAATAGGCAACGCGCCCGTGTGTGTGTGTGTGTGTGTGTGTGTGTGCGCGTGCGCGCGCGCACGCACGCACGCACAGGTTGTGATTTGCGCTAGAGGCGGAGTCATAACCCTAGATCTGATTTCCTCCCCGTGTAGTGCAGAAGCGTGCAAAAGTTTTAAATACCAAAGGTTCTCTCAGTCAACAGCCTCAGGTAGAACATTCCACTCTATGCAGAGAGAGAGAGAGGAAGAGAGACAGACACAGTACATAGAAATGGACAGACAGGCAGGCAGGCAGGTTGACAGAAATGTTAGAGGTAGAAGCAAGATTCTACAAACCCTTAACCATAGAGCAATGGTTTTCCACCTTTTTCATACCAGGGCCACTATTTATTCAGCATTTATTCACCATTTGAGGACATTTTAGCCCCACGGACTCCAAAACTAAATATTTATGTTTTTTTTCTGTCCACAATACCAGGATATAACTCTTGGGAGCGTAAAAATGAAACCAAATGGACAAGCAAGGGTCCATTTGGTTTCATGTTTATGCTCTCAAAGATTTACTTCTGGCTAACCAACTTTTCATCTGGTTAAGCAACTTAGCTGGGGACCACCTTGATCCTTCTCAGGGATCACTGGTGGTCCCCGGACCACCTGCTGAAAACCCCTGCCATAGAAGATAACAGTAGACATATGGCGGCTCCATTTCCATCCATGGTAAACCTGTCGTTTTGTTTTCTATAAAAATGTTTTTTTTTATTGTTAAAATAGCCAATCTACAAGCTCACTTGTCAATATAGACTGGCTATTTGAACTATGCACAAACATTTTGTTCAAAATAGTTAAGGGATGAGGGTAAATGTTTTTGCATTTATATAGCGCCTTTACCCATTTTCCTTTATCCAAGGTGCAAATTCACACACATCAACCAGCACATACATCGCGAGCAATTTTGGGGTTAAGTGTCTTGCCCAAGGCCAATACCCACATGTAGACACTGAGAGGAAGAAATGGGATTCGAACCGTCGACCAACGGATCATTGGACGACCTGTTCTACCTCCTGAGCCACAGTCACCGCTAAGGGCTAAGTAATGCCTTTTATCCAACACTTAGAAGTCTGGAAAATATTTTCATCTACGAAATTTTCTGAAAATAAACAGATGACTGAAACTCAGATTTAGTACTTTTATGTTTTGAACAGGACATAATGCGAACACAATGGCTGAACGACTGCCAAAATAGGCTGATTATACCAGCAGACAAATAAATAAATAAAACACACAAAAAAAGGACCAGAGCCAAAATAGTGACTTTTGGCTGACAGCTGGTATTAATTTTCTTTGCCTTGCTGGAGGTAAGCTGGCAGAATAGGGCTATAGTCAGGCCCCCGCACGCACGTCAAATGGAAATAGACAAAGCATAAATGCAACTCAGTTCTCTCTGGACATCACTGACTCAAAGCAGACAATCCCTGACCAAAGTTACTTGGCTTATTCGATTCTCCACCTACGGCTGTCACAATTACAAAGGTCCTTCAGGTGTTGACACTAAGGTCTCCGAGGCAAGTGCAAGTCAGGTTCTTATGTTTGGCTTTAAAACCCGAAGGGACATCCCGACAGGATGAGAAAGTTGGTTCTGGTTCAATTCAAAACTCAACAATCTACAAGCTCAAAACATGTTTTGAGTTTGGAGATCTGTTATTTCCATTATTTTTTAAGACAACATGGAAAAATGAAGATGATGTAATAATGGTTGTGATCATTTCAAATAATTGCGATTAGACCATGATTACACAATAATTGTAACATGCTGTGTAAGTCATGTTTTGTAGTAGTCAGAGAGGTGAGGAAAATACCATTTCCACGTGTTCAACATATGGTGCATTGTCATATTACTCATACCGAAGTTGGTAAAGAAACAAGAAGAAGAAAGCACAGATTCTGCACCTGTACGAGTAGTAGCAAGAAGAAGCCGCAGGAAAGGAAATGGACTTGACCTATATGTGGAGCAATATATTTTTTGTAGACCATATCACGATAATAAAATATTCAAAATAAGACAATACCCAATCTAATATCACAATATAGATGTATGGATACTAGCTAGTCCCACTATCGATCAAGTGTTGTTGTTTTTTTGCTCAAGATCCGATTCTGATCATTTGTAAATGATGTGATCGGCCCTGATTTTTGATCATGTGATTGGAATGTGAAGTTTCCATTCTGACCTCACCAAACGTTCAAAAATCTAACCCAGTGGTTTTCAACCAGTGGTCCAGGGACCACCACTGGTCCTTAGAGAGTTCCAGGTGTTTCCCAGCTAAATGACAGAAAGTTGGTTGACCAGATGTAACTCTTGGAGAGCATGAAAATGAAACCAAATGGACACTTGCGGGTCCATTTGGTTTCATTACACTCTCAAGAGTTAAAATGTTCATCATGTGAATTAGAGTCTACAGTACACAACTCAAGTAGAAGATAATGGTCATTTTGATCTGTATGTGTAACTGGTATTGTGGACAAAAAAATCAAAATAAATCTAGTTTTGGGGTCTGTGAGTGAGGTGAAAATGACATCAAATAGTGCTCCGTGACTTAAATGCTGTATAAATAGTGGGCCCTGGTACCAAAAGGATTGAAAACCACCAATCTAAGTACCAAAACAGTCCGTTTGGTAGTGTCTACATGCTCACCTACAGTAGAATACGTCCATCCAGCGACAGTATGGCAGCAGCATGGAGCTCCTCTCTGTATCATGCATTATACAGTGCTAATTATCTCTCTCTCAGTGACCAAAACAAGGTACTCTGCAGAGGCCTGAGAGTCCACAACAGATGGATGCCCATAATGTTAATGAAATACCGCCATAATATGGTGACACATGCCATCTGCTGTGACGAGAAGGGGAGGGGAAAAAAGTGCCAGTACACCGTGTGACTCTAAATGTGTTGTGGTGTGAGAAGTGTGTGTGCGCACGCTCACAATGCTTTGACGGAAGGGTATGTGTGTCTGTGTGCGTTGACAGTGTGTGTGTGTGTGTGTGTGTGGATGCAGGGTGTGATAAGCCTCTATGTGCGATGCTTGGCTGCCACAGGGAGTAAATATTCACTGCTATGAATCACACACACACACACACACACACACACACACACACACACACACACACACACACACACACACACACACACACACACACACACACACACACACACACACACACACACACACACACACACACACACACACACACACACACACACACACACACACACACACACACACACACACACAGCACAGCCCACCCACTATCTCACTCTCTCATGCTCGATTTGCATAGTGTGCATGCAATACGTGCGCAAACACGCACACGCACACACACACACACACACACACACACACACACACACACACACACACACACACACACACACACACACACACACACACACACACACACACACACACACACAGAAATGTAGGACAATCTCTAATTTGATTCTGCCCCTGCTCCTTTGAGACGTAATTAAAGCATTAAAAAGCTTTGTGCACCACCGGGGCAATTGAGACGGTCTTCGGCAAAATAAATGGGATTCATCGTTTCAGGAAATTGCTGCCCTGCACCCTCAACCCCCAGAAAGCACCCACCCTCCCTCCTCCCCTCCGCTCCATCATCTGGTCTCATCCATGTGAAATCTACTCTGAACTTAATGTCGATCTTAAATGAGGATTACAAAGTCAATGCCATGTTTCTGCTCTGCGCATCAATCTACAAAGGCAGAGATTACGGAGGGGGAGAGAGCATTTGCTTCCCTAGATCCCTTTCTATCACACGCACACACACACACACACACACACACCACAGTGTAGATACACACATGGTGCAAGCAATCAGATGATATACACACAGACACACATACACAAAACAAGTATGCAAAGCATATCTGCTTATACACATGCCGCAAACAAAACGAATGCATGCGAACATGTGTACACGCACACGCGCACACACACGCACACACACGCGCACACACACACACAATACACACACACGGTAACATCTGAAAACATCCTCCTTGGTATAAACCCTGCCTGAGGGGGAGACCAGGCAGTGTGCAAGGATTGTATTTCCTGGAGCAATATCTAACTGTTTACATCTCAGCTGGAGTGTGAGTGTGCGAGTGTGGAGTGTGAGCGCGTGCGCGTAGGCGTGTGTGTGTGCGCAATATGTGGGGGGAAGGGATGAGGACGGGCCTGGGCGTTGTAATCACTCACTAATGGCTGGATGTTATCGCACTCCTACTTTTAAATGAATGCAGCAGATCAGCAGTGACTAACAGTTGGCCTATTTCTCAAACGCCTGGCCGCCTGGCTGGCTGTCTGTCAGTCTGTCTGCTCTCCGTCGCAACGGGACCGAGGATGCCATCTCAGGCATCCATCCACCCTCTCCGCCCATGGCTCAGACAGAGCAGAGCCCTGGCCTGGTGGGAGTATGGAGATTGGAGATGCCTACTGCAAGCGCAATTTCAGGACACAAACCGCTCCGTAACAGGCAAAAAGCAATTCAGGTTTACAATGAGTTGACTCACTCTCTCTACCCACCCCCTTCGCCCCTTCGTTTGAGCAGGAGGAGGTTTAGAGAACCATGAACACAAAAATAATGGTTTAAAAAATATGTTTTGTGGCATCTGCACTGCAGTGGATAGTATAAATAGATTTTTCTTTCTATAGTATATAGTATAAATATTTGTAAATAATACTGCCATTAGTGTATTCCAGGGGTCAGCAACCTGCGGCTCAGGAGCCGCATGCGGCTCCAGAACACAGCCCTAGTGGCTCAGTGGCTGTAGCATTATTACATTACTACATACACACACTGGGGTGATCCGCACCAACATAATATAAACATTTCAGTCATCCAAAACGCGTTGCGCTGTCTGACAGTTGCCAGTTAAAGTAGCACTTGGCCATGTCAATAAAGCCCAGCAGTTATCAGAGGTGGAGCTTTCAATCTGAACCACCCATTTTCAAAGGTTTACTCAGTTTACTATGTTATTATTATGCCTTAGAGATGTTGTGTGGACTAGAAATGGAGTTCTGTAAAAATCCTATTTTATTTTAGAAACTACATTTCTGAAGAAAGGTTGTGTTTCACCATGTTAATGATTTTTCTTTGAGGCCCTTTTTTCTGAGAGTGTGCAAATGGAACCAAATGGACCCGCCAGGGTCCATTTGGTTCACATTTGCACACTCTCAGGAAAAAAATAATAAAATGCGGCTCCAGACAGATTTTGAATTTAATTTTGGGTCGAAAATGGCTCTTTCAACATCTTGGGTTGCCGACCCCTGGTATATTCTGTGTATTTTTCATTGTTTGTATACTTGGGCATTATGCGGCCCGGGGACCAAATGCGGCCCTTTAGCTGACTCTGACCGGCCAGGGGACCACCAGTGGTCCTTGAGCAACTTCCAGTTAAATATGGAAAGTTGGTTAACCAGATGTAACTCTTTGAGAGTTACATTGGTATATATTTTAACTCTCAAGAGTTAAAATATTCATCATCTGATTTAACACAATCAGAGAATGTAAAAGAATGGTCATTTTTTTATCTATGTTATCCTGTTTTGTTTCCCAAATCCAGCCTGATATTGTGGACAAAAACAAAAGAAATCTTTAGTTTTGGAGTCTGTGGGGCTAAAATGTCATCAAATGGTGGTCCTCTGTGGCTCAGATACTGAATAAATAGAGGGCCCTGGTGTAAAAATTGTTGGTCTTACGCTTACTTTTATCTTGAAATTAAATTAATATTACTCAGACTTTAGTTCAGCCTTTAGTCTTGGCCCTCCACAATATTTGATGTATCTCATTTAGCCCCTTGGGAAAAATAATTGCCCACCCCTGGCATACTAGATGCCAGTGTGCCAAAGACAAATTTGTCTTTGGCACACTGGCTAATAGATTCATGGTTACGAATCTATAAAATAAGTACCCTAAAGTCGCTTATGACTGGCAAAGCTGGCAACACTGGCAGCAGCATTGTAGACTGCATTCAGGCAATTTGCATACTCTTTCGTCGGCAGACAGTTTTGTGCTGGTGCAAAAATACTATTTTGTTGCAAATTGAGAGTCTTGAGAAGTCTTTGGCCAGTCTGAAGCAGTCTTTTCGGTGTGCAGTGGCCTTTAAATGTAAAGGGCAATGATGTTTTCTTCAAGAAAAAGGAATATTTAGCTGACAAATAGAGAAACAAATACTATTCTTTGTTCATTCTTTGAACTGCTGGTTGATGTGGGAGAAGGTCCTTTTTGTTTATTAATGTCAGTATTGTACAGGTGAGTGAGAGAAGGTCTGATGAATACAGAAGAAAAGTATATAAATGGAAGGATGTTGGCTCTGTTTTGGAACCTCTAAGCTCCGAGATGAGGTTCCGAGGAGAGGTATTCTTGTCCTGGTGAAAATGGTGGTGAAAATCTCTATCTGGGCATGGCCTGTCGACAAGTTATGAATTAAACCACTTTCGCAGTATTCATTTCACAAGGTAAAGGTATCAGAAGCAGGATACAGCAACATTTAAACTGAGGCAACAAACAACCGCATTGTATGGTATTTGATGCCCCAGTTAAACTTCACAGGAATATCTCTCCTCGGAACCTCATCTGGGATGTAAAGTGTTGCGCCGTAGCAGCGTAGCTATAGATGTTCCAAACCAGTGGTTTTCAACCAGTGGTCTGGGGACCACCAGTGGTCCTTGAGAGGGTTCCAGGTGGTCCCCAGGTTAACTCACTTATTGCCCTTGGCGCTATTGACGCTGTAAACACGCTTTAAATAGCTCATGCCCTTGATGCCCTTGGCGCTGTGTTGACGCTTTATTTAATCCTTAACTTTTATAACATTCATTTCAGGCGATTAGCATTTTTTTAGCATGATCGGCTAACGGCAGGTTCTACTCACTTAGTAATGGCCAAAATCGCCGTGTGCACGCTTGCACGTGCGCGTGCACAGTCTGTATGTCCATCGCTGATCATAATCCAACCATCGGTGCGTCATTACAGCTTGATTTGACTTATATATGATAGAAAACACGATCGCTCCAACGTAGCTGAAGGAGACGATCACAACCCACACAGTCTGCCTAGCAACAGTGGCATGGATGAACCGGAAGTACTCTTACTCTATGACCGGAAATGCTCTTCATTTCCGGCCATCGTCCGCATTACTGCCACCTACTGGGTGTTATCATATAGTATATGATCAACTCTACAAATGACAAGTATTTGGAATCATATGCTTTATTTGATTGGCATTAATTTGATGAATAAAAAAATGTGAAAATTGGGGTATATTGTTGGCATTATGAGGAATAGTGGCATGGCCAGTAATAACTCAACAATGGAATGTGGTAGAGAGATGATTTTTTTTCCTGTGTAAACCAGAGACAGTCATGCATAAAATGAGATATTTCGTGACATTGTGGTCATATCACAAAATATTATACTGGAATTCAAAATATGGGCCTGGGCAGCTTGATTAATCCATTAAAATGGGCAATTAATGAGTTAACCAGATGTAACTCTTTGAGAGCGTAAACATGAAACCAAATGGACCCTTGCGGATCCATTTGGTTTCAAGAGTTGAAATAATCATCATGTTGATTAGCCCAAGTCTACACAACTAGAGAATAGAAGATTAACGGTCATTTTGATCTATACGTGTGATTGTATGTTACCCAAATCCAGCCTGGAATTGTGGACAAAAGCAAAATAAATCTGGTCTAAATGGTGTACTGTGGCACAAATTCTGAATAAATAGTGGGCCTTGGTATCCAAAAGGTTGAAAACCACTGTTCCAAACGGACCTAACCAGGATGTTAGAATTTCTTGTGTTGCCTTCGGGAGGTGTCATGGGACGGACTCAACCAAGGACGGCGTGTACCCGCTTGTTAACACCAATGGCATGCCCCCCCACCCCCACCCACCCCAAATGTCTGACCCACCTCTGCCTAATGCCACAAGGGATAGAGAGCTGCTGTTTGGAACTATATCCTCCGACCCGTGACTTAGTTCACTCACTGGAGCAGAAGCCGAAGGGCTTAAGGCTTGGGCTTAACACCATAAGTAGCACCAAAACAAGACGGGATCCATAAGAACGGCTCAGGCCAAAAAACATCTAAATATCCCAGTTGAGTGTGTTGTTTTGGTAAAGTATAGTGTACACAGGCCACACTGATCTAAGAGAGCAACACGTCTTAAACTGGCCACCGGCCAAATTGGCCTCGCCAACGCGGCTTTGGGCCGAGCGGCACTCGCCATGTTTGTGTTTATGTGCGTCTGCTAAGTGTTAGTGTGTCAGGCCCCCAATGCGTGTGTGTGTGTTTATGTCTTTGTTTGAGTGTTTACACGGTCTTTGCCCATAAAATGATGTGCGTTTTGTGTGTATGTGTGTGTGTGTGTGTGTGTGTGTGTGTGTGTGTGTGTGTGTGTGTGTGTGTGTGCGTGCGCATGTGCGTGTGTGCGTGTGTTTGGGGGATGGCTGAGGAATAGGATTGTGTCTTCAGCTGCTCTGGACAGGGGCTTTAGATAGAGCGCGGGAGAGCTTAATCCTGTTTGGGCCAGGAATTTGATTTTGATTATTATCTCGCAACGGTCCAAGCCAGAGCTTACCCACATTTCTACAGCGTTATCCCATCACATCCCTCTGCACACTCACACACAACACACACACACACACACACACACACACAGTCACACACACACACACACACACAACCACTACTAGCCTCTCCCCCTGACCACAGGCCAGCAGATTTGACCTCGTTAAGATGCTTTAAAGGGGATTATTCTACTTTTATCACTTCAGTGAAGTGCCCTCACACACACACACACATAGGCTTGGCATAGCCTGGCCTGGCCCGGCCTGGCCTGCTTCCCATGCACCTTTGCTGAACTATATCTCGACCTACCTAGCCCTCCCATGCAAGCAAGGCTAGTCGAGCATGTGAAGTCAAAACACACACACGACTCTTCAAGCTCATGCTGCCCTCCACGCACGCACGCATGCACACACACACACACACACACACACACACACACACACACACACACACACACACACACACACCAACAGGGGCGGATGTAACATGTCCCATTTGGGGGGACCAGAGAACATGTTGGAGGGGCAAGAGAAAACGGTATGGGGGCGCTAAATATCTGATGAAGCCGACTTTTATTAGTCAAGTAAAGCATCAGTAACAATAACATCAGTTGTTGTTGAACAGACACGCAGCATGCATAAAGCTAAAGGTCTGACTCGGAAAGTTTTCTGTTTTCAATGAAGAAATACTGTTGGTTTAGTGGTGCCACAGCTGTAGTTAGTTAGTAGCAGTAGTAGTGTTTCACATCATTTCAAATAGAAGCACTTTAATTTGAAATATCTTGGGTTGTTTTGCATGCCATCGTGTTTGGTGGGGCAGACTAGGCATTTAGGGGGGCATTGCCCCCCCATGCCCAATGCCCATGCCTAGATCCGCCCCTGAGCAACAAGAACCTACACAAACACAGCTGACATAAGGCGGGAGGGCAGGGGGCTAGGCATGTTAACGCAAACGTACACACAGGCAGAGACGGCAAACCCAGGGGGAAATGGGCAATTTGTCAGGAGTGGGGAAAGCAAAGAGGGCGACAGGGCTGTGGACTTGGAGACTACGGCTGAGATTAAAGCCAGTCTGGCAGAAGGGGAGGCTGTGAGATTACACCAAGCACAGTTGTGTCCATGATTGATGCCTGGTTGTAAAAAGCCAAGGTTATTACTTACAGGGGTCCAGGAGGGAGCGAGGTGAGGGGAGGGATGGAGGGAGGGAGTGGGAAAACAGAAACAAATAAGTGGACAATGAAAGTGGACAGTAGGAAGTCCCGAGACCTGATTGACATGGAGCAAAGGTTCCGTCCTCAAACCACGTTACCCTGTGTATGCCAAATGTACAGTAGTCTAGGGCTTTTTTCCACTAATAGTTTAGTAGTAGTCTAGTAGTTAGTAGTTTGTAACTACTGAACACTTGAATGAGCACAGATTTCCACAGATAATTATGCCAAATATTATCAATATCGATATGATCACGATAGGGGTGGGCAAAATGGTGGTAAATGTCATTATCATGATAACAATTGTATCATTATAATGAACATTCTACAGCAACTTTTTGTCAAAACATTTTGTACAAAATCGGAGGGATTTGGTTCCTTTGCAATTAGTTTGAGGTCAAATTACATTACTGGACTTTTTTTTTTTTTTTTTTACAATGGTTTTCACTACCAAACCCATTTTTCCCCAACTTTTTTGACCAGTGCCAGACATCTGTCACGGTCACATCGCACACACCTGGCCGGCAGTGTCAGAGGTGCTGAACACTTCCAAATTTTTCTACACAACACACCCGATGAACTTGAAGCTATTAAAACAGAGTCTAAGTAATGTTTTCTGATTAGCTGGCTTTAGCTGCACATACAGGGTGAGCAGGGTCATTTAAATACAGTCCACATCTTTCCCTTTCATGATATTAATAACTTACTTGCACGCTCATATCTAGATAGTGATAATTATCATCTTTCACTCTAATTTAAACAAGTATATTGGGTGTGAGAGTACAGTATATTCTTCTAACATGTGTTCTTTGTGGTCTTAGTGGAGGCGGCATGCAGAGACTCTAACGGTCTGAGGGAATTCCTGGAATCGTTTTAAGAGCAGTAAGCTGCTCAGAGTTCACCTGCTGTGATTACGGAGAACGACACTGACCCCTGTGTAATAGTACTGTGTGTGTAATTAGTGGTTGAACCACCCAGCCCTCCTCCACATGGTTGTATAGTAATTGCCCGACTATTATTTATAGAGTAACCCCAGAAGAACTGCCTGTTTATTATGTGGTGACGTCACGTGGGTCAATACATAAGCAACTGATACTCATCATTATCATATAGCAGGGGTTTTCAACAGGTGGTCCGGGGACCACCAGTGGTCCCTGAGAGGATTCCAGGCGGGCCCAGCTAAATGATGGACAGTTGGTAACCAAATGGACCCTTGAATGATGAGACTGCCCATCACTTCACACACTTCAGAATTTTCATTTGGTTTCACTTAATTATTCAGACTAAAAGCCCTCCCTATGGCAGCAGTTCATGGGATGGTTATGGCTAACTCGGTTGCTAACCAAACAAACAACACCAACGAGTTCTAGCAGCATACAAAGACAGGCAATACTGCATTGCAATACTGCAGCATACAAAGACGATCGCTAAAATATCGAATGATGATGTCTATAAAACCTGATGCTACTAGAAAATAAACCATTCATCATATGTCAATTTAATAGCCAGATAGCAGATACGGTCACAATTTCCCAGAGTAGGGGCAGCCATGTTTATTGTTTGATGCTGTTGAGTGACCGGGGTGATGGCCAATCAGCTGCTCTGGTCAGATCACAAACACTGTTCACGCATACATTGGAAACGTATACTAATGTATACAGACAACAAAAGAGCATCCCTCACAAACAAAGCAGTCAATTGCTTATGAATTTGTAAAATGACAGACAGGCAATACTGCACTGCAATACTGCAGCATACAAAGACGATCGCTAAAATATCGAATGATGATGTTTATAAAACCTGATGCTACTAGAAAATAAACCATTCATCATATGTCAATTTAATAGCCAGATAGCAGATACGGTCACAATTTCCCAGAGTAGGGGCAGCCATGTTTATTGTTTGATGCTGTTGAGTGACCGGGGTGATGGCCAATCAGCTGCTCTGGTCAGATTTTCAAGTGTCACCAGAAAATATATCTTTTAAAGGTAGTATTTTTTATGTTAGCGATTGAGGGTAGGAGCCAGGCTAAAGTGCCTAAGATCATGGAAATATTATTGGGTGCTACGCTCTATTTGTTAACCTGGGCAGAGCCCTGAACTGAGCTCATGCTCCCTTCAATGCATGAGGAGTGAGCAGGTTAAAACGACAAGGGAATGGGGGCGGGGGACTTTATGATTTCCACACAACAACAATGTAGTAATGACAATGTTCACTGTTGAAAATGAGTGGTTTATTTAATGATCTTTAAATTCATCGCCCACTGGCGTTCACCGCTTCAGCGATCTGATGTCTGAAACAGACAAAGCAGATCCTCCCATTGGCCAGGGACGAAGCCCCCCACTCGGACTTTATTCAAGTCATCCCATTGGCCAGGGACGGAGCCAGCACCCCCTTCGACTTTATTCCAGTCAGGGTCTGTTCTCCAAAGCAAAAGGCAGCTCTCAGGTAGAGAGAGAGAGAGAGAGGGAGAGATAGAGCAGCTAATTCTCTTGTCTAGCCCAGCGCAGCAACAGCAGAGTGCTGGAGCTCTGTCAGGTCTATTGGGGGGGCCCAGGCCAGGATGAGCCTGCATGGGCAGGCCAATCAAGCAACCCCCCCCCAACCCCCACCACCCCCGGATGCCCCCCACCTCCCCCCGCCGAGCCGCTTTGTTCCAACCCAGCGGCTTGCTCCGGGGTACAGAGCGAGGCGAAGCGAGGCACCCCCCATCATCCTCCTCCTCCTCCCACACACCTACTCAGGCAGAGCCGCTGCTGCATACTGATGCAGCCGCTCCACTCCACAGCACATACACCCCCCAAACTCCACCATGCTCTGTGCACGCGCACACACACACTGCACGCACACACACATGCAGGCACCGCACGCACGCACACACAACCCACGTTTTTCCCCCCACCTAGAGCAACAACCCACCACCAAAACACACCACAAACACTGTTCACGCATACATTGGAAACGTATACTAATGTATACAGACAACAAAAGAGCATCCCTCACAAACAAAGCAGTCAATTGCTTATGAATTTGTAAAATGACAGACAGGCAATACTGCATTCCACCCCCACAACACAACACAGAGGATTTATGCATAAATATTGCACAAAACACACTGGGCACTGTGTGCTGTTGTGCTCAACATAGCAAACAAAAAAAAAAAAGGGTGCAACATTTCTCTTGTAGTTCTACAGAATACATTTGACAACGTACCTTTAGTAAGGCAAGGTAGTCCAGCCTAAACCTAAACTGTCTGTCGGTTTTGGCTGGTACATTAGACATTATTTACTTTGTTGGACGCTGGTATTGGCCATTAAACAGCTGATATGCTCCCCAATGTTAAGCCATTGTTTTGAGCATGTTCTTATAAGAGATTTGTTTCTTGTGCATTTTTTCCCAAGACCTTCAAGCTCACAATACACTGCATCATGTTGTGACACATTCAGGCTCACAATGCAGAGAATCGTGTTGTGATGCACTGTGAGCTTGTAGATTGTTTATTGAAAAAAGTGTTGAACAGCTAAATGAAGTTAGGTTCACTTCTTAAACTTTAACAAATTTATTAGGTGGTCTAGAACAGGGGTTTTCAACAGGTGGTCCGGGGACCACCAGTGGTCCCTGAGAGGGCTCCAGGTGGTCCCCAGCTAAGTTGGTTAACCAGATGTAACTCTTGAGAGCGTAAAAATGAAACCAAATGGACCCGTTTACGCTCTCAAGAGTTAAAATATTCATCATCTGAATTAGCCCAAGTCTACACAACTAGAATTTGGAAAAAAGCAAAAGAAATCTTTAGTTTTGGGATCTGTGGGTCTAAAAATATCCTCAATTGGTGGTCCGTGGCTCAAATGCTGAATAAATGGTGGTCCCTGGGATGAAAAAGGTTGAAAATCCCTGGTCTAGAACCAAAGGACTGGCCCTGGCGATTTGGCAACCTTGACGCACAACAACTACTGACGTAATACAACCTTCTGGCCAGTCTAAATAATCGACCGTTCGCCTGCTGAGCTGCAATGCTTACAGGAAAGATACAATATGATGCTTTGCCTATGACCATTTGTAACATCTTCTGGCCCCTCTCATCTTGGCCATTAAGCACTCTGAACTATCAAGAACCACGGGTGTATTCAAACAGTTTAGTCAGACTCTCATTCCACTAATGGTCTCCTTGTAGAGAGGGGAGAGGCACAGGCCAGTTCAGTAAAATGATAATAAACAAAGATGAATTTCTAGAGCAGAAACGTAACGGTATGCTACAATTTGAATGGACCTGCATATTGTTGGATATCGGGGTGCCACACAGCTCAAAAAAGGTTGCGAGTCACAAACATAAGTAACTACACATTGTGTCTGTATTCCATCAGGCCAGGGGCAACAGCTCTGTTCTACTGAACAGTCAAACCTCAGAGTGAATTCCAATATGAAAAGGGGAAGGAGTCAGGTGTGTGTTACTGTTCATGAAAGGGGCAGCTTGTACAAGACAAATATATCGGTCTGGCAGATATTGTTGCGTCCTGATTTTTCTATATTACCGTATCTTTTTTTTTTTTTTTTTTTTTTTTACAATTTTAACCTCTATTATCACGTTTGGTGATAATGTTCAATAGTTTCCAAAATAAGCAAAAAAAAAGTAAGATCTACCAGACAAACGCATTACAATTTTCGAAAATTACTTTTCAAAGAAAATCGCTCAACTGTGATCTATGAACTCCAGAATCCGTGTTCCAGACCATCCCTTTAACTGGAGCCATTCCCCCTCTAGTAGCCCCCACAGCGCTCTGACAATCGGCCAGTGTGGCCCTCCACGAAAATCAATATCACCTGTGACCTGTGGCCCTCACTCAGCCCCTCAAAAGCTAGCCCCCTGCTGGGGGGGGGGGGGGGGGGGGGCACTGGTGGGAGGGTGGGGGGGGCTCTGTTTGTCATGCTAATGAGCCAGCCTGCCCTTAATGACCCAGACATCTGCTGGGCTGTGTGTGTCAAGAACCACATTCAATTTGTTCCCTGGATACAAAAAGCAGATAAGACACTTGAGGCCTGTGAGGTGTGTGTGTGTGTGTGTGTGTGTGTGTGTGTGTGTGTGTGTGTGTGTGTGTGTGTGTGTGTGTGTGTGTGTGTGTGTGTGTGTGTGTGTGTGTGTGTGTGTGTGTGTGTGTGTGTGTGTGCGTGTGTCATACATGTGCAGTTACTGAGGTTGAACGGGTGAAAGGGGGAGTAACCTATATTTGCATGTACTACTAAAGCAATCATGACAACAATGGAGACACGAGGAGGGAGAATGGAGTGCATGTGTATGAATAGAAAACAAAAGCTATTTTTGTACTTCTATACAAACATCTATACAAACATCCTCTTTTGTGTGTGCGTGTGTGTGTGTGTGTGTGTGTGTGTGTGTGTGTGTGTGTGTGTGTGTGTGTGTGTGTGTGTGTGTGTGTGTGTGTGTGTGTGTGTGTGTGTGTGTGTCTCACAGGGGTGTAACAGTTAATTGGGCAAATCAATCTTATCTCTAATTAAGAAAATAATAGTAATATTGATTTTTGGGGGGTGGAAAGCAGGCAATATTTCCATTGCAGGTGGTGACACTGTTTGAAAGCAGCTGGTCATAAATTGAGCTTGCCATTTTCTAAATATTTGCCTGACACAGTCGTATAACAAAGTAGAAAATACAAGATGACAAGACTAATCGATTATAATTATTTTTTATGTTCCGGTAGCTCAGTCGGTATTGCTCTTGCCTTTGGACCACAGGTTCGATCCCAGCACTCACATCTCAGCGTATGAGCAGGCAGCGCGGCTTGGTACAGCAAGTCGTGAGAGAAGTAGTGCCTAGGAGGTGATGCTACGTGTGGCTCTCCACCTCAGCAATACATCACCCAGGGAATTGTGACAGGGATAGACTCCCGCGTGTTATGTTACCGGCTGATACCGACAGTAAGTCACTCCCAACCTACTACTTGCTTCAATTTGATTATATACACATGTACACACATATAAAAGCACATGCCATCCATGCCCCTGGCAGAGAAATAAAAGTTTTGAGCAGGTGGAGTTTGCTTACAAGTTGCCTGGCCTGTGACTGGGCAAGTGCTTGTTTTGAGCGGAGACACAATAGCCCATAAAACACAACATGAGATACCAGTCTAGACAAATTGAGGGATGACAACATTTATTATTCTGGGCGGGCAAAGTGGGCATGACCTTTTTGAGCAAGTACAGAACATGACCTGTGCTTGCCCGACAGGCAAGTGCCTCTGAGACATTAAGACAGAATAATCGCTTTTAAAGAGTCAACAACAGCAGCCGCAGCAGCTGCTGCCCTCCCCATGCACGGCAGTGACGGCACTGAGGATTTGTATGCGTTTTTTGCATGCATGAGTTGGATGATGCATGTGAATGGCCACGGGATCAAAATGCATAGCATGTGTGTAAATGTTGTGTCTGGATCTGAGTGTGTCTGTGTGTGCACACATCAGCAAAGCGACCGCGTAGTGGTGGGAGGGAGTTTGTTTAATGGGCGAGACAGGGGACCATGGGGATTAAGCTTCCCCCCAGCTGGGGGCTTTAGAGGAAAAGGCTGGGGGCTGTTCTGTTAATTCAAGTGGGCTTAATAATGCCCGTGCACCCTCTGCCCCCGACCCTCCCACAAACCACATCAGATCTGGGAGGAAGTGCATGATAAAGGGGGACAAACAGGAGAAGCGTGTGTGTGTGTGTGTGTGTGTGTGTGTGTGTGTGTGTGTGTGCGCGCGCGCGTGTGTGTACAACCTGTGGCCATTGCTATACTACAGAGGCTAAGCAGGGGAGATTTGGCATCCATTACTTGTGATACACAACAGCTCTGGCTTCGTGCCCTTCTGTCCTCCGCTGCACTTTCACAGCTCACACCATGCCCAGATCTGTTTGAGATGCATTTGGAATAAAACTTTCAACCCATCAGCCCTATTTTCATCACAGGCCAAGATGGTCAAACACTTGGCATTGCAAAGTATTGTGAGTGTGGAGATTTAACTGACACGTCGCCAACCCCACCTCACATAAAGACAAAAATGTACCATAAATGGATGGAATTGACATTCCATAGATAAACAACTAATAGAGCCAAAAGTCAAAAGTAAAATATCCCCCCATTTTTGACAATGATGGAGGGGCACAGTCTTTCTCTGACGAAATTGAGCCACGTGAAGCACCGCCAAGGGAGCCACTAGCCAACTGTGATGATTACAAAAAGTTTGAAGGCGGAAACAGCCAGAGTCAAATTGCACTTCCACGATTGTGAAAGCCACACCACTGCCCATTCCAACAGTAGGAATGTATTAGTAGTTTATCTACAGAATGTCAATTCTGTAAATTTATATTATAATACTGTATGTAAGATCAGAATGGACACACACGCAACTATAAAATAGTGCATAAGCAACGCCCAATACAATATGGCAAAAACGTCTGATTTCCAAATAAGGATTTCAGTTAGGATTGAACCAAATGAGCATGACACAACAATGTATCCCTGATTGTAAAATAATAACAACAATGATAATGGGCCAAATAATTTGTACATGTGGATTCTGCGGGTTAGTGTTGGTCAGGGTATTTTTTGATGGCTGAGTTCTGCAATGACTTCTGATGAAGAGCCGTGAGGCTCGAAACGTCATCTTCTTCATGGTGAAATAAACACCTTTAGTTTGGAGCTTCAGTCCAGTGTGCGGACCTTATTTATTTCTTCCTAGTTTGTTTTTCGGCCCAGCACCTGGTATTTAGTTAGTTTGTTTGGAATGCGTGCCCTATTGTTTGTTTGAGTTCTGCATGTATTCATAATTTGACTAATCCCAGCCGCCAGCATCACCGCATCAACCCATCCTGCCACATCCCACAATGATGATGTTGAATACCACTTTTATTCCATTCTACTGTAGTACTAGCGTCTTTAGAAGCTGTATACAACGTGGAAGCATTATTTTACAAGCGCAGTCACAGGGAATCGCTATTGAGCCACTTAACATGGCTGCTTTCTTCTACTGCCATCTGAACTAGAATAACCAAAAAACTAGAAATGCCTCAACAGCAGCTTTCCTTTACTTCAATGCATTGTGGCTGAAGGTAAAACCAAAACCAACATGGCATTGCATATCAACGTCAACATTGAAGTTGCAGTTAGCCAACATTATACTGTATGTGTATCATTAAAGGTGCTCTAAAAACCCATATTTGGGGTATTGTATGCATTTAGCCAGGAGTGTCACTGGCTCCATCACCGACCTGTCTGCAAATACAATATTGCAAAAGGGCTGATTCCAAAGAAGGATTATCATTCGAAAATCATTCGAATCATTAGTACATGCGGAACCCACAGGGTTAGTGTAGCTCAGGGTATTTTATGACGCCTGGGTCCTGCATGTATTCATAATTTGGTTTACCAAAATGTCCTCGCAGGTCAGTGAAATCCAATTACACACTACTTTTTTGCCTTTATTGGTAGATTTACACTAGACAGGCAATGGGGGGAGAGATAGGAGGCAAGACATAATAAAGTTGATCAGGATCAGGTCTCAAATGTGATGTGCACTGATGTTCTGTCGATTCAGGCAGCAAAGTACACACGCCATCAAATCCATAGCAGCGTTACCGAGCTCTAAATGTAAATTAGGATATTCTGAATTTATTACAAATGATAATAAATAAAACACACAAAAGATGTCTAAAGACGTCTTTGGCTATAGGTCACATTTCCCTCATGTCTCATCGATGCATCTCCATGTGTAATGTTTGAGATTGCTGATCGCCCATGTCATACAAATTGCTGCTGTTAATGTAAGGCTTCACTAAGCTGCTTGCTGCTAGTTCTTTTCATACAGGGACCAAACGACATGCCTAGTAATTAAAGTTCAATGAGGGGTGAGCATCAGGTAAGCCTGGTGAGGAGATGTGCAGGGCAACAGACTAAGCAAAAACATTGGTGCTTACATATAACCACTGCCTGCAAACGCCAGAGTTTAATTGCTGTGAACTTGTTTCTATACTAAGCATAGGTGAAATTTGAAACAATGTATTAATCGTTATCAAGGTAAAAGTAGGATATGTCAATGCATTGCCATTCTGTTTAAAAGAGCCAGTGCTGGACTTAGACAATAAATTGTCTCGGACATTTACATGGAATAGAGGGTAGGCACTTGACATCATTGTACCCCAAATTATGCAAGAACGCCCACTGAGTGGAAAAAACACGTTCTGGCCTTGACAGACATTAAACACATCAACATTGCAGTTTTACAGAAAGCTTAAATTATCCTCTTTACCCCCCCCCCCCCCCCTCCCCATCTGCATAAAAATATTTCATAAAAATCCATCAATAGAAGAATTTCTGTCAAGAAAATACCCTGCATTTTTTTGGAAGTGCTTGTTTTCGACAACACAACATCCTGCTGTCTCCTGCATTATATGACATTTCAACAGGTGGTACATAGGACCGTTGAGTCATTTCCAACCAACACTTCCAAACTCCAACGTTCCAAGCTGCTCAATGTGTTGCCACTCAGTGTAGTTGAAGGGGTGGGGAGGACATCATAACCAGCACGCAGGTACTCTACTGACTTGAAGCCCACACAAATACTTTACAGTACACACAGATTTACAGTGACATAAATGAACCCAAGACCAATAGACCCTCCATATTAACATCACTGAAGATGAGTGGAGAGGAGAGGTGGTGGTCAATGCATGATTATGGGGGGTAAACCTCCAGAGTGAACCGACTGCTTTTGGTTCAAGGCTAAACTGCTGCAGCTCTGGCTGGCGTAGCAACGCGTTAAATCCGTAATCCCTATTTTTAATCCCATGTGTTGGGTCTTAATACTCCGATCAAGCAGCATAAGGGCACTCAATTGGATTAGATAAGTCACCTCCTTTGGGACCCGGCAGGGCAGGAGCGGAGCGCCAGTGTTCTGTTCTCTCACCTTGGGAAGGTGACTGAACTGCAGCAAGTTAAGGCACCATCCATTAAGACCTGACTGCTTCAGGGGAAATCATATGCTGTAGTGGCCCCAGGCGTGTACAGAACAGCCCCTGCCTGCAGCCCTGCACGTACATAGCACATACAGTATATGCTTCCATACAGAACAATGGTTTTCAACCCTTTTCATAGAAAAGCACATCATCTATTAATTTTGATACTGGAGAGATACAGGCAAACAATGATCAAAATAGTTATATACATTCATTATGAGGTAGTTTTGTAAATTAAGTTATGCTGCATTAACAATAATTTTGTTAGCCCTAGCCCCTACAGCAGGGCAGCCCAAAAGGTAGATCGTGATCTACCACTAGATCACACAGGCCATGCAGGTCAGATCACATGACTGTCCCCTAAAATACATAGATCTGTATGGACCCTTGCTGGTCCATTTGGTTTCATTTCAGTTAAATTATATTTAAACACCTGAATTACGTGATTTCAAGCGTCCATAATTAGAAAGTGGAGTATAACTGTTATTTTGACCAATGTTTTGCCAGTTTTCTTTCCCAATTGTGGATAAAAGCATGAAATGTATTAGTTTTGGGTCCGTGAGACTAAATTCAATATCACAGACTGTCAACTCAAACCCCAAATGCTATTTTCAAACGTTAGTAGTGGCATATACAAGAAAACCTTCCAATCATCTCCCTTAATTTTACATTATAAGTGCATTATTCTTAAACACTATCAGTAAGTAACACTATCACCAACTATTTCAAAGTCAAACTTTCTTGCGGTCCTTGAAATTGTTTTTTTTGTCTGTGTGTAGATCTTGTTGAGACGGTCATTTTGAAAGTAGTTCTCAAGTCAAAAAAGTGTGGGCACCACTGCCCTACAGCCTTACAGGCATACTCTGGATTAAGAGCATCAATTTCTTGTGCCATACACTGACAAAACTTGTAACACCCAGAGCCTTCTAGTAGGAGTTACGATATTGAGGGGTCAGAAACCAGAGTGGAGCAGCCAGTCGTCACATGACTATACAGAGACTCTCCGAGTCCTAACTGCAGTTGGGAATACATTGTTTTTAATGAGAACGACGCAAATAAGAGCTATTTTAGGTACGTATGCAAAACGACAACTGTTTTAAATTACCGTTCAGTCACGACTACTGTCTCTGTAAAGTTTATGTTGTACTATTATTAAAGAACAAGAGTTTTTAAAGTCATTAAAGCTGGATTAAATATCTGAGTCCAACGCATTTCTGCATACTCCTACTGCTACATTGGACTCCCAAGCAGTCCAATGTAGCAGCCTTGCAGGCAGTCTCGCGAGACGCCCCGTATCACGAGATTGTCAGTTGCTAACAGTGTGTGAATGGGGTGTGTTGCCTCTATGCTCCTCCAGCAGCGCGAGCGCCATGGCGCATAGGAGTGAACGGGAATATAGCAACTCTCCCCTATAAGGCTCTGGTAACACCCTTAACTAAAGTCCTAACCACACCAAGGCAGATTTAGTGTTGCCCCAGTGGTGTGATATGCCTTGTTGCACGTTGATGCATGTCGTTCCAAGCGATTCAACGCATGGAATTCATTGGCTCCAACCACACCAAAGGGTCACCATGCAGCTCCTTATAACCAGGACTCAAGCAGTTGACTGGCGTGTGGTTTTGGTGTGGTTAGGACGTTAGACAGGTGTCGTTATGTATACACAGAAATTAAGTGGCAGCTGTCTGCAGGCATCATTTTAGGGGGAACGTACAGTACAGTTACCACTTGTAAAGTGTTCACAGGTCTTAGCAAACATGTATACTAGTCTAATAATGTCGTAAATCAAAGAATGGCCGACTGACTAATCACAGGTTCATGCATTAACACATAACGTTACATGTAGAATCTAGATGGTGTTCAAGGAAAGGCGAAGACACAGTCTGATAGGAGCTCGACCAAGCACAATGGCCATGTGTTATCAAGTCCTTTGTATTCTTTATCACCATCCACCAGGACCTCGTCCAGGCTTTGTTTACAAATGACAGGAGAGCACTGTTGGCTACTACAGTAAGGGAAAGGCAACAGCTTGATATATGTTCTCTACCAACACATGATCTGAGCAAGAGGTTGTCACCATGATGTTGGGTACATGTACAAGGAAATGTACATGAGAATGGCTTTCTCTTAAAATATGACACTCCAAAGATGTGAAGTGTAGAGTATATTTATGCACAAATCTGCACATTTTAACAATACATTTTTCCTGGCTTCATTCCAATTCATTATAGTTAGTCATTGCTATTATGATTTTGCTACAAGAGATACACTTTAAGAGAGGTTTTACTGTAAGTAAAGCACTTTGGTGTTGTCTGTTTAAAGTTAAGCCACAGTAGTCGGCTATAGGTGCCACACTGTAGTGGTGTTCAGCAACTATGCTATAGCCTAAAGATTAAAGAATATAGACTTGTTCATCGAAATGTGAGACTCGTGACCTCATACTTGTAAAGGAAAACTGGAGATGCACATTGTTGGCAAGAATTGTACAGCACTACCTATTATACATAACCAGATTAGTCCAGGGGTTGACACTAAGGTCTCCGAGGCACTTGCCCATCGGGCAAGTGCATGTCAGGTTCTACTTGCCCCCAGGTCATGGTCACTTGCCCCCCAAAAATATATCCTTGAGAAGGTTCCAGGTGGTCCCCAGTTAAGTTAGTTAACCAGATGTAACTGTTGAGAATGTAAAAATGAAACCAAATGGACCCTTGCGGGTCCATTTGGTTTCATTTTTACACTCTCAAGAGTTAAAATTCATCATCTTAATTAGCCCAGGTCTACATAAGTAGAGAATGTAGAAGATTAGGTCATTTTGATTGTGTTAATTTGCCTGTTTTGTTTCCCAAATCCAGCCTGGAATTGTGGATAGCTAGAAAGCAGGGAAAGACACAGAGGCAGAGTGCAATGACTGCCTTCAAGACAAATTTATCTTGTGTTGTGTTATAGTGCACTAAGTTGCACACTTGCCCGATCGGGCAACCAGGTAGCCGTCTTCACTTGCCCCACCATTTTTTTTTTACTTGCCCCGGGCAAGCGGGCAAGTGTTAGTGTCAAGCCCTGTAGTCAATTAATGCCACCTCTCACAGGTTCTCAGATTGGTCCATATCCTGTCAGCTTTGTGAGAACACAGGTTGGTTTGCTGGCTGTACCACGGGGTAAATGGCATGAGGGCACCTCCCATCGCCCCCATACCATTTTCATTGAAACTATTTAGTTCTATGACCCACAAGATTTATATCTTATACAGGAATTAGGCAAGTAAACATCAAATGATAGCATCAGTTTGTTGTTAACGTTGCAACAGGCACGCATCATGCATAGCTACAAGGTCTAACTCAGAGAGTTCTCTGTTTACAATGATGAAATGCTGTTGGTTTAGTGGTGCCACATTTGTATTTAGTTAGTAGTGCAGTGTTTCAAATCATTTTAAATATAAGCACTTTTAAATTTGGGTCATTTTGCATGCCATCATGTTTGGTGGGGCAGTCAAGGCATTTTAGAGGGGCATTGCCCCCCCATGGCCATGCCTAGATCCGGCCCTGTACCACAGCAGCAGAAGCAGCAGCACCACCACAGTACAAGTGTAGCACAGTCAGCATGCTCTACTGACTCAGACTGACTGCCAAAGGCCAAACCATTCATGTCACACAAGACAGGCGCTAGCCTCAGCATACGACCTCCCCGCCCCTTCACTGAAGGGGGCAGTGGCAAAGGAACTTGTGGTGGTGGTGGCAAAAAAAATCGTTGCTAGGGGAAAGCAGAGTGGCACCACATTAGCCTTCAAGCAAGATATTGTGCCTGCCTTGTACTCTGACACTTGTTATTATTTGTCATTAAAGCGGAGCTCCACCCATTTAACATTTTAATATGTCATTAATATACCTTAGAGATGTTGTGTGGACATGATAAAAAAAGTTCCCCCAATTCTGTATTTCCTAAAAATGGAGGTCTGAAAAAAATCATTAACATGGTGAAATGCATCTGATGACATCATCAAGATGTACGGTACAGTATTTCACCATGTTACTGATTTTTCTTTCAGACCCCTTTTTCCTGAGAGGGTAGAAATGGAACCAAATGGACCCGCTAGGGTCCATTTGGTTCACATTTCTATCCTCTCAGGAAATTTTTGAAAATGGGTGGAATTCCCCTTTAAAGAGATGGAGGAGGAGTAGCCAGTTGCATTTGCCAGATTTGGAACGCATACAGCTTATACCACTCAAAACTATAGATCGGATCATTTGAGTTTCACAGTAGCTCATAAATCTTGTCTCTATACATTTTATTTAAATTGCAAATGGTGCATTTATATATGGCCTTATCCAAGGCACTTTGCATTATTATATTGTATTCACCCAATACACATCAGTAGCAATTAGGGGCTCAGCGTCAATGGAGCCCGGGTTTGAACTGACAACTTTACGGTTACCATCCAGCCCACTCAACACCTGAGCCACTGCCGCGCCAAGTCGTCCTCCTTCATATACAGTAGTACTATGCGAAGTAAGCAAACACTATAGGATGACGAAATATCCAGCTTATACCATACATGCAACCATACACCCGTTTTGCCATGGTTTTAATGTTGTATCATTCTGCTTTCTGAACAAACTGCATTATTAATCTTATTACTAGTCATTTTGCTTTCCTAGTGTCTGACTGGAGTTTATTTCAGCAATAGTGACATAGGGTCACTAGGGTTGTATTTGAGCTCTGTTCGCTGAGAGAAAATGCATTGGCCTGCAAACAACATAACTAAATGGGTGAAAGAACAATCATTAACCTGTGCATTAAACCAATTAAAGAGATGTTTATTTGTATAGGAATATCAATATAACCACTGGGATACTGTATTTCTGTGAAATACCACATTTTTTAAACAACAAAATACCAGTGAGTCAGTTTAAATGCCTGACCAATGGACTGAAAATCCTCCCTGATGGATGCACAGCACATCAGGACCGAGTTTGTTACCATGGAAACTTGAGATTAGGGGAATGTGGGAAATGTAAGATTAATTAAGCAATGATCAAAAGCACCCACTGGACAGAGTGGGGGTTCAAGGCTGTGAGCTTTTCATTGAAGACCATCAAGACAACATTAACAGTACCTGTCCTCAGTGTTGCCAACCAAACGGACCCTTTCGGGACCCTTCCGTTTGGTTTCATTTTACGCTCTCAAGAGTTAAATCATATTTAAGCATATGAATTACCTAATTTCTACACATTTAGAAAATGTAGAAGAATTGCTATTTTGACCAACATTTTGTCAGTTATTTCTCCTAAATTAGACTGAGAAACTAATTTCCACACCAAACGGTGGTCCCCCGGACCTTGGCTAAAATGCAGAATAAACAGTGGGCCCTGGCATGAAAATGGTTGAAAACCCACTGATCTAGCACATTCTACTGCATTTTGGAAGTGCCACTAGTGCATTTTGGATTTTGGCAGTTGGCAACACTGCCTGTCCTGTTCCATTTGATTTTCCTTGGTTGCTTCACTCACAAGTGCACTTTGACTACACAAATACCTCCTGTCGTTTGAGTTTCCAAAGAAAACAGACCATAATAACTAAGCTGTCACTGAAGTGTACACACCTTTGGCAGCTGTTAGATTCATTCTTGTTTGTCTTGCATGAGGATGCCATCGCCATACCATTAATTATGTTTAGTATTTTGACAGGCTTCCATCATTCAACAATATAAATAAAATGCACCTATCCTCTCTTCATGGTGTAAATAATATCCCAAGAGGAACACTTGGGATATTAATACTGCTTAATTTGATTGAAATAAGCACAACAAATCAGAAAACCAGCACAACACCCCGACACCCCAATCAATTACTATTCAATGCATTGTGGGCTTTTGGTAGGGGAAATAGCCATGGAGTTTTTGCAGTACAAAACACCTGGGCCTCTTTGGTAGAGACTTAAAAACTACAAATAAAGGTAAGAACCCCATCAAGAAATTCTCCTGTAAGTTCAAATTTCTAGAAGGATTTCAGTCTAAACCATGCACCAATATCAATAAGCACCATCTGCAGAACTTAGCAGAACTAGACAGTTGTTGACAACAATAACTGAATGTAATTACACAATAATACAGTTGTGTCTTTATGGACACAACCACTGCCATGATTTGCTGTTTATGCCATTGCATGAATTGTATCCACACAAAGAAAAACAAGTTCTAAGCACAATAATAAGTACAGCCCAACCTTTAGGCTGAATAAATCTGTTGGTGTTGCCTTTTTTCCTTTTTGCTTATACGCACATACATTGCTCAAACTGGAGAAAGAAAAAAAAATCTGAAAAATATACACTTACTGAATGTCTGGATTGTGGAAACATCATGTCAGTCCCTTCTTGTGTTGTCCTTCCCCCCAGTATCCGATGAATGTTAAGAATTAGAAAATAAAAAAAATAAAAGGGAATCTCTGAAGGGTTTTTCTTTCCTTTTCTTCTTTCCTTCCTTAGCGTTGGTCCTCTTTGTCCACACAGTCAGTCAGCCAGCTAGCTGATGCAAGCTAGAACCCCCCCACCACACTCACACACACACACACTCACACACTCACACACTGCACGAACTGACCAGGCAGAGCTTATAGCAGGAAGGCTAGCAAAACGTTAGCTATAGCGACGCTCCCCCAAAAACACACACACCAGAAGAGGACAAGGCGATGTTACACTTTGCACTGCAGGCGTCTGAGGGAGAAAAAAAACACACAAAACAAAGTGGATCTGTGGGTGATGATGCCACGCCACCCTGTATAGTCCGCGTGTTTACCAACCTGTCCCACACTCACTCACTCACACTCTCAAAATTCAGTGGAAATGTCAACTGTTTTAAAATGCATCAAACACTTTGTTGTTCTGTTTGTTGTTCCCTGTCTTGGTTGGTAGCTAGACCAATTCCTAAAGTAGGCTAAAACAAAAAAAAAAAGGTTGTCACTCAAATTGTCAAAAATGATTCATCAGAGCTCAGCGGCGCCTGCTCTCTCTCTGCTGCTCTGTCTCTCTGCTGTAACGCACCAGCCGCTGCTCGAGCCGTAGCGACGCTGTTATGTTACTGCTGCTGCCCGTCTGCCTGCCCAGTGCCTGCTGCGCAGTATGCTCGTTTTGTTCGCCGCGGTGGAACGTTTACTTTAACAGCCCCTAGTGCTCACAGTTGCAACTCCCCCGCCCGCCCGCCCGCCCGCTCGCTCCCTTCGTCCGGTGCCGCGGTGATGCTGGTGCTGGGGACTGAGAAAAACATCACACAAAAAACAACAACCTGAGCAGCCAGATTCTCAATAACAACAAAATCACGTTTTTTTTTTTTTTTTTTTTTTTATAAAACAGATCCGCCCCTGGAAAAAGACAACTTATATCATTAATTAAACTATGGCGTGGCACTGTAGTTGAAGAGCTTGCATACACTACAGTTGTATAGTTGTATGAACAAACGGTGTGAATTTGATAGTGTGCCTGTGTGGTGGGTTAGATAGAAGCTGGTTGAAAGTCATTCCAGGCTCACCGCTACATAACTTCACGCCCCCACACAAGCATAGAAGCCACAGTGATCTACTCTCTATTCTAAACACTCTACCATAAACATTGAGCGCCCCTAGTGGGTATATTAATTTGCTAAAACAAATAAATATGTCTCTCATTAGTGTTGTTGTTTTTGATAATCTGAGGGTCAGTCTTTTCTTTTTTTAGTCTTAGGGCTCAATATTCGTTACATGCTAAACCCCTTATCCCAAACCCCATATCCCCTTTTTACTATTTTTAAAAACCTTTGGGAATGGTTCAATGTGCTAATCTATTGACACGTTGTGAGCATATAGACTGGCCATTTGAACTATTGAAAAATGTTTTTTTCTAAATAGTTTAAAAAGCCAAAGAAGTTAAGGGTTAAGGGGCAAATTCATTGTAGCTAGGCTATATATAGGCTACGGTATGCAGTACAGATGTATTTTTAATATGAAACATGGCTTGTTTTATTTCTTAGTATCAAATTATTGAAATAGTAAGTAAAAACCTTGATTTTATGTTTTGTTCTCTTGAAAAGGTATGCAATGCATACTGCAGATATGACATCCAACACATTACTCTGAAGTACTAACAAGTTGTCTTCTACTGTAAAAAAAATAAATAATAATAATAAAATAAAAATACTTAGTACTTATTTTCCAAATACTTAAAGGGAAAAAGGGAAAAATACCTATTTCTATTTATCTTAGTTGAGGATTTAGTGTTAGTATTAATCTTTTGAAAATATAAATTTAGTCTTTTAGTCCTGTTTAGTCTTTTGAGATTCTTTATTATCTAGTCTTAGTCGACTAAATACTGTATTAAAAACCTTAGTCTTTCGTCTTAGTCAACAAAAACAACACTGCCTCATTAATGTTGTTGTGTATTGAGTACACAAGTACACAAATAGAGATGAGCCCAAAGGCTTACAATGTGCGGTAGGTTACAATACCTAATCCTAGAATGGCTGAGATAAATTCTGGACTTTATCAAAACATCCTTTGATCATCACAAACGTCATGAGGAAACAAAAGTTTGGGGCACCTACTGCAAAGCACCTGCAGTGCTAATGCATTTGTGTTACCCTGGTCAATGGCAAAGGGGTACGATGTTTGTTATGATCAGAGGAAGTTTTGAAAGTCTTGAAGTTTTGAAAAATAAAATCCAATGTCATTATGAACCCCTTTGTCTGGAGAGAAAGACATCTGGTCCGGGCGCAGTAAAAGTGGAGATAGCGTTGTCTAAACACACATTTTATGTCAGAACTTTCAAGTCTTGGAATTATGGTCTTTGGAAGTATTCCCACGTCACAGATTGCAGACCACATACAAACCTCCATAATTCCCCATAACTGCAAATGGGAGTAATCTATGGCTCCAGTAAGCTATGTGAAATACTGTAATGTAAGTGTAGTCCAGTAATAATGTAATTTTATCTCAAACTAATTACAAAAATAACAAACTCAGCTGATCTTCAACATGTCCTGAATAACAGGCAAAAGGTTGCCTGGAATTGTCTGATGGGAAATGTTTGAAATTGGCTTTACAGTAGGCTTATGTCCACCATGATATTCTATTTAAGATGAATATTTTCTAAATTTCATTATGCTTAGCAAGAGACATATCATCAAACTAGGGGGTTTTCATGATGCCTGAATCTATTCCAAGCATTAGCTTTGCACACAAAAAAACCTTGGGATAAAAAACAGCCATAGACATGTTTACAAATTCTGGATTGTCTGCAGGGCAAAGCAAGTGTCTGTTTGCAGGGTAACCGCTGCAGCATCAAATAAAAGTGATGTAAAAGGGGGAATAGGCAAAATATAGCTACAGTGTGTGTGTGTGTGTGTATTTATTTTATTATTATTATTTTTGCTAAAAGTTACCCATATCTTTAAAGAGGGAAGGACTATTAAAATTGATCTCTTTAGTGATCAATAACAAGAAGAACCTGAGTGGTCTTTTAGACATAGAGAAAATCAGATTTCTTAAACAGAGCGTATGAATGGAACCACATTGAGCCCCTAAAGGCCCAGTTGGTTCCATTCTAGACATATAATAAGCATCCATTACCCAGACTCCCATTAGGTTCCCTTTGGCATCATTTATCCCCGTCCCTGGACCCCAACGTTGAGTGGACAACAGCTGTACTAACATGATTTATAAACAGATAAAAAAAAAATCCCTGATGACATTCTTTCAGAGCAGAATAACGTATGCAATGATACAACACACTGAGTATAGGAACACATTTTATTCCAATTTGAAACAGATAACTCTTTTGAGAAGGCTATGAAAGTCATCGGAGTTTGAATGAGGTTCAGGCAACAGTGGTTGAAATGAAACATACAAAAAGAGAAATATGGCTAAAACACTGTAAATTGATAACAATTAAGACCCTTTTCAGGAGGGTGTTGAAGAAAAATAGCCTACAGAATCATCTCACTACCAACTCCCTCCCCAGCCTGGCAAACACATGCAATTATGACACTTTGTTAGAAACAGCAGTTCATCATTTAACTTAAATATAGAATAAACCATCCTATTTTCATTGTTTAATCACATACTTAGTGTTGTTTTAAAAAAAAACTGAACCATGAAATTCAAAGGTCCCCTATATGAGTTTTCACAACATTGGCACTTGTTAAGAGTCTGGCTCTGCAAATAAATGGAACTGGCACACTCATTGTACATAATTTACATTTGGTATACTTGGTTGGGGTGTATGTGAGGGTGGTGGTGTGTTCATTGCAACATTATGCAATAGTACACCACAACAAAGTTTATTAACCCCGTAGAGTGGTCCAAAACACAGGTGTTTAGTTAAACCTTACAAAAGAATAGCATCATTCCATCCATTCATCTCATCAAAATGGACCTTAAGCACAAGCAATGAACCATCAAATGTACGCACACAGACACACACACACATGCACACACCCACCCCAAGAGTACCGAACCAGCACACTTGCGAACATTTAAGTTGCATGAATGCAAGCAGTCATTGCTGTGGTGCAGTTTCAGTGCATCAACTCAGGGAGAAGAGAAGACGGCACAGTCTGATAAAATAAAGGAGAACAGAGAAGCCAGAACCCCAGAACACACAATACTTTAATATTCACCCACTGATAACTTATGATAACCAATGACAACTTGTATTGGGATCTTCAGTTTTCAAGTTCTTTAAATAAATACAGTTAAACTGAAGTTTAATTAACAAGCTTCATTTTAGGCCAGAGATCTAACTGTAATTCAAAAGTGAGTTTGTGCAACTCATAATTAACAGTGCTTCAGACCTGGGTCAAATTGGCATTTCAAATAGAATTTCTATCCATGCTATGAGACTGATTGATTTGTCTGGAACACCAGAATCAAATGGATTGTCCTTAAAGTAGAAACCAACTTTCACAACAAGCAGACTTAAAACATTAAATCAATGGAATTAATAATGGAGCAACGTCTGTGCTGTCTCTCATTAAAACTATGAAATGGCCATATGACTTAGGTTGATTCACCAAGCCATTACTGCTGTGCTGGTTCCAGCTTGTTTAGTGTCAGACAAGAGATACAAGATTGTGAAAGACTTAAGGTACTAAGACGTAGACAGGCCACAAGACGACAGATGGAGTATGCTTTTGGAGATCACCAAGCAGTAATTAATGTGTTCATTCAAGAATTGTAGTACCATAATAATCATTGTATATAAACTTGCCTTCAACTACTTCTGACAGAACTTTTGATTTTCATTTTTTTTTTTATTAAATCAAAGGCCTTCAAATAATACATGAATTGTTATTAAAAAAAACACTAGAGCACATCTTTCAACAGGATTTAAAAGTTGAAAGTCTGCTGACCTTTGGTGCTTTAGGAATTCTGCATGTTGCATCAAATGGTATTCTTCTATGGGGTGTATCGTGTATGAAGCCTGTCTGGCATATAACATTACATCAAAGACCTTACAATGTTGGGTGAAATGAAACAATTATTCACCCTTTCTTACTACAGACCGCAAACAAAATATAGCAGCCAATGAAAATGGCTCATCAAAAGACCAGGCATCACCTCTTAATATTGTTTTAACGGTTGAAATCCAGGGCCCAGAGGTAGTTCCCACCTTCAATAAAATATCTGTATAGTATGTTTACTATATAATGGAGGTAACTAGATCTTTCCATAAGCCAATAGCCCATAAGTACACAATGTACATGTGATTCAAACTGTAAATAATGCCGTCTGCCAACACCATATTCATTGTAAACACGTGTTCTGCTAAAACTGAACCAACTTCAAGAAACATTGACAAGCAAGCCTGCCTTCAATAGCCTTTGGCACCACCAAGATAAGGTATGCAGATATGCAGAGTTTGTAAGCACCTATAAGAAACCCTCACACACAACACACACACGCACACCTTTTGTCCAATACTGGCAGTACAGTGCTAGTATCAAACACAAGCACACTACCAAAGAAATTATACACTTCATATGTACAGACATAATATAGACAATGTAGTAAAAATCAAGCGGATCAGCGCATAATTCATGGCGAGCAAAAATGGCTGCAGAGTGGTGACAACTAGCACATGTTGTACACACCATACTTGGGACCCAAACCCCTGACATTTAGCCGTTCACCTATAAATATTAACCAATGGGTGAACAAAGTGGACCAAAAAAAGCCAGAATTCCCCGCAGGAATGTTACAGGCATCTGCAGACTGCAGCACTCTCCTCTCACTTAGCCTGGGATCGTGGCTCTTAACAATTTACCAACACACTCCCAAATACAGACTGCTATTCCCTGATCTATAAACCCCTCAATTGCACCTTATCACCCCATGTCATCCATAGGGTCCTTTCATTCGGTTAATGTTGCTAATAGTAGCCCTTGTAATGAAAAAGTTATGAAAACTCACCTGAATTACATAGTGAAGACAAATATAGCCATCTATTGACATTATTAGTCATCTTAGTTCTATGGAATCTTTAAGAACTATCAGGCAAAAGACAAAGATATGGGATTAGAACCAACGGCAAATAGTTACAAATTACAAAAAATATGTAAGTACCACAGATTTGTTTTCATATTCCAATTTGCATAAAGCGTCAACCTGAAATGGAAAACAAAATGTTTCCATTCTCAAGCATCTCAGAGCAGAACCGCAACAACTGAATATATTAAGTATTATTAAAAAGATAGAACACTTGTCCATAAAATATATATATATATATATATATATTCTTTTTTTAACAGCAGTACAAAATCTCTTCCCATCTCCCAGGTGAAAATATTATCAGGCTGGGTCCAGGAAGAAATTGCCACTCAGGTTACGAATATGTAGGTCTGGTCAATAAATTAGACTAAAAAGTCTAACTAATCATTATATTTAATCAAACACTGGCCAAATAAAGTGGTGAAATAAAGCCAATTAGAATCCATGATGAAAATCAGGCTGTAACTTTAACTTTACCTGTCAGCACGACAGCTTTATGGTTAGTACAAATTATGAATATTGCTCCATAGTATTGTTTAGGTTAGGGAACCCTAAACCAACCCTATGCAATCTTCTCTTCCATAAAAAATAATAAACATAAATTGAGGTGTGATTACAATTGTGATTAACTTACTTGGATGACTGCTCGAAAAGAAACACAAATGGCATATCAGAGTTATATTATGCCACAATTAGTGATTTAATTTAACTAAAGAATTAAAGAAAAGAATCAAGAGCTTAATATTTAAACATTTTGGCCTCCAAGTGATAACCCACTTCCCAGAATGGATCTGCACACACATACATTATGTGCACCATTTAAGGGATGAGCTGGAAACTGGCGAATTCTTAATATTTACAATCCAAAATACTTGTTTAAATTTGGCAAATCATTAGAGAATTACAAGGACAAGAAATAGTAAAAGAAACACAGAAATAGTGCTGCCATTTATTCATGTTTTTCCACTGCATATAAAAATAAGAAATGAGGGAGCAGGAACACGGAAAGTAGTGTAAACCCTCGGTGCTTCTGGGAGGTTCCGTTCTTTTTTCATTATCAATCACCCCTCATGCTTAAAACCCCCAAGAGTGGTAGGAGAAATAATGTTGACGAATAAACCTATTGGAAACTTTTGTCTTTCCAGCCCTCACCATTTGAGCTTCATGAACACCTACTTCATTTACATTCAACAGTGGACTGATTATTATTTATTTTTGGGGGGATAGGTGAGGTGGCTTACAAAGGAACTGCTCTGCAGCCCAGGATAAGAACCAGTGCTGCAGTTCTAGGAGGGACAGCAAGCCCTTGCTCCATTTACACTCATTCCAAAAATGCCCAACCTACTCTAAAACACCAGCACCAATGGTAGTGAAAGCCCTTGCTACTTTACTAGTGATGGTAAGCAAAGCAAACGTTTGGGTTGATAACTGGAGCCATGCAAAAAGCTTGTCGGCCACACAGGCATTGTCACACAGCTGCCCCACAGTAGGTCATGTTCCAAAAGAGGGACAAGGGTCTACAGTGGCAAGGGAGGGCAGAAGGGCCTAAGTGTGGTGTGTGTGTGTGTGTGTGTGTGTGTGTGTGTGTGTGTGTGTGTCAGACTGATTGGAACTTTAAAGCACAAAAATATCTTTAAGAACTGGTGAACTGAATGCTAAGGAGCCAACATAGATGGAATTAGACGGATGAAACACTACTCATCACTTTCACCTGTCGTAGGTTTGACGAGTGTGTGTTTTGAGTGTGTATGCGCGTGCGCACTGTCCTATAAGGGGTTGATGCCCCTCGCCCCCCATCCCCGTCACTCCCTTTTGCTCCTTCAAACCAAGTTATATTCCTTGAGGTTGAGCTGAAGGATGGTGTCTTTGACAGCTGCAAAGACAAAGCGGATGTTCTCCGTGTCAGTGGCACAGGTAAAGTGGGAGTAGATGATCTTGTCACTGTCTGGGTTCAGGTCCACAAACATCTTCAGGATGAACTCCCGTCCTGCTTGAGCGTCACACTGAGGACCTGCATGAGGACAAAGAACATGCAGTGGTTACTTACCATTTACCAGCATAGTGCTGTTTGCAGTTCACCATTTTCACCACAAGATGCCACTCCAGTACAGCAAATTCCTCTCACGGCAAGCATATGGGGCTCCATTTTCATCTCATCACCTTTATAAGTAATTAGAGCATCCATCATTGGGGGAGAGGCGTTCCCAAGTTTTATTTTCGTTACCATCCCATTTCCCAGCTCCTAGACCCGTAACATTATGCGTAGGTGTGGTGTGGGTGTTGCCATTGCCTTTAAATCATCCCATATCTTTTCCTTATGTTATGCCTACTCCTAAATGCTATTAAAATGACTTAACCACTCACGATGCATGGCTCTGTCCACAGCCCAAATTATATCTCGGTCAATTGTGGACAATTTCTTACATTTCAAAGTGCTCTGTAATCGTCAAATATCAATCTCTAATTTGCTGTATAGAATAGCATGTAGGTCTTCTCTACGAAACGGGATCAAGCAAAACGCATTCGAAATGGAAATTCGGTGAAAGAAGGTGAAATGTGAATCTGAATCCGTAACATCAATCTGTCACAAGTTAACGTAATATAAACAATTGCCGGTATATAGCACGTAAACACATTGGACACAAGGAAGTGCAGGCAATCTACAGCTGTTTATAGGACAATCAATAAATAAGGAGATGAAGTGAGCTGATGCAGCAACTGTTCCATTTGGATATCTTCAAGGCCTTCTCAAACTGGGTAAATGGTAAAGGTTAGCGGATGCTTACAAATCTATTTCCCAAATCCATTTGACGAAATGAACAGCTTAAGGGATTGCGTGACAAACACACCTATGACCACACCTCTATTATCACATCAATAAAAGCCAATAGAAGTTAAGCTGACCTGTTTGATCCCAATTCTGAATCACCCACAATCAAAAGGTGTCTTGATTAGAGTCAGAAATACTGTTTTTAATCCCATTCTGGCATCCAGACATTTTATTACTGGGTTTAAACTCAATCATCATCACGTTAAAATATATCTGAACACATTATATGGTAGAAATAAGCCGAATAGCATTAAAATGGCACAGTTGAGAAACGAATTGTAAACAAACATCCCAAGCGACACGTGTATATAGTTTAGCGTAAGCCGTCCCTCGCACTATGCCATCCTGAAGAGATGGATGCTCTGTTTGGTTCAGAAACTCTCTGTGCCAGATAATTGGGTGGGATCCATAATAAAAACCCCACCAACATGCGCTGTCCGTCATGGATAGCACATGTTATGGAAATTGGGCCTTAGCCTGTAAGTTTGGTGTAAGTTTGTTAACCCATCAGAAAAATGAAACCGTATTATGAAATATGTTTTGGTGCCAAACGCAGTGCACACGGTTTTCCAAATATTAACCAGCCAATGAAATTGTTTTGGAGTGAGACATAATACATAACACATGGTTGGTTACATGTCAAAGTGATTGGCACAGTTTGAGACAGAGAGTTACCAGCTAGTCTATATTTGCCATTATTTGCCTGTTGGCTTAACATCCCACTCCATTTTACTGCTCAAATGAAACCAGATGGAAACAGTGCTTTCCAATGTTCTGGTGAAGAGAAGAATTACCGTCAAACTCTGGGAAGTAGTCGACCAGATGAGAGTACATGATCTTTTCCTCCAGCAGATCCTTCTTGTTCAGGAAGAGGATGACCGAGGAGTTCTGGAACCAGGGATATGTGATGATGGTTCTGAACAAAGCCTTACTCTCCTCCATACGGTTCTGTGAGGACACAAAGTACAGTTAACAAATGGAAAAATCGCAATAAAGAAACTACAGAAATGGGCTCAGATCTCCGCCATGCCAGGTTGGTAACCACTCCAGGTCCCGTACTTTTTGAAAGTCAGTCATAGTCAATATTGGAATAGAAGGTGGAAGATCTGATGGATACATCTTGATCACGACTACAGAGATAATGTAGCAGCAAAATGTGCTTGGAAGAAAACTGACGGAAGAAATATAGTCTGGCAAGGAATTCAAGAAGAACACATTTCCATTGAATGACTTATTATGGTTCAAGAGTTAAACGCTAAATCGCCACCAGGTGGCCAATGCAAAACATTTGGACCTTCTTTCTTGGTCTACTCTACTGGGAGTGTGCATGCAAAGTTCTATTTCATCCCTGCTGAGACTGACCATCAGAGCCCCGCTTTAAGCATAGAATATTCCCTGGCTTTGCTCAATGCGCACACTGAGTATTTGTACCATCAATGTCACCAACTGCAAAGCATTATTATACAACAAATTATTATACCTACCTTATTATAAAAGGGTTTATTTGACTAACATGTCTAGTGGTTATTTTATACACTGCTCGGGCGTTTCAGACTGTTTGCTCGATTGAGTATTTAGGTATTTTATATTAATTTTCCCAGACACGTTCCCATTTCATAATTATTTTCTCACAACCCATTTTTCACCCAGAGCCAATTCCTCAAGCTGAAATCCTGGAGCTGTGGGGCGACAGTGCTATACAGACTCTGCCTCACTATGACCCCAAACTCTATTTTAACCATGACAGTTTTAATGAATGAAAACACCTATTCTAGGTTCTGGTGATTTTTTAACACATCTTTAGGCTCTATGGATATCTTTGAAGCAGAGCTTAAATGCAGCAGAGGCAACAGCCTCCTAGTTTATGACCCCTTGTGGTCATATGACCAGGTCAGAGTCAAGAGAGAGGTTGTTGTGAGAGATGAATGAATGCTACAGGCTGATTACATTAGCTATAATTCCGTCTGTACAGTCAGAGGGCCCAGAGCTGACAGACAAAACCTCTCGCGGGCCCTTTGCCTCTGTGTTGTGATGAGGGCATTTGTCAATAGTATCACAAATAATAATCATGATAGGCTGCTTATAGTGACTACTGAATACTGAATTTACGGGGAGGGGTGGCTTTGGAAAGGCAGAATTTACTGTTCAGGTTGGCTGGAACTGAATCATTACATACATTTCCCCCCAACACTCCCCCACTTGATAACCTAACTGCCATGGCCCCAACTCTCACTCACTGCTTCCTCTGGACCTGGTCATACTGATCGGCTGTTGACTTGACTCACCTCACCTCGTTGTCCGTCTCGACAAGAACCTGGTCATACTGTTCGGCTGTTGACTTGACTCACCTCGTTGTCCGACTCGACAAGGACCTGGTCATACTGTTCGGCTGTTGACTTGACTCACCTCGTTGTCTGACTCGACAAGGACCTGGTCATACTGTTCGGCTGTTGACTTGACTCACCTCGTTGTCCGACTCGACAAGGACCTGGTCATACTCGCTCAGTGCCACCAGGAACATGATGGACGTGACGTTCTCAAAGCAGTGAATCCACTTCCTCCTCTCTGACCTCTGACCCCCCACATCCACCATCCTAATTATTGTTGGGACCAAGATGGGGGACACCGGGCGTGGTGCAGCCATTCAGACCCAAGGACACAGAACAAGAGAGGTTGCAGTTAGCTTCAAAACCCTCAGTCAGCTTTGTACGAATCCCAATATTTCTTACAGTATGTCATTATTCAGTTGCCTGAATGGTAAATTGAGCTTCTAGAGGACTTGCATCACCGAATATTGTAAAAAAAAAAATCTCAAATACCAATCAAACTTTCATAAAACACGTCCCAATTTCAAGGATTGCATCATAAGAGCATCAGAGGAGAACTACTTGATGGCTCTGGCTAATTTAACGACCCACTGAATTCCAAATTAACACTCAGGAATATGTGGCGTGTGCAACTAAACAAGGCAAACACAAAATGAGACGAGGAAAGAAATGTGTGTGCGTCTGGAATCCTTCTGCCCCATTCCCAAATAAGTGGATGCAGGTGTGCCCAAAAAGTCTTTCAGCACATTGGTCTTCATACAAGTACCGAAACACGGCTGAGCAAGAGACGAGAGGAAAAGCAGAGAATAGAAAATGAAAATATGAAGAAAATTTGAAAACAGGATTATTGGGGGGGTGGGGGCGCTGGTGATGAGCATACACATAGAATGCTAGAAATCTCCTTAGGATCCATGGAATCTGTTTTTCGAGGGAAGGCAAATTTCTGTAACGCATGTGAAAGCCAGTAGTCCAATCAGAGGCAATGTAAACATTTCGCATGCTAAGAAAGCTCATTTGAATTGGAAAGTTGTGCATAAAAAGACAGTCACTGAATAAAAACATTTTCCTTGAGGCTGGCAGCTCTAATCTTAAAAGGTTCAAACACTGATTATTTCCACAGAATAATGTCTGACTGATTCATAATGTCACTTGGGGATTAGGTAGATCATTCAACGTAAAAGGTGGAGAGAGCCAGTGACCACGGGGAGGGGTTTGATAAATGGGGTCCTCTGCAAGAGACTTCCTAAAATAAAACTCTTTTGCGTCAGACGACCTCCTTTTTCGTCCAGAAAGGATGAGTGGCCTACTTCTAGCGATAAGCTCTCCTATAGAGGATGAGCCCGGAGCCATGGCATTTTATACCTACTTCAATAAGGCAATTAAAAACGGTCACGACATCTCAAGGTCCTTTCAAACAGGCTGCGATTAACGAGCCCAGTGATTCCTCTTCAATGAGACCTGCGGTTTTGTTCTCTAATGGATAAGTCGAACAGTGCAAGTGTATTTGGCCTCATGAAATTGCCGCATGCTTGTTTTGTGTATGCGTCTGAAACTGACCTGACCTTGATTCTGTTGAGCGTTGTTGCACCTATCATGGACTAGCTCCGACGGAACCACTCTCTCTGCTCCGTCCCTCCGCTCCGAGATGAGGTTCCTCTGCAATACGCTTCGAAATCTCTCGGGCGAGGCAGACGATCGGTACCAATACAAGTCGCATTTACTCACAGTAGGTCCTGTGGAACAACCAACGCGTCTGAAAGATCTCTCATCTGTCAATTTTTTTTCGGGCGCATAAAATCCATCCGATGATTTCGGGAAAGTGTTTTAATCCGCAAATTCTGTCACACAGCTCTGTGATTCAGACTAGGTATGCAGAGGAACCACGTCTCGGAGCGGAGGGACGGAGCAGAGAGAGTGGTTCCGTCGGAGCTAATCATGGACAGACCTCGAGCAAACCATCATTGATCAAGGCGATTAACATCTGCATTAATCATGCCTCCTATTGTGCTGTGTTACTCTATCTTACTATTAAATCTGCTGTTGGCAAACCCTTAAGCCTATAGGAACATCTCTCTCTTTTACAACTTATCTATTATAGGAACCCCTTTTTCTATAAGGTAGGCCCTTTTGGGGTTCTGTACCGTGTTCAAAAATAACAATAAATGATGCTGCTTAATACGGCTGCTATACATTTTTTTTAAAGCTTAGGTCACGTTTTTAGAATCGGCCTCAATGTTCACAATGGGCTATGGTGGTGTTCCTTTTTACATCACATAGGTATTTATAACTGTACCTCAGAATTGTGTTGTGTTACTTGAATACAACCGGGAACAAACAGTGATTCACCAGCAGCAGAGCCCATCAGCGCTCTTCAGTCCATCCTCCTAGTTAGTGGCTATTTCTAATCTTGCCAAGCGTAGGAGGAGGCTGACACGATGGCTTCCAATCTACCCACGCTCTTTTGTAATAGTTCTCATTTCCTGGCTTCCTCTCGGTTTCCTACACCTCTCTCTTTCCAGGGGAGACGGAGGGGAGATGAAGCAGGGCAGCCTTGTGTGTGCTGGTGACCATTCATTCCACAGTCTCTCCCTGGGCCAAGTCCAGGGGGATGATTACTCCAGGCTACACAGAACACTTGTCAGGTTGGTTACATCACCGATGCTGCTTGGGACTAATGTGGATTTACAATCCAAATTACTTAGCACACAACTCAGAAACCTTGGAGTGGGTGTTGCTGTCCCCATCTCAGAACAGAGCCACTGTGCTATCAACACACATGCTAGCCTGAAAGAAGAACCCTATACTTTTCTGGGCAATGAGGCGCAGATAAAACTATTGTTGGAAATGGACGCCAGCTCCCTATTGGCCCTCCAAGCCCGCCTCTCTTCTCCTCCCCAGTAGGACACAGCGGTGGACACTGACGTCACCAACATTTGGAGCGAAATACCAGGTTCAATACAAGGTTCACTCCCACTCATTAGCTGCAGACAACACCAGATGGGCAGACAAATGTGGAGACAGTGGTTAGTCAGAGTAGTGTGGTACTTCCTCTACCTGAAAATGATGCTTTGCAAGTCGAAAGGGTACTCTATGATCCCAGTGGTTGGGATTCGAACCCTAAGAACGTCTTGCTGGGTTGGTAGATAGGACGGTTCGGCGATACGATCCAGAGCACTTAGATAGCTAGAGGGAAAGGAAGAACAATAAGAGAGAAGAGACAGAGAGGAGGAGCAAGTGAAGCATGGCAGCCGATATACCCAATCCAAAAAGGAAAAAAAGTGCAGTGCAGTCCAGAAGTAACAAGAAACATCCCCAAGAGTTATGGAGTTCTAGGGGCATGTAGTTTTGCCCCCACACCTCATGAACGCTCATCACCCCACTTTCTCAGTACGGTGCATCATCCTTGATGGCAGTTCTCAAAGACCAAACAAAAAAATGCAGATTTAAAAATAAAATAAAAACCTTTTAAAAAAAGGTTGCGTATGTGATATTTTGCGGTTAAAATGTTTGTTAAAAGGTTAAAGCATAATACTTTTATATAAACCATTACTCTCAGGTGCACTCTGCAACTTGTTTTCTGATAACCAACATCATTCAACTACCAAGTATACCGTTTTAGTTAACTTAAGTTAACATAAGTCTGTCTTTAAAGCCCAAACCATGCCAACGGTTTGGCCATGCAACTACTCACAACGAGACGGTTTACAAACGGTTACGTGGCGACCCATTGGTGTGGTTTGAACCTGTTGAATCACTTGGGTCAACACGCAACAGGACATATCACACCGCTGGGACAAACGGTAAAATACGCAGTCTCGTCTAAACTGATTTGCCTAATAATTAGAAGGCAAGACTAATAAATTAAAAAAACAAATAGATAGTGTTCATTCTTGTCAAACAAAGTAATCCAAAAGTTAAACAGCGCAAATGTTGAACCAATCAATAAACATTCTCAATATTATTATTTGGGCTTAAGAGAGAGTGTGCCATCAGGGATGTGTGAGAGCGAGTTGAGCCGTGCAGCAGTGGAGCAGAATGAATGGACATTTAGCGGCATCGACGGCTTCTAAGCGGCTGCCGGCTGGTCACTCTACCACAACCAGAGACAGCAGCAGCGGGCGGCAATTTGACCGTCATCAGTACCTGAAGATAATATTCTCCAGGTCAAATGGGTACTCAATGATGCCGGTGGTGGGCACTCGAACCCGCAGCACGTCCTGCTGAGTGGGTGTGTATCCGGGCGACGCTATTCTGTCTAAATCGCTAAGGTAACTGTGAAATGAAGTGGGATGGACATGATGTGACTAAAACACACACACACACACACACACACACACACGCACGCACACGCACACGCACACGCACACACACGCACAGGTGTGCACAATCTCAACACTGTGAGGCCACACAGACAGAAACCTTTCCCAATGGAAGAAATAACAATGCAGATGCAATACACTTACAGACTAAATTAAATTGATCACCAAACACATTCGCACATTTAGAGGTGCTTGAACACTTGCAATATTGACTGGGGTGAAAACATTAAACCCTGTTTGGGGCAATCAATTCTCTGGTGACAAGGTCCTATACAGTTCTTGCCAAGAGTTGCTTTCGCTGAATATAAAAGTACAGAAAATTGTTTTGAAGGTGAAATTAAATGAGTCATGTAGGGAAAAGAAATTGTATAGAGAAAATATATATAGCGGCTTGATGGAACAACACAATAGAACATGGAGTTCTCACAGTGATTAAAGGTAGGGGAAGTGATTTGAAATTCATGGTGTAGTACCAGCCTGGTGCACTAGGGGCCCCCAAAAGTAGCTACACTATATGAACCTGCTGCTCTCTCCTGATTGGAGGAGAATTGTGGTGAACTGGGGAACTTTTATTAGCTCCTCTGCTAACGTGGGGGAGGGGGAAACTCCATATGTGGTTTCCACACCTTATAATAGAGCATTTTAACAGAAAAAAAATATTTTTTGGGTGATATCTGACAAAAGTGAAATCACTTCCCCTACCTTTAAGGTTTACAGACATTCTTTTGGTATGGATCTGGAGCAATGTGCTGTTGAGTGTTAAGTTTTTAAGGTTGTGGAGTTGAGCAGTTTTGCTCAACTCCACACAAGCTGATGACAAAAAAATATATAAAAAAAAGAAAGTCATGGAAATGCCTCAGTCAGTGTTAAATGCAAAAAAAAACCAATGTGCTGTACTGTGAAATTAATCTGAAATGAGGCTGACCACAGTGAAATTGATCAAGTGCAAAATGACAGACCACTGGCTACCAAATGCATCTTTGTATCAGCCCAATACCAACTGATATATGGTGCCATCAAACTATCGGCATTCAATAAATCAGTAAACAGTGATTCATGATTACATAAAATGAAAACAGAGGAGCCCCAGATAAAAATGCACTGTACTATACCGTATACGTACTATTTAGTGGAGTCCGACAGCTGGTACTCCCTCCTGCGGTCATAGGCCTCCTGGATGCCAGGGTCAGCCCACAGCTTCTTTATTGCACCAACGTAAGGCTGCTCAAACGACGACACCTTCTCCACATCCACCTCACGCACCACCAGCGCGTTATTCTGAAGATGTGGAGGAGCAAAGAGACAAGGTCAGGGTTATAGATGGCTCTAAAACATACCTGGAGTGGGCATTATGCGGCCCGGGGGCCAAATGCGGCCCTTTGGCTGACTCTGACTGCCCCCTGAAAGGGTTTTTAACTAGTGGTCTGGGGACCACCAGTGGTCATTGAGAGAGTTCCAGTTGAATATGGACAGTTGGTTAATCAGATGTAACTCTTTGAGAGTTCTCTCAAGAGTTAAAATATTTACCATCTAAATTAGCCCAAGTCTACACAATCAGAGAATGTAAAAGAATGGTCATTTTTTTTATCTATGTTATCCTGTTTTGTTTGTAAAATCTGGTATTGTCTGGCCTGGTATTGTGGACAAAAATAAAATAAATCTTTAGTTTTGGGGTCTGTGGGGCTAAAATGTCACCAAATGGTGGTCCGTGGCTCAAATACTGAATAAATGGTGGGCCCTGGTGTCAAAATGGTTGCTCTTACTCCAACTTTTATCTTGAAATTCGATTAATATTACGCAAACTTTAGTTCAGCCTTTAGTCTTGGCCCTCCACAATATTTTATGTACAGTTGTGTTCAAAATAATAGCAGTCTGTTTAAAAAACTGAATAAAGCCCAAAATCCTTATAGTGGTTTTAATTCCATGCATTGGGAAGTAACACTGCACATCATATTTTAAATCAAAACATGAAGAAAAAGGCAGAAATTATTTAATTACTTTACAGAGAATGAAGAAAAATGGGCTGTTTACTTTACAAACTCAAATATTTACTGTATTAACTGAAAAATATCCAGGATTCAGCATTCCTATGAATCAATAAACTAATATTTAGTTGTATAGCCACTGTTTTTGAGAACCGCTTCACATCTGTGTTCCATGGAGTAACATTAGTGAGGTGATATGAAGGCAGGATGATAAAGGGGTGAAGTGGGCCTTTAAGGGAGGATTGTACTGCCATCACCACCACACAGCTGGAAAAATAGTCCATTATGATTTATTTTACAACGTTTTTATCATTTGAATATGGCTTGGCTTTCAACTAAGCTAAATGATGAGCTTCAGGCCAATTGTGCGCTTAGATTGCTGGCTCAGCCAACAATAGCAGCGAGGAAGTTCAAACTAGGGTGGATGAGCATTGATCAACTGGCTGAGAGGTGCTGCGCTTTAATGAAGTTAACTATACAGTTCAACAGAGATTCACACTGGCAAAGGGAAGGGAGGCCTTATTTTCATACTCTGCTGTTAAGTTAAATTATGTCCCACATATCAAAACAAACATCAAATATCCAAAGACAATGAGGCATCAATCAGTCATAACAGTGGCATAGAAACTGTGCCAACGCTGGAGGGTTCCTTTACCTGTAAAAAAAAAATGTTTGCATCTGTACTGATGCTTTAATGGTAATCAAAATTATTTTAAGCTCTGTATAGAAGCTGAACGAGTAGTTACTTTTGGATGATAAGGTTAGGGAGACACCATTTATATTCAGCACATATAACTGAAGTTAGATTGTCATTCCCAAATGATCCAGAAAACAACTGTCAAATGGCCAGATGCAGTTTCTGTTGTGCAAGCGTAGTATATTTAACACAAAGCAGTGGTGTGGAGCAACTGTAGCGGCCTAGTGGTTGGGGAAATGGGTTTGTGCTTGGTTTGAATCCCAAATTTGCTGTGCGACACTACCTTACTCTCCCTCCATGTTTCCGGGCATACACCATTCCCAATTTAGATCGGAGACTGATTTTGAAAAGGCCTTACTAAAAAGCTAAGGCAGTTTTATGAAAGACGCCCCAAAACCTTAGGTTTTTCTGGGAAACTTAACAGAATTAAATCCCAGAAGTACAAAAAAAAGAAACCACAACAACATTAAAGGTGCGATGACTCAGAGGTATATGTATCATTAAAAGGTGCTCTAAAAAGGCATAAAAACATATAATAAGTCCTGCTGCAGACCCGATTATGAACGTGGGAAGTCTTTTCCTTTTAACACAAGCAATTTGGTGTCTATGATTCCCCACAACAGTCGATCAGTCATTCTTACTTCATATTTCCTTCCCTGTGACAATGCATACAAACTGTTGTTCAATATTGCCCAAGATTGCCCAATAGAATGACATCTCTCCTGTACAAACTGCAACATATTGTTGAATATACCAAAGCATTGTAAAGTAATTCATGAATATGAATGAAAATACCACTACTGCTTGGTGTGTAGTTATTTTGTTTTGCTTGTCTGTTTGTTTGAGGGTGGTTTATTGGAATATTGATGGGACCGTTGAGGGATATGAAAATGTCACACCCAGAGTGGAAAGACAAAACATGTACTGTATATATTTGATTGATTGCCTTTGAAGACTTCAGCATCTGCAGGGAGTGGATGCTTCTCTCCTAATAACGTGTCCAGTGAGAAAGGGTGTGTAGTGCAGCTACGCTCCAGCATGTAAACAACCACGTAAGCAGTGATGTAATGTGAGGTCCTCACAACAGGTCCCCACAATTGAGTAGAAAATTGTGTTGATTTTATTCTATTCATTACACACCTTATTTTGCTCATAAATGAACTGGATCTTGAGGTTCTCAGAGGCACGGATCATGGCTTGCATGGAGGTGAAGATGTTCTGGTAGACCAGCTTAGTAAAGCCCTTCTTATCTTCATCTGTGTAGCCCGTCCCGTGGATGATCCTCATCTGCTTGATGAAGGTGCTCTTGCCGCTCTCCCCAGTACCTGAAGGAATGAATGACATTGTCATTTTATTTATTTATTAACAGAGGCCAGTTTCAAATTGGAATTGCAATTGTCTTAATGACTGTTGGTAGTACATTTCCCTTTTTTATTGGCATAGGAGCGAAAGTCCCTGGTTTGTGCCAAATCTGGGTTTCACATAGCCTGGTCCAAACCCATAGGCTTAGCCCACTCTCTGAGTGCACTCAGTCTCTTGGTCTGGCCTTCTATTGTCAACATTGTTGGGCAGTAACTAATTTTAGATTACATATTACTGTAATATTATTACTTTTGCTCCAAAAAGTAAAGTAACGAGATTACTCTGCAAAAATGGGTAATAAGTAACGCATTACTTTGCAAGTAACACCAAGTTACTTTTTTAAAATTAAAATTGTTGTTGCATGCAAAAATAGAACAGATTTACAAGCTATCGACAGGTACTGTAACAACAGAGATGTGCACTAGATTGTAGATCCAGTCCACACGCTGCATCCTGCGCACAGTTTTGTACACTACAAATCGCTTGCTGCTTTATTTTGTATTTTATTTTTAAATACAAGACCTCAACTGTCTTTGAAAACAATTGTGGAAAAAGTTTAAAAAGTCAAAGAGACAGATTTTGTTGGCTTTGTTTTCAGGTGCAGTTTGTGGGATTGGAGACTATTATTATTCCAATAAATTGGATTCAGTTCTAAAAAGAGCTCGCTAAACAGATTATTTTGTACATCACGGCGGTGTTGAGAACTTGGGAAAGTAATAACGTAATATGTAATATATTACTCTTTGATTCCAGTAATAAGTAAAGTAATGATATTACTTTGTCTAAGGGGTAATGAGTAAAGTAAAGAAGTTACTTTCCTAAGTAATATGGACCAACACTGATTGTCAACCTATAATTTTCTTCACTACCAAGATGTATTTAACCAACGAGAGTCGGAGTTGGGGGTTGGTCTAACGACAAATCCGAACAGACGCAGCTGATTGGCCAGCCACCCCGTCACTCAACAGTGCAACAGTTACAGTGGCAAACAACAAACATGGCGGCCACAAATGCGACCGTACTGTATTAATCTGTCCATTAAACCGACCTATGATAAATATTTTTTTAAAGAAGTGTTGGGTTATATAAACATCATCATTATCATATTTTACTGCTTTTGTTCACATGCTAGTAGCGCTCATTGGTTGGGTTTGTTTGGTTGGCAAACAGGCTAGCCCATTAGCCACATAATTGACAACAACCTCATTATTTATTTGGTATGAACCAAACCCCTCCCCATTGAAATCTCCCAGACAGCGGACAATTTCAGACTCAAGCTTCAGGAAGCTGAACTCCAGTCTGATAATCAGGCGAGGTTTCACATGGTTTGTTACACTCCCTCTGGTGTAGTGGGTGTGGACTTTGTTGACATAAAGGAAGCATTTGGACAGGTACATGGGTAATTTGGTAGTGTATCGAATCTTGTGGACCAGACTCATTACAAGTTGTGGTATTTACCAGCAACCCTAAGCCCACCCAGTCTGTCAACGTGGGCAGGGGTGAGGTGGGTACGTGGAGTGAGGCCATGTAACAGCCTGAGCTCACAAACATGTGTGTCTGTGTGTGAATGCAATTCTTTTAAAATAATTATTATCACAATTATTATTTTTACCTCACTAGCAGCAGGGGAAATGTCTGCTCATGTCCGTCTTGCCGGAGGGAAAAAAACAACAACCGCAGTTTGAATGATGACATAATGTATACTACAGCAAAATATTTCTACACCCAGCTTACATTCCCTCCTCATTTTCACAAGCTGGATATCTTGCCTTTGCCACATTTAGGTCTCACCAAAAATGAGCTGAACAATGGTATGGAGAGGTTATTATTATTATTATTATTAATATTATTAGAGGTCATTATTACAATACTGTAATGAATAGACTCTTACTCTAAGTCGCTCTGGATTAAGAGTGTCTGCTAAATGCCTAAATTGTGTGCTAGAGGAACTGTAAAACTATGACTTGCTTTAAACACACGCACACATGTGTGCGTGCACACGTGTACACACACAAACACACGCACTGCATTCACAAACTCATGGTACATTGTCTTCACAAAACATTGATTCAACATCAACATCGCTTTCACTCAGTGTCTTTGCCATATTTGGTGGCTATCCAGTGTTTCCCCCAGAAAATTGGTTAGTCAAGGTGGTGAGGCTTCGAGTCTGTGCTCGTGCGCGTGCACGTCCGTGCATGTGCGCGTGCATGTGATGTAATTACAATACCGTAGGCCAGGGGTAGGCAACCTTTTTGACATGAAGTGCCATGATTTTTTCCTTGACACTCAGAGTGCCACAGTAAAAAATGACTATAAATTCCCTTATAGTCAATAAGGGAATGACTGCATTTTCGCGGTCATCACATATTCAATGGCCATTTACTGCAGTTATGTCATTATTAGGCCATATTTCATTTCTTATCAGAACAGGCAGACTGGTAGATATTTTTCTTTCACAATAGATTGATCAATCAGACTTAAGTGGACCAAAACTGTTCATTTGAGGGACAGAAGTATTACTTGAGAGGGACATTTAATTGCATACCAGCAACACATTACAGTTGGCATTAAAAATGCCTCATGCATCATTTGTCCATAAGTAGTCCCTAGCCATGAATTTGTTATTTATTCATGTTAGTATGTATTTCACCTGTTATTTCAACAGGCTTAAAGCACATCTAGCATTAACAGAGACAGTGAGAAAACTTTACAACAGAAAACAGAAGGGGGACTTTTAGGACAATTGACCACTGTAGTCTGTCAGTCACAATGTGGGACAGGGTCTTTGAAATGAGACACTGTCCCACGCAAAGAAGGACATCTGGTCACCCTGTGACTGTCCCACAGAAACGGGGATATCTGGTCACCCTCAAAATACTCGCAAAATACGCTTCAAGACACACACACACACACACACACACACACACACACACACACACACACACACACACACACACACACACACACACACACACACACACACACACACACACACACCACTCAGAAGCAGCACACACGAGCTACAAGCTAGCCTATGTGCTAATTATTCAACAGACAGGGAGAGGATGACTACGTTAGCTGCACACCAGTTGAAACGCAATAATTTCAGCGTGGATGTCGTTTGGTTAGGCTGACATGACGGGGGTCCGCGGGAGTCGGGGCGGGACACAGACGGCATGCGTTGACCAGACAGCCACACCAATGCGTCTTTTTACTGCTTCGGGAGCTAAACAACTCCGTGTGCGTGCACACAAGCACTGCATACGCACTGATTGGGCAGCGCGCAGCACAGAAGTGTACACAGAACACTGGATCAGACTCGCTCCGGTTGATACTGATACTACTGATACTGAATAATACTGAATGATCGCGGCCGTTGTGATTTGCTAATGACATGGTTTCAAATCGCACTTTCGGTTTGAAGCCTTAGTGCAGATAACTTTATTAACATGCACATTGTATGAACGACACATTTTTACTTTTTTCTTTTTTTTTTCTTTTTTTGGGAACGTAGCCAAGGCGGGGCCGGGCTTCACTCAGGGCGGCCGCCCTGATAATAAAGCGCTGGGGGAAACCCTGCTATCAAATAGTCACAGTGTACACACACACACACACACACACACACACACACACACACACACACACGCACACGCACACGCACACGCACACGCACACGCACACGCACACACACGCACACGCACACGCACACACACACACACACGCACACACACACGCACACACGCACACACACGAAAGGGTAGATATGGGTATGAATGAACACATATTCAGAAGCCTACAGTATGTTTGTTTTGGCCACATCATGCATATCTGCCAACAGTCCCAGAGGAGACATCCAGAGCCGTATTTTAGGTATCTTTATATGGACATATTCTGTGTAACACCAAACTGCCCACTCATCTAGACTAGCGGGATGTCGTTCAGTGTCTTGATGAGACAAACGTGTTAACTAGGAGAGTACCGGGCGCGGCAGCAGCACACCAGCATGGCTAACATTCAGACTCTGATAACGTCAATTAAACCTACAGGGGCTGACATTACGTCTCACTGCATGCCTGGATGTAACATGGGGGGGGGGGGGGCAAAAATGATATGGGGGTTCCCCCAGTTACAGAAGTGTCGGAACTGTCCTTGAGCAAGGCTCTGAACGCCTATTTGTTGATTGCGATGTGAACATTGGCCAGCAAGTGGTCTGTAATGTCACGGACACTGGTTGTCTCACTACTGGATTACTACCATAATGCTTTGTTGCACTCACCCCACCTTGTTACAGACGGAGAGGGACGTCTTACCGAGACAGCATGTTGAAAATAAGATCTGTTGTTTGCTAAAGTACAAACTGCAGACCCAAACTAAATTGGTTTAGTCTGCGTTTGTTTTTAGTTGACTGCAATAACCCTGGTGAGCAGCGAAGGAGAGTCTCTGAGTGCGGTCTGCCCTCCACACTCTCCCCCAGACAGGATCTGTCCTCAGCATGAATGCAGGTCAGGCAACACTGGAGTTTCCCCTTCAGACATAATATGTCCATGATCCAGGGATAGTAGACACAGCCATTCAGAAGGGGGCTGGGGCAAAGGGCCCAGTGAGGAGAGAGAAAATACAGGCTATGAATAAGGCAGAAGACAGACAATCTCTGTCTGATAAAAGATATGAACTGACCAAGTTGTCTTTTTAAACCCATTTTGGACTGACTAAATACTGACTAATACTAATACTGTACAGCAGTGGTTTTCAAGATGGATTTGGGGAACAAAACAGGCAAACAGATCAAGATGACCATTAACCTTTTACTTTCTCTTGTTGTGTAGACTTGGGGTAATTCATAAAAATGAATATTTTAACTCTTGAGAGTGTAAACATGAAACCATTCATTTTTAGGCTCTCAAAGAGTTACATCTGCTTGACCCCTTGCACACACCAACACGCCCTGAACACCGTTGCTACAAAATGGTTGCAAGGAGTTGCATGAAATAATCATCCCCAATAGCAGTTGCAAGGAATTGCATTGGCACGGTTTGTGTTCGTAAGACCACTGGGGTTAACGGTTGCTTGCAACTACATGTCACAAGTCGCAAACTGTTTGGTTGCAAGGAGTTGCATCATGGTAAATCATTTGTCTGGTTTGAGCTTCAATCTATCCATATTTGTCCGCTGAAAACTGCTGGAATAGCCTATCAACATGAGAGAGGAAGAGAGAGGGAAAGAGAGAGGTTCAGCCAAAAATCTAGATATTCTCATTCTGCAAAGCATCACTCAGGGACGACCTCACCGTACAGTAAACGGTGTTGCTCCTGGGGGACGATGTCAGTTCCCATGGCAACTCATGTATTATTGAACTCAGTCAAACACGTACTGTAGAGGAACGCACCAGCTGACGTGCAGATGGGCTCTCATATATTTAGACAGGATGGCGCAGCAGAGCACAGAGGAAAAGGAAGACGTGCAGCGACAATCCTCTCCAACAGGCGGAATCAAACCAGGACGTTGTGATGAGTATGTGGTCAATACTGTTAGTGCTGTAAGGTCATCTACCAGCCCATGCCTGCAGGCTCAATTTCTGCAAAGCCATATAGGTTAAGGCTGAAAGCAGCTCCGTGGCCTTGTGATTAGTGTGTCCGCCCTGAGGTTGGGCGTTCCGGGTTCGATCTCAGTGGCTCAGTGTGAATTCTCATTTCGTTTCACTTCATCATTCAGACTGAAAGCTTTCCCCACAGCAGCAGTGTTCTTGTTCTTCCAACGACCACTACTTGCATGTAAACGAAAACAGTAAAATGTCAGATGATCTTTATAAATGCTCAGGCTTATGTAAACAAACAATATATACATTTTAGTTGCATTTTTTGTGGCTTCCACTTATATTTAAACTTCTTTTATAGAGGGACAGGACAGATAGTAAGCAGACAGGAAATGGGGAGAAAGACGGTGGGTGGCACACAGCAAAGGCCGCCAGGGACGGAAGTCGAACCCGTGGACACTGCCAGTGCTGGATCACCAGCCAAGGTGACTGGACCGCCGAGCCACAGCCCAGGCCAAGAAACTATGGCTGTGAGTTACTGCCGTGGAGGCAGCCGTGCGTGTTGTTTTGTTGAGTGATTTCTTTTTTTTCAAAAGTAGCGATTCAGGGCTGGAGCCAGCCAGGCTATCTCCGCTTTGGATTGGGGGCATGCGTCATGTCCGGGGGGTTAGTTACAGCCTCATATGTCTAGGGCAGGGGTTTTCACCAGGTGGTCCCCAGGCTAAATGATGGAAAGTTGGTTAATCAGATGTTACTCTTTTAGAGTGTAAAAATGAAACCAAATGGACCCTTGCGGCTGCGGGTCCATTTGGTTTCATTTTACACTCAAGAGTTAAAATATTCTCTGCATTAGCCCAAGTCTACACAACTAGAGAATGTAGATGATTAATGGTCATGTTCATCTGTATGTTGGACTGTATTGTTTGCCTGGAATTGCGGATAAAAGCAAAAGAAATCTTTAGTATTGTGGACTGTGGGGCTAAAAGGTGGTATGAAAAAGGTTGGCAAACAGAAAATGTACACCATGTCCACTACAGGCACATCATTTATTTGAAATCCACCTTAAATTACATTAAAAGAAGATTGATTATTTATCTTTATGCCTACATGATTTTGAGCTGCGCATGCTCTGGGTGAAGATTGTAAACGAGTGATCATGAAATCAAGCACACAGCGATCTCTAACGGACAGGTGCAGGGAAAGGAGAAAGCCGGTGATCACACAGCCATGTCAGGCCACTGAAGTAGAACCGTGTCACCGTGCCCGTGCCACCGTGCACCAAACGGACCCCGTTACTCATTGTACTGAATAACCATTAACTAGGAATGGCCAAAAAAAAACACGTCTCAAAACGGAACCATTTCATTTGCTCCAGCCAGACTGCCAGAGGCCATCAGGAGGTATTTCCGCTCCACATTTAAACAGAGGCTAATAACTTGGGGCAAAGTTTGACTTTCCTGTTTTAAAGAGAAGAGAAAAGGCTAAAAGCAAGAAGGAATGAGTAAACGTACGGTGTGTGTGTGTGTGTGTGTGTGTGTGTGTGTGTGTGTGTGTGTGTGTGTGTGTGTGTGATAGAGAGAGAGAGAGAGAGAGATAGAGCACAAGAGCAATAGAGAAAGAAGTGGTGAATCCAACAGAAGAAAGGCCTATCTTGGTGAAAGGTAAATTATTCCTTAAGATTTCCTCCCTAGCATAGTGAGAAAATGTTGTGACGACAACCTCAGCAGAATGTTCACGCACGCACGCACGCGCACACGCACACACACACACAAAATGACAGACTTGAAAGGTCACAGATAGACTGATCCACTGTTCAAACTTGACTTGACGCCATAAAAGTGTGACTAGACGCCGTAAAAGTGTGACTTGACGCTGTGTACTTGTGTAACCAGAGGTATACAAATGTATAAATAATCCATTTGGTTACAGGAAGATACACTGTTAGAGTTTAATTAAGCACAGAGTATTTTACTGTGATCAATTGGACAAAGAGAAGTGTGACTGAATGTCTGACTGCATGTTTGTTCTGTGCAGCAAAGCTCAGAGACTGAATGAATGAATGAATGAATGAATGAATGAATGAATGAATGAATGAATGAATGAATGAAGCTATGAGGACAGCTGCTGCTTCGGATAATTCCTGCAGAGTCTGCTGCCTACGGAGTGTGTGTGTGTGTGTGGGAGAGATATAAAATTCTTCCTTATTCATTTCCCGTGACCCTGTCACAAGATGACCCTCCCCCCCCATCCTGGATGTACTGTATACTCTGAAGTCCTGTGTGATAGTTTAGTGCAGGGTAAAGCAAAAGGGTCCATTTGGTTACATTTGTTACACTTATGTATGAGTTATAGTCTTAGTCTGGCCTGGGAAAAAAAACACCGGATACTCGATAGTTACCCCACCAGGAAAGAGGCAAACAAAACAGGAAATAAGTGGGAACATATTCATTAGAAACACAGGAACAATATCATATAAGGGTTGACATTAACACTTGCCCGCTTGCCCGGGGCAACTAAAAAAAATGGTGGGGCAAGTGAAGACTGCTACCTGGTTGCCCGATCGGGCAAGTGTGCAACTTGGTGCACTATAACACAACACAAGATTTATTTGTTTTGAAGGCAGTCATTGCACTCTGCCTCTGTGTCTTTCCCTGCTTTCTAGCTATCTCTACCTATCTCTCTCCCAGGTTCATTTGGTTCCAAACTATCATTTTGCTGGGATCAGGGACCACTGGGTCTGTGACCACTATGGGCTAATTAAGATGATGAATTTTAACTCTTGAGAGTGTAAAAATGAAACCAAATGGACCCTTGCGGGTCCATTTGGTTTCATTTTTATGTTCTCAAGAGTTACATCTGGTTAACCAACTTAACTGGGGATCACCTGGAACCCTCTCAGGGACCACCTGTATAAAACCCCTGGTTTAAAGCACCCAAGTAGGAAGTAAACTTAAATGCAAAATTTACAATATATTTTTGGGGGGCAAGTGGCCATGACCTGAGGGCAAGTAGAACCTGACTTGCACTTGCCCAATGGGCAAGTGCCTCGGAGACCTTAGTGTCAACCCCTGATAAATATCATGTCACACACATTTTCCCTGTATATTGTTTATAATTGCCACCAGTCAAGAAATTACCGTAAACATCTTGCTGCTTTCACAGTGACGGTCAAAAGTACCTGCGTCATTTTTCAGAGGCACAGCTAAAAAGGTTAGTAAACTATTATGACAAACAATAGACAAATGACTTTAGATAGGCTAACGTGGTGCATTCCATTTTTGTACATAGCACCTTTACCCAAAACAAGGTGCATTCACCCATGCCCACAGGTGGATCTAGAAATTATGGGCCCCTGGGCTGCCACCAGCCAATGTCCCCCCCCCCTACACCAGAGGATTTTTCTCCCAGACACTGCGCATTGTGTCTGCACACACACATATACATTATGACACATAATGTATCTATGACACTTGAGTAATATCATAATATATCACGATGGTTTAGCACCTGGGCCTGGGCCTGACGTGCCCGTTGGATAATACTCCCCTGCCCCTGCCCTAACATTGATGGCAAACCACCACAAGGCACCACCCTGCTCATTGGAAGCAGTTTCACTTTCACACCACTGAGGATTGAACCACAAACCATCCAGTTACCCAAATAACCGCTCTGCCGCCAAATGCACTGCTGCATAGTGTCATACAGTACAGGCATTACCTTGAATAAGATTAGTGCTAACAAGTTTTGTTACAAAAAAGACAAGGACAGTGACAGACATAACAGGCCTCGTGCACCATAGAATTATCGCAAAAACGGCACTCCACTACTAGTCCTGGGCTGCCATTATTGTGCCATTCTGGAATGAGGACTGTTAAACTAGAATGGTCCTAAATAGAAAATACACCAGCATATTGAGCACTGTGGCCAACCCAAAACTAGGTACACACTCAGTCTTGCTAATGAGAAAGGCCGTCCTATAGGCAGAACTGTATGCAGAGAGAAGACATGCTAGGCTAGCAACAAAACTACACTTCTTAACCACCTGTCCATTGTACGATGACAGAGACACATCACCCACAGCGATTTTGAACAACAAAACTCCCACATCTGCTGGGCGAAGTAAATAATGTGCAAACATCAGCAGCAGGATTTGTGACCTGCTGTGATAACAAAAGAGGTATCAAATGTAACACAACCACTCAAAAGAATAATCATTGATTTGTGCTTTTTGCTTTGGCTATGTAAACATATGTTTTTCCTCGTGCCAGACCTTTGAATTGAATCTCTATGACTATCATCTGGTACCTCACCCATTTACCTAACCTGGCATAAGTTGACAGCACCGTACCTGGACTGTACCTGGTCTGTAGGATTCCACTGTATGCGTGCATCATACTGTACAGAATCCAAATATGGATCCCCGTCCTGAAAGGGTTAAATATGCAACCTACATTTGCATGCTGGAAGCTTGTAGACTGGCTATTTGAACTATATTTATAAGTATCTTTCAGGGATATGGCGTAAGGCAATGTATACCACAGTTTAGGGATGAGGGCAAGGGGTAAGAAGTAGGAGGAGTTTATTAGGAGTGCCAGTCATGACAAGCTTGTAGACAGACAATGACATGCGAGGGAGTGGGCAGTTTTTCACAGACCTGTCTGCCACATAACTGCCGAAACTCTGGGTGTGTCAACAGCGTTGTTTGCTCAACTAACAGAGCCGCCTGACAAACATGGGCTTAGAACAGAACTACAAACACCTATCTGCCTTAGCTACCTACCGCACGGCCTTATCCACCGGCTTAGCTGCTTTAGCATACCTCTGAAAGAGCGGCTGGCTTGTAGGCAGCTGGTAGGTAGGCAAGCATGTCGAAATAAAGTCATGCCCGACAGCAAGGGAAGGATGCCTCAGGTGACCTCCTAAATGGCAGAACGGAGCCTACTTCAACTAATCAAGATCCTGGGAGAGCCACGTCACAAAGCAACACAATAAAATAACAGAAAAAAGCAGGCCCCAGACATAGTTACAACAAAAGGGCACACATATACGTCTTACTAAGCAATTTATTTTAAGCATCACACTGTAGGTGCTTAAAGTAATGGCCTACTATTGACTCTTTCCACAAGACACCCCGGTCCAAATCTAACATGGCATTTTATTTATTTGCTTAAAGCGATATATTGGCTCCAAATCCTTTCCAAACAATCCTGTCTCTAACCTCAACCTCGGTGAAGACTGATAAGTAGCTTTATTATAACTGTGTGACATGCAAATGCTGTGGCTACGTTTGTATTTGCGTAATGCAAACTAAGGCAGTCCTGTGTGGAGTGTGAGATGATCTCTGCAGTGAGTCAGTTGACTGTATGGTAAATGCTCAATGCCGCTTTACATAGATTGTGCATTACATTGACCTGTACAACACACATTCATAAAACGCTAGCCGTTCTACCAGCCAGTGCCACCCTACCCCTTATCCAACTATCGCCCATTATGGTGCTGATTCACCACAGTGAAACAATAAGAGAGATCTCTCTGCTTGATCCTATATCACTCTTAAGACATTTAAATTTATTTTTAACAACAACTTAAAGAGACACTTTAGGGGCCATCGTTACAAAATATATATTGTACATAATGTTAATGATGTTAGGAAGATTTAGAGCGCTTTCCTGGGCGTCTTTATGTGTATATGTGGTTTTAGATCATTTAGATTTCAGCAGTGAGCACAATGTCTCTGTTGTCATGGACAGAGGGGTCATTTTTGTGGAAGCCACCAGAATGTCTCAAGAGATATAGAGTCATGGCATTATGTTCATGACCAGGATTTGTCAATTTGAAAATGTGGCTTCACTTCCATTCTGGACTATCAGCCACACCTCCACACAGCCTCCACTCCCTCTCCACAAGGAGGGACGGTGGACCAAAACATTATGGCAGACTTCAATATATTTATGGCCAAAGGGTGTACATTTCAAACTGAGATCTATTACTACTACTACTACAAATACTAATAATGTTGAGTGACTACAGTGTCATCCAGCAGTGAAATCTCTTAAGCTATACAAGGCGTGGCATTTAAATTTGGGTGATGATCTGCTAGCTTTGCCTTTAGCAATGCTAGTGTATCTACTGTAGAGTAGTATGTGATTGGAAGGCTTTGAATGCTGCTTACACCCCTTCTCCAAAGGTTTATTTTTGGCCATTCTTTCAGTGTGTGTGTGTGTGTGTGTGTGTGTGTGTGTGTGTGTGTGTGTGTGTGTGTGTGTGTGTGTGTGTGTGTGTGTGTGTGTGTGTGTGTGTGTGTGTGTGTGTGTGTGTGTGTGTGTGTGTGTGTGTGTGTGTGTGTAATGTCGGTAAGCAATGCATAGCCCAGAATGAGAATTGTTACCTTGGCAGCAACTACCCAGGATTCAAATAAACACACAGTGAGTACAGGGCTGATCTCCTTGGCTTAGCATGTAAGACTTATAAAGAGAAACCATAATGGGCGTAGGCAGGCATTTGCGTATGAGGCATCCTTGGGTTTGACTTTTGCACACACAGAAAAAATAAAATAAAAAACACAGTCATTAGCCTAGATAGCGGACTGATTGATACCATGACAGAAAAAGTGTGCCCAGTGCTTTCTTCCCAAGGTACAGGTCATGTTAAGTTCCAAAATAAAATCTCATGGGAAGAGGATGTTTTGGGGTGCTCCCCACCCACACATTTGGCAGTATAGCCACCCTCCTTTATCCAGGAGATACAGCAAAATCAATTCCCAACTGAGGCAGGCGTCGTGGCAGGTATAAATCCGCTGTGGCAGGTGAAAAGCCAGGGCAGTTTTATAACTGTCGCGGCAGGTTTACCAACTGCTGTGGCGGTTTTGGTAAAGTTTTACTATACTAAACCTAACCCCAAACATAACTTCAGTCAAACCTATGCCTAAACCTAACCCCAGACCGTTAGAACTGCCGCTGCAGTTAATAAAACTGCCGCAGCAGTTACTAAAATTGCTGTGACAGTTATATCTGCCACGGCAGTTTTATACCTGTTGCGACGCCTGACGCAGACGGGAATTGATTTCACCCCTCCTGCTATCCACGTCAATCCAAACTAACAACGTAATTAGAAAAATCCTCAAAGGCTTTTCCACAAAACGCTGCACTGAACAAAGAGGCACTGATAAGTAATGGTTTGAATGCCTAAAAGGAAATAGTGGTCATACGGTATCTCAGGAAGGACACTGGGACAGAAGAACACAGTCGGGGGGGGGGGAGGGGACAGACAAATATTAAGCAGGGGTTGACACCAACACTTGCCCGCTTGCCCGGGGCAAGTAAAAAAATAGTGGGGCAAGTGAGGACTGCTACCTGGTTGCCCCATCGACTTAGTGCACTATAACACAACACAAGATATATTTGTCTTGGTGGTCATTGTGCTCTGCCTCTGTGTCTTTCCCTGCTTTCTAGCCATCTCTCCCATCTCTCTCCCAGGTCCATTTGGTTCCAGACTATCATTTTGCTGGGGTCAGGGACCACTGGGTCTATGACCACTATGGGCTAATTAAGATGATGAATTTTAACTCTTGAGAGTGTAAAAATGAAACCAAATGGACCCGCAAGGGTCCATTTGGTTTCATTTTTACGTTCTCAAGAGTTACATCTGGTTAACCAACTTAGCTGGGGACCACCTGGAACCCTCTCAGGGACCACTGGTGGTCCCCGGACCACCTGTTGAAAACCCCTGGTTTAAAGCACCCAAGTAGGAAGTAAACTTAAATGCAAAATTTACAATATATTTTTGGGGGGCAAGTGACCATGACCTGAGGCCAAGTAGAAACTGATTTGCACTTGCCCGATGGGCAAGTGCCTCAGAGTCCTTAGTGTCAACCCCTGATTGAGAGATGGACAGAAAAAGGAGGCAGATCATGAAAGTCTTGCAATCAATGCAAGCTAGAAGAAAATGTAATTTAAGATAGTCAACATAGTTTATTATAGGACATAAAGGGTATAAAGACGACGAAGCAATGGAGAGATCTGGCCATGTAATAGGTAATTTCTGTCACATGTGTTACGGAACTGCACTAAATGAAAAGGAGCGAGGCCATAATTGAGATAATCTTGAGGCACTAAGGAGTTTAGTTATCCTTCTTTTATTTGTAGAAGCCTAGACTTTGTCCTTCTGCAAATGTTATTTGTATAGCGATAAGATTAAAAAAAATGTTTTAAAATACATTATACATTCCATGTTTCTGTTCTCTCTCTCTCCCCCCCTCTCTCTCAACAATCACATCAGTGTGAACTGAGTGGTACAACTACACTTTTTTTGTGATAATTACTGTACCATATGTTACACTTTTATTGTTAACTCTATTGCTGCCCCTGTCATCAGTTCCGTTTCCTGGTCGGCTCTGGGAAGCTGATTGTTTACATGAGCAGACAATGTTAGGATTAGCTGGTACTCTCATGTCTGATGCACAATGCCAGCGATGTGAGCAAGCGATGAAATCTCATTACAATACATGTATTCCAATGAGACTGCCCTAACGTACCACAAGTGACAATATCCGAAACACCTTTTATTGGTTATTGGTATCTACACGGTACTATTTATTGGTTATTTGATTGGTTCAGACTACATCGCAACATAGGTTACAGCTACGGGTTAGTCCGGTCCTCAGATATTTTCGGATTTCAGGCTTACCCGAAGTACTCTAATCTGAATGTGCATTTACATTGCTCAACAGTGATGTCACCAAGCTACAGAATATCCCAAACACACACACGCGAACAGACAGACAATCACCATTGGAGTGGTGTGCAAACTGTGCACCCCTAGAGAATGAATTCTGTTAGCAAAAATGGATCTCCTTTAAATTTGTATTAACTTCAGTAAGTTATGCGAGTTATCTTGTGCATACATAATATTAATGTTACATAAACAAAAATAAATCCATGACATATGACGTGTATGTTTGTTCCAATACACGTTTGACAGGTTTCTAATCCATACAAGGGAATTAACAAGACGGACCATCAATCCGTCAGCATCGGTCCCACATGGGATGGGAGAAGTGGTGGAAGTCTGCGTTTCCATGCGAGGACTATTTCCACAATGTCTGCTACAATGTGTAACTAGTCTCTGTTTCCACACTGCTGTTATGTAGAAGAGAATGTGTTCCTGTCCTGGGACCAGGTACCAACAGGGACCCAAAATACAACTACTAGTCCAGTTATCAGACCAGCGAATATTGTCCAGAAAGAATAGAGGGAATGTGCGTGACATCATCTTCGTGCCCGGATACTATGCGGAACGTCTGACTTGGTCTGGGCCCTATTTTGATTGTCTTACTGTAAGTAAGGTCGTAAGACTTAAGTCAAAACTTGAATGTGTGGCAAAGCTGTTTGGCTTGCCACACCTCCAAGTTTTGACTCAAGACAATCAAAATAGGGCCCTCTGAGTCGAAAAAACTATACTCTCCAAATTGAAGATTTTATATAATTACGATTAGACTAGAAATGTATAACTAGAAAAAAGTGCACCTCAGGAAATAATATAAGAATGCTTTGCACATAAGTCAGCCTTCATGATTTGGGGGACGGAATATCAGAAATCAAACAGATCTGTCTTGATCCCTTGACTATAGGAGGTCATTTGTACTGATTTATGTGGCAATCACACATGCACACACACACACACACACGTAATAACTAATAACGCTACAGTCACCTGGCTGTTAATGATACGCAAGTCATTGTTGTTTGGATATAGGTTTGGATATTGGATAAAGTAGCTATATTTCACAAACTGGACTACAGTATATGTATACACTGCTTCACAGACAGGTTTAGCAGTGATCAAAGTGTCTCAACTGTCATCCTGTGATATGAAAGGAGAAAAAAAAATCACTAATCAGCCATCTGTGCATGTCACCCTCATTGTTGAGGCGTGATGATCTACATTGGTTGACTTGGCACCATCACCCGATGCAGTCTCTCTTTCTCTCTCACACACACACGCACACATATTCAGAGCATATGCGATGCTGATACCAGGTTTAATCTGCAACCAATGCCTCTCTAGTATCCCTGAGTATTTTACCATAATTCTAAGACAAAGGGAGACACAGCGAAATCCATTTGCGATGCAGCGGACAGCGCGGTGGTTTTACAACTGGATCATAACAGTCGCAACAGTTTTGCATAACAGCCGCAACCGTTTCGCATAACAGTCGCATTATGCTTTTAATTATTGTTTCAAAAAAAATAATTTCAAGGTATTGAAAGCTAGGAAATTCCATACATCAGAAAAGTTGTAGTGAAAATAACCTTTCTACAAGCTGACAACAAAAAGGTTTGTAAAACTACAGGACAAAGCACTGGTGGTAGACTACACATAGCCAGGTCCCAATCTACAGCAACGTCACCAAGGTGGAGAGGGTTAGCCAGGTCAAATTCCTCCACATCCACATCATTGGAAAAACGCACCTGAGACTCACACCTACACACACCAAGTGAAGAAGGATGATGCTACCAGGTGCTGCTGGCAGTAAATCATTGCTTAACAGCTCTACCTCCCACAGAAAAACAACTCTGAACACGCCAACCATCCCCCCTGGCCTGCCTGAAGTCAAGTCACTGGCAGTCCGAGGGGCGAAGAGAACACTGTCATTTTGCAATGTCACTTAGAGGCTGCCTGTTGCCGTTATTGCAATTTACAGAATGCGTTTGCATCCTCCGCACACAAGACGTGCATGCGTCTCTTACTTGAACATTATAAGATTTTGCATTCTGCAGAGTTATGTTAGTTTGATCCAACAGAAAAATGTACCGTTCTCCTCCCCAGAACTGTTGTTTTGTGTGTGTGTGTGTGTGTGTGTGTGTGTGTGTGTGTGTGTGTGTGTGTGTGTGTGTGTGTGTGTGTGTGTGTGTGTGTGTGTGTGTGTGTGTGTGTGTGTGTGTGTGTGTGTGTGTGTTGTACTGAGGGAAGCCCACAGACAGACGGATGCTGAAGCTCCCCCAGCTCCGGCTGTACACATTAACATTTAATTACTTGTGACTTCCATTAGCTGCAGAACAGGCAGCAGTCTGCTCCTCCTACTCAGCTCTTTTTAACTACGCCCGCCTGTCAGCTGAGAACTAACTAACCACAACAATGAGAAGAACCCAATCTGAAACAAACTAAGGACCAGAGAAAATTATGACCCAGACATAGCACCAGGTGCTAGTACTATTGACAGCAGATTGCACGTTACAGAAAGCTAGTTCTTTTCCAAATCCAAACCCCATGCCGGTAAATCTCAACCTGTGGGCCAGGGACCACTAGTGGGCTGCCAAGGGTTATAACATAGCTCAATCTTGGGCCGGTTGTCTGGGTTACGACCCGTCGCAGTCGTGTCCGGTGAGATGCCAAAATCTTGGACACAACAATGTCTAGCTTGTAAGGCCGGATGGAGGGTATTGCAAGTGGGCTCTCAAATAACTGCAAAAACACTGCCCTGCCCCAATGCCCAAACCACACCAGCTGCCATTACTTGCAACAAGACAAACCAAGCCAATTGCTTACAACGTAAGCAATTGCACACACACACACACACACACACACACACACACACACACACACACACACACACACACACACACACACACACACACACACACACACACACACACACACACACACACACACACACACACACACACACACACACACACACACACACACACACACACACACACACACACACACACACACACACACACAGTGTGGCTACTAGTTTGCTACACAAAACAGATGGCAACAAACACATTTACAGTTAACAGGTACATTCATACTCCAAAATCAAACATGACAAACAGTACATGCTGATAAAATGTAAGCCAATTTGGGATCCAACGACCATTGTGAATGGCGGGTGACGTAGTTTGGCTCGTCATCCTCATTCACTGTAAAACATCGCAGGAGGCTTTAATGGGCATGGAGGTTCGTCTATAAAAAGGATCTGAGAGCTACATAATAGATCCCAAATGACAGCTCTCTAACCACACAGTTACTGTGTGACTATACTGCAATAAGGTCTTTTATATATAAGATTAAATGTCGGAACAGACTGTTATCTAACTGCAATCTAGAGTTAAACACTGCAGAGGAAAGCTCGCATGGAAAGCAAATGCCTTATAAGTCTCTTAAATCAATCTATGTCATTGAGTCCTCCCCTTTCGTATTTTAAGTGCGATTTTGTAAAAATATGACAAGAATGTTGTCTTTTCCATCAATCATTGTTCATTATATCACAAACACTAATATGTTGTCTACTCTAGGGAATAGTATGGTCTGTCCCTGTCACATTACTATACTGCTAAGCACTCTACAAGCTGTCCTGTTCTTGTCAGTCTTCTGTTGCATTCAGAACGTGCTGATACCCATTATTTTCTCTTCAAACTTCACCAGCCACTTATGTGTAAAGATCTAAATGAGAATGGAAATTTGTATTTCCTTTTTTAAAACATGCTAGTTAGCTTCATATTGATGTGTGTCACATTGTATCTAAGAGTAAAGCATTCCAATTCCAACTCACCACAAACTTGACTTTAGGCATTCTTTGATGGGAGATCAAAGTCAAAGGTCTAGAGAACATCTTTATCGAAAGCCTGACCATATCATATTATATTGCAATCATTTAAATGACAAAACTAACGCCTAATGATAATGTTTGTGTTGAATTGTTTGTAGTATGCATAAGCTTGCTGTTTTAATTATTATTATTTTTTAAATCACAGAAAGAACAGCCTGCCTCAATCCATGGCTTCACGGTAAAATAGCGGAAATAACTGATCTACAAGCTTACATGTCAACAAAGTCACTTGTATTGTTTTGATTGCATTGTTCCACTTTTTGTTTTGGCACTGTAAACACATTTTTGTCATGCCAATAAAGTCTTGTGAATTGAATTTTAAGCGTGTGGGTCTGCTATTTCTGCCTTGTGTTTTATGAATTAACATTTTGGATGTGGAAAACGAATAAAATGTGTAAACGGATAAAAAGATACAATAGTTGTGTTTAGAGTAGACAATTACGTAATCATTCTGACAACCATACTGAGGTGGCGCAGGGTTCTAAGTGCCAGTCCACCACCACTGCAGACTTTAGGGGTTTGACTCCACTACAACGGTGTGCATCCGGCTTGGTTGAGCACTTATCTGTGTGGATTTACCCAATGTTGATTACGTCACCTGGCTGCACAAGAGCCTTTTTTGCTTTCACGGACGGAGGCCTATGTGGGTTTGTGGCACATCTGTCACCGTTCTAGTGCTACACCTTATGTTCTGCACCTGCGGCTATTTATATCCCCACTTTATTGCAGCACCTCATGTACATACTGGGCCCCTTACTATTTATAACAATGTAGACAACATATTTTGGATATTTTTAATATACACAACATATTTTTGGATGTGCTGTATATAGATATATATAGATTATGGTCAAGGTACGACAGGCATGCAAAGTCTGGATCACAAAAGAAGATTTTGAGTTTAGAGTCAGGCCTAGCAGGAAACACATTGGGTAGTTACACTTTCTGTTTGATTATTTTTTTGTGCATATGAAAACAATCCAATAATCTACTTTCATTGCAGCCTGAGAATACATGACAATATACTAAATTATTAGATGATGAAATCTACTTAACACAACATGTGGGGAAATGCTACAATCACGTGAGAGTTACAGAGTGACTGTATAGGATGCAAGACAGTGTAACACAGAAGGTATGTCAGCTCCTCCTTAATGAAAGTAACACCTTTCATTAAGACTGAAAATGAGTCTTGAGGGCATAGCATACTCTCCAGAAACCCAGAATTCCCCCAGCGAAAGCCACCTGGTCTAGACTCTGACATGATGCCCTCGAGTCCTTACTTCTTCAGACATCTTACCATGCGAACCCTAGCGTCCCTATTCTGCAGTGAATCTTTGGCAAACATCCTAGATTAGTGGTTTAGCCATTTCTGTAGTGGTGTAGAGAGAAGCTATTGCTAGAAGAGCTCCCTGTATTTGTCTGGCTTCCGTGTTTTCTTTTTTGATCGAGGATAATGGGGAGAGAGATGGGGAGAGATGGGAGCAAAGATCGTTGGGATCAGGACTCGAAACTGACACAGGTTTATGAGCTGCCCACAGCCCTCCTGTGAGACACAGGCTGAGTAGAAAGAAATAGTGGTGTTTATGATGTATATTAGTGAGGGCCCATTATATGTTATAAAGTGGTGAAGTGGTCCTTTAAACAGTCTTGGTTGGACCAAATTTGGAGTTTTCTAGTGGCGTCAAAAATAACCGATACAGCAATGCATCATGATTCGGCAATGCAACAGCAATGAAAAGCAGCAATGTCACATAATAATTTGATATATTCTCAACTATTCCTTATGTTTATTTCGTGAAAGCAATAAAAACTTGAATTATAGAAACAAATCGACTTCGAGTGATAATCAAATTGAATTGTGAGGCCAGTGGCAGGATCTCAAGGGTTTTCTGATAGGCAAAAGAGTTTAAACCAAGTCTAAAATTCTGTATTGAGACTGTCAGGTGTTGCGACACTGGGGACACTTGTGTAATACCAGTAGATTTCACTATAGTTTCAGTGTACCTAGGATTGAGTCAGACTCAGAATTGACATGCGGCTTAATGCCTATTCATGGTCTTGTTTTCAGTGAAGATTTGACCAGCGAAACAGTGGTGAGTAAAAGCAGAGTTGTGTTGACCACTGCAGTGTCACACCATGTTTTAGTTGTTGATGGTAGTTTTGTCACTGAAACCTGTACTAGAAATAGGCCTTCAGCAGACTTCAGGTATCAGTAGTGTCTGCCATATAGCCTAAAGATATCAAGTAGATATATTGGCATATGTAAACATGACAGTGATACAAAAGGATGCTACTGTATTACATCTATTTATGGCAAAGAAATGTGTAAAATCTTATCCTGGTCATACGGATTGGTCATATTATTAGAAAATGAACAGAGAAATAGAAAACTGCCATTAAAAAAAAGAGACTCTGGAGCTCTACCGGCTTTGCTTGGTAAAAGTAAAACCCTTTGCCTGATTATCCACCTGATCCAGATTATATCCAGATTAAGTTCTATAGTTTTAAATCATAACTGGCTTACAAACAATTCAAATTACCACCAGTCAACAAGTCAGACCATTAAACAACAGTCTCTCTTCACTTCAAATCATCAGTACTAGCAGTTAATCAAACTGAAATTTGGAATTGTGCTTGCTTCATTGCTGTGCTGCCCCGAATGGAAGCATTTTCACACAGTAGATGTTGCAAAGGCCTTGCTGAAATGAGGCTCCAATTAATTCCAAACATCAATAAACTGTGGTAAAACGTTTCTTATTGACACACACACACACACACACACACACACACACACACACACACACACACACACACACACACACACACACACACAAAGAAACATGTCAATGCAACAGAGCAACAAGTTCCTTGAGAATGAACGAGGGGTGAATTCGAACTCCCCTCTTTCTTCTTGAGAAGCTGCCCTACAAAAGTGATGTCACTGTCAGTGTCAATTTATGACAGCCCCATAGACTGCATAAGGACTCTAGGTACTTCTAGGAACCTCTAAGTTTCAAATGACATAGCATTAAAATCATGCTTCACACTCAACCTATACATCACAATTAAAGAAGCCATCATTTGAAAGCGTTTTCCATAGTCCATGCATACGACTCACATTTTTGTATTAATACAAAAATGTAAGTGCGTTTTCTATGTCCCTTCAAGCAAGTTATGCATGTCAGCCTCATATAGAAACGGAGGTTTCCAACTAGGGATATTCTACTGAATATGGCTATACTGGACTATACTTGCAATGCTGAAAATGAGGAGGAGGTTGATGGAATCCATCAGATGGATGGAGACAGGGTAGTGTTGTAGAGAGTATTTGAATGTAGACGTTACATACCCAGTAAAAGCAGTTTAAGCTCCCTTCTGGCATCTCTCTTGTCTCGCCGTAGCTGTTTTTCGATCTCCTGGTTGATCCGCTTGGACTCCTTCGCCTCCTCGCTCAGGCAACAAGCCATCATGGATTCTAAAGTCATCACCGCAGTCAGCGACCCAGACAGTATTTACATAGAGGGAGCCAAGTAGTGCCGGGGCTAGTACACCTTATTATGTAAAGTAGCAGATGTGAAGTTGGAGCTCTCAGGCGAAGCGGTTGCCTCCCCCGCCCCGACCGACTACGGATAAGCGGCTGAAGATGGATGGACTGACTGACTTTTCTTGCAAGATGATGGCGTTTTTCCCCCCAACAAAGTTTCCCGACCAATGCTGCCGACTCCAGCCTCGGGCTTGGCGTGAATTGTGGCCTTCCTTCCTTCCTTCCTTCCTTGTCAGTGATGGTGATGCTTGGCCTGGGGGCCGCTCTGCTGTCAAACACTGACAGAGCCTCGGTTGGAACGCCTTGTGTGCGCTGCCTGCGTGAATCTCCGAGCTAAACGTTCCTCCAGTGGATGACAGACAGTACAGTCACCTCTATGCACTCGATGCATTCATACATCCCCAAATAAAACCAGCCAACAACAACAACGAGTCCAATTCTGAAGCCACGTTATTGTCGGGACTCCATGAGTATAGCTTGGATTGTGATGCCGCTTAATGAACGATTCAACGAACCCCCCCACCAGTTCCCAACTAGCCGCTTAGCCTGTCGGCCCAGCTCAAAACGCTGTATCGGGCGTTTAAAATGACAAACTCCCAGCTCCGGGACATACTTGGCTGCCGCAACCACACATCGGCACAATCCTCACCAAAACAACACGCCCGAAACAAAAACCAAAACTGACACACACTCGCGCGGCTAACCGACCGACCGACCGACCGCCCGCCCATCAGCTGCCTAAACGGGCTGACAAGCTCATCGCGTGTGTATGTCCGGGAAAAAACGGTGCGAGAGTCCCGTCCTGCCGTTAAAGCGGCCACGCCACCGCTCCTCCGTCCGTGAAAACGTTGCTCAAGCAAGCCGAGGACTCAGTGGAGACACCCTGCAGTGAACAGGCTGGCTAGCGAGTTAGCTTAGCTCAGCCATCACTGATGGTGATGTTGCAGAGTGACTGAGTGAGGCAATGCTGTGACTGTCCAGTTTGGCATACGAAGATCAGGGGCGGATCTAGGTATGGGCATGGGGGGGGCGCAATGCCCCTCTAAATATCCAGGCTGCCCCACCAAACATGATGGCATGCAAAACAACCCCAAGACATTTCAAATTAAAGTGCTTATATTTAAAATGATTTGAAACACTATTACTGATACTAACTAACTACAGCTGTCACCACTAAACCCACTGCATTTCATCATTGAAAACAGAAAATAACTGAAAATGGTATGGTGCGACATCGAAGCGACACGGGCGATGAAGTCGCACCCATACCATTTTCTCCTGCCCCACAATTGGGAAATGTTATCCCTGACGAAGCCCCCCCCCCCCCCCATGCCCCATCACATTCACATCACACTGGTGTTGAATGAATGATGATCTCCAAAATACGTCATCCGGGTCAAAATATTGAAAACTCCCCATTTCTACTAGACTCCACATAGCCAGTTCAATGCGTTCAGGGCTATTTATTTATTGTATTTTATATATTTTTTCCCAAGATCACCGTTTTTTTTTTTTTTTACTCCTTTTGATAATGTGAGTGTGCTGAGCTCGTCGTCACCCACTCATCATCATATCAGTGTTGAACGCTGGTGCTGCGGGAAGTATTGCCAACTACTAAGATCCAAAATGCACTAGTGGCACTTCCAAAATCCACTAGAATGCGCTAGATGCTTATAGGCTACAGATCAAAACATACCGCCCTGATCAAAATCGAAAACCACCGTATAGTACAGGCAATCTAAGAAAAAAAGGGGGGTAACCTCAAACAAATTGCAACAGAAACTCTTCCACCTATTTTTGTTTCCTTAATATGTTAGGAATAACATATCAAAAGTCCTAAGAAATCCAAGTAGGGGAACATAGTGAAAAATGCTAAAATAGATGATGTCACAATTTCCGATTTTCGCTTATCTAAAAATTAGATTTATGTATGTTTTCTTAGCTTGTGTCTAAAGAAAATGTTCAATACTTTGCAGAATTACATAGAAACTATGTCTGATTCAGTGAAATGATTGTTTAAGAGTTTTTTTCATTTATTGCAAAAGGAAAATCTTAATATTAATGCATTTTGTGAGCTAATAAGGGACAAATTTTGTATAGATTATAAAATCAAAAAAATGGTTGCAATAGGGCAAAACAAGTTGCAACAGAAACCCTTTAACTTGTTTTTGTTTCCTTAATATGTTAGGAATAACATATCAAAAGTCCTAAGAAATCCAAGTAGGGAAACATAGTAAAAAATGCTGAAATAGATGATGTCACAATTTCCGATTTTTGCCCATGTTAAAACAGATTTATGGAGGTTCTTCTTAGCTTGTGTCCAGTGAAAAGGTTTAATAATTTGCAGAATTACATAGAAACTTTGTCTGATGCAGTAAAATGATTGTCCAAGAGTTTATTTTTTATTATTTTTTATTTTGGCAAAAGGAAATTCTTAATATTAATGCATTTTGCGAGAGGAAAAAGGGGCAAATTTCACTGACAAGAAATATAGTCAGAAAATGTTGCAATAAAAGATAATACTATAAACATAAATTTAACATCACAAAACGTAAAAGTTACAAAAGCAATGCTGTCATAATATATAAATGATTCAACACCTTCATCATCGCGCCTAATCTATTACAGTTTTTAGTGTTTACATTGTATATTGTAAAATTATCATCATCACTTCCAGACTTGTGTGTGCGCACCCTGTGTCTTTGCAGTTTACACATGCAACAGAGCAGTCAATGCTTCTTGCAAGTGCACGTCAGGCTGCTGCAGTTGGTCTTGCAGGTGCATCTGAAGACCCATAGCAGTTCCTGAGCTGGAGGTATGTCTGTCTGGACAGGGATAAGAACCCCATCATTCTCTTCCCATCCCAGTTGTTGCAGCAAGAGCACTCATGCAGTTCCCTTCCACTGCTGTATTTGGTAGTAGACACAGAGACTGTGGTACTTTGCTGCTGTGGCTGAAGGTAGCAGACTCTCTGGCTCCACAAAAGATGCCACCTTCTTACAAAAATGCTTGTATCTTAATGCTTAATGAGTCAAGACCCTCCTCAGACTTCCCGCAAAAATGGGGATGGGAAGAGAGTGATGGGGTGCTTATGTAACGCCCGGGATTCGAACTCGGGTCTCCCGCCTGAAAGTCCAACACTTAACAGTGGTTAAGTGTTGGACTTTCACGCCAAAGGGACCAAATTTCTTTATTCTGCTCCCAGACCAAAGGGACATCCATTGGTCCAGGGGCAGATACTAAACTTTAGAGGCCATCACACCATCAGTGCAGCCGCCTGCTACACTTATCCCCGTCCAGACAGACATACCTCCAGTTCAGGAACTGCTATGAGAGGCGTCTCCCTGCAAGACCGACCGCAGCAGCCTGAAGTGCACTTGCAAGAAGCATCTCTTGTAAAGCCAGAGAGTCTGCCATCTCCAGCCACAGCAGCAAAGTACCACATTATCAAGTACAGCAGTGGAAGGGAACTGCATGAGTGCTCTTGCCGCAAGAATGGGGATAATGATGGGGTGATTATCCCTGTCCAGACAGACATACCTCCAGCTCAGGAACTGCTATGGGTCTTCAGATGCACCTGCAAGACCAACTGCAGCAGCCTGAGGTGCACTTGCAAGAAGCATTGTCTGCTCTGTTGCATGTGTAAACTGCAAAGACACAGGGTGTGCAAGTGTAGAAGGTGGCTACAGCCTCTGTCGTGATGGCTTCCAAAGTCTAGTATCTGCCCCCGGACCAAGGGGATGTCCCTTTGGTCTAGTGGTTAAGATGTTGGACTTTCACGGTGGAGACCTGAGTTTGAATCCTGGGTGTTACAGTGGTCCCGTGACCCGGATCGCGTTTCCCTGTGGAAGGAGGTCAATAGGGAGGTGAGTGTAGCTGGTGGCTACAGCCTCTGTCGTGATGACCTCCAAAGTCTAGTATCTGCCCCCGTACCAAGGGGATGTCCCTTTTGGTCTAGTGGTTAAGATGTTGGACTTTCACGGTGGAGACCCCGTTTCGAATCCCGGGTGTTACACAAACACAAGTCTGGTTCAAAGTGATGATGATAAAGATGTTGAATAGTTTATATATTATATATTTATGTTTTGTGAGGTTAAAGTTATGTTTATAGTATTATCTTGTATTGCAACATTTTCTGATTATTTCTTGTCTGTGAAATTTGTCCCTTTTTCCTCTCGCAAAATGCATTAATATTAAGAATTTCCCTTTGCCAAAATAAAATAAATAAATAAATGAACTCCTGGACAATCAATTTACTACATCAGACACAGTTGCTATGTAATTCTGCAATTCTGTAATTCTGCAGTATTAAACATTTTCATTTCACATCAATGGGGATTTCTGAGCTCATCTATTTCAGCATTTTTACTATGTTCCCTACATGGATTTCTTAGGACTTTTGATGTGTTATTTCTAACATATTAAGGAAACAAAAACAAGTTAAAGGATTTATGTTGCAACTTGTTTGGCCCAATTGCAACCATTTTTCAGATTTTCTGCTATATGTGAAATTTCTCCATTTTTAGCTCACAAAATGCATTAATATTAAGAATTTCCTTTTTCAAAAAATGAAATGAAACTCTTGGACAATCATTTTAGTGCATCACACACATTTTCTATGTAATTCTGTAGTATTAAACCTTTTCTTTAGACACAAGCTAAGAAAACCTCCATAATTCTATTTTTCACCAGGGGCAAAAATCGGAAATTGTGACATCATCTATTTCAGCATTTTTCACTATGTTCCCCAACTTGGATTTCTTAGGACTTTTGATATGTTATTCCTAACATATTAAGGAAACAAAAACAAGTTAAAGGGTTTCTGTTGCAACTTGTTTTGCCCTATTGCAACCATTTTTCTGATTTTATAATCTATACGAAATATAGCTCACAAAATGCATTAATATTAAGATTTTCCTTTTGCAATAAATGAAAAAAACTCTTGAACAATCATTTCACAGAATCAGACATAGTTTCTATGTAATTCTGCAAAGTATTGAACATTTTCTTTAGACACAAGCTAAGAAAACATACATAAATCTAATTTTTAAATAGACGAAAATCGGAAATTGTGACATCATCTATTTCAGCATTTTTCACTATGTTCCCCTACTTGGATTTCTTAGGACTTTTGATATGTTATTCCTAACATATTAAGGAAACAGAAAAAGTTGAAAGAGTTTCTGTTGCAATTTGTTTGAGGTTAAACCTTAGATTGCCTGTACTAGTAGGATGAAAATGGTGAAAAGATAGGGGTTTATCTCTGGCTCCATCAATTTCACCCCAACTCACCAGCTAGCCAGGAGTTTTTCACTAACTTTGGCGCTAGGGGAGAGTCTTAAAAAAAAAAAAAAAAAAAAAAAAAAAAGCTAAATATAGCGACAAATGCGCCAAGTTGGCAACACTGGCTGTGGGACTGTCTGCTGAGCTGACGCCTGGAACACAGCAGGCCAGCCAGTGACAGACAGTGGGAATGCCAATGAGAAGACGGACTGGGACTGGAGGCGTCTTTCTTTTAAGGCTTCGGGGAGTTTTTTTTTTTTGTAAAGTTTGTGTGAGAGGGAGTCTTCCTTTCGAAGGGAGGCGTGTCCACTGTCAACGACGCAAGCAGAAATATGACTGGATGGACAACGCCCATCCCCGGCTTGGCTGGCTGTCAAAAGCTCAGCCTCGGTCGGGTCAGGTGTCACTGGGCGAGTCACCAGTGCCCGTCTGTGCCACCACCGGTAGCCAGTTTGATGTTATGTTATGTTATGTTATGTTATGTTATGTTATGTTATGTTATGTTATGTTATGTTATGTTATGTTATGTTATGTTATGTTATGTTATGTTATGTTATGTTATGTTATGTTATGTTATGTTATGTTATGTTATGTTATGTTAGGGGTAGGCCTACTCCACCCAGTTTCAACATTTTAATATGTCATTAATATAGGCCTACCTTAGAGATGTTGTGTGGACATGATATAAGACAAGATATATTCAGTGATTTCACTTAATTCAAATATCACTCTTATTTCCCCCCTCCCTACTCCCTCCCTGACCATATGACCATAATATGGTCATGGAGGGAGTAGGAGGAGGAACGAGGAAAATAAGAGTCTCCTTATATTATATTCTATATATATTATATAAGGCTATATTCCTTATATTATGAGGAGATCCCCCTGTCCCCAGTTAGGCCGCTGGCTAAAAGAAAAACAGGTTCAGTTTTGGTGGCAGGTAAGAAGAAAGACAATCAGGATGAGGGAGGCCTTCCTCCAATCATGATCGGTCTGGAGGGAGCCACTCTATGGTGGGGCAGATTGGGAGTCCTCGGTACACGTAATGTTGGTCTGTTGCACTCCCCCCCCACTGTAGAGTGTGTGCATGTGGATATCTTGATATCTGCAGACGGGGGTGCTTTCCAACTCACCCAAATCACCGAATGCTCCTTTAATTTTAAACTACAGTGAATGAAAATAATGGTGACTTTTAACAAAGACAGTGGTCTCGTAATAATAACAGTTGTAATAATGTATTCTACTGGTCTTTTCTTGATTTAATTGTGCCATTAGATTGGAAAAGTCATATTAGTGTGCTGGGTGACATCCTGTGGTCATGTTGTGTAATTGCAATATACAAAGAAACCCACTGAAGAACTTTAAAAAACTATTGTCATAATATTTATCAGAAAAATGGAGAAAACAAACCTGAACCAACTCCATGTAAATAATAATAATAACAATAATTATTATCATCAATTATTATTATCATCATTCATGCTCTGTGACACTAGTGAGCAATGAGCATATGGAGATGAGACAATTGTGATTAGCCCACTGATAATGAAATGACAGACAGTGGAATAAATAAGTATTACTCAACGCCAGTAGGATACTCAAGTCAAAATAACAGAAAATGTGATGCTGTTATAACAGGGGTTTTCAACAGATGGTCCGGGAACCAGCAGTGGTCCCTGAGAGGGTTCCAGGTGGTTCCCAGTTAAGTTGGTTAACCAGATGTAACTCTTTAGAACGTAAAAATGAAACCAAATGGACCCTTGCGGGTCCATTTTTACACTCTCAAGAGTTAAAATATTCACCCTCTGAATTAGCCCAAGTCCACACAACTAGAAGATGGACAAAAGCAAGAAAATCTTTAGTTTTGGGGTCTGCATGTGGGGCTAAAATGTTCTCAAATGGTGGTCCGTGGCTCAAATGCTGAATAAATGGTGGGCCCTAGCTGGTATGAAAAAGGTTGAAAACCCCGGTGTTATAATGTTAGCCACATTTCATTCACAAATGTGATGAAGTGGATATGTCTGGTTTTGAGTAAAAATATAATGTTTGGAATAGATTCAGAGTAATGAAAAAATAGTTTCAATAAAACCCTAGTTTGACAATAAACCTTCAACCTCAGGACACCCCCTTAAAGACAGTAGCCAGGGGATAATCCTCCCCCGGCTACTGTCATTAAGTGTCTGCCGTCTCAGGGGGAATCCTGTAATTCGTGGCTGGGGGGTGGAGGCTGACAGGTCCGTATCGTCCCAAACCACTCAGGTAGTTATGTGACTAATAGTAACCTGCTAGTCCAAATACGACTCCTCAGGGATTCTAGAGGTGCCTACCCCATGTAGGCGCAAAGTAAAAGTTATAGGCCTATTTCCTGTGGACCCTTGGCTGCTTAATAGCTTGTAGAACCCTCCAGCTATAGGCCTATATATATCATATATATCTATATCTATATATATATATATATATATATATATATATATATATATATATATATATATATATATATATATATATATATATATATATATATATATATATATATATATATATATATATAATTTATATATATATATATATATATATATATATATATATATATATATATATATATATATATTTTTTTTTTTTTTTTTTTTTTTTCCTGACAATTTCAAAATGGTAAAATACCGGTACCTTGACAGTTGGTTTGTGGGCCACTGTAACCTATACAAGGGTCAAAGTCTTCACTCTCACTCTTCCTCTGGTTACTAATGACATTTTTCTCCCAGAATCATTGTAAGAGTAAAGTCCACCTGTGCCAGTAAGCTATAGGCCTACTCTATGCTAGCCTATTACCCTGCACAGAAAAAAATGATAAATCCATTCCACAGCCATTTATTTTATCACATTTCTTTCTCCCTCCCGGCTTTGTCTCCCATGCATCTAGTCTGTTCCCTTTCATGTTGTTTTTTATGTTTTGATGAAATTAACATGGTGGACCCTAGTATGAGTAGAACGTAGAACCCCCCACCCCACCCCCCACCCCAGCTGTGGCTCACCGTGTTCCCATGGCAACATGGAGCACGGCACGGGCCATCTTAATTTCTGCTGAGACCTGTTGGAGTCCATGGAAATCTTGCCAGACCGGTTCTACTGGCCAAGACAAAAGATTGACATCCAAAGAGGCTGGGGAGGGACGGAGTGGCAAATGCCTGTTGTGTTGTGTACCTCGACGACTCACCTGATTTAAAAAACTCATTCCGATAGGCTATAGGCTATATTTTTGAGCTGAGCACTGAGCAGTTTCGACCAGAAAGCAACCTAACCTATGCCCGACCACATTTCGAATTGAATAGTGTAGGGCTATATAAGGCCCGTTTTCCACTGAAAAACAGCCTTTTCTAATATTTTTTTTTTCGCAATTAAGCTACCGTGGAAACAAACCCAGAACGCCAAAATAATTTGGTTCTGGAACTTAAATTGCAGAAAGTTCTGCGTTTTGGATCCACCCTATATTGAAAAAGGGGCCCAATTCAGCCTCATTTGAAACGGTGTCTCTTGTTGCCTTGTGTGATTTATCGCTTCCCTTTCACTAAAAGGTTTGTTCACTTGTTGTAACCTCTGCAGAGAGAAGAGAAGAGGACTCTCCCTGAAACATGAGGCTATGGGTTACTGCAGCAGGCACTAGGCAGGCCCAAGTTCCCAACAGAGGGATGGCTCAGGGACGTGCAGAGAACTAGTGTTAGAGGGGCAGGGAATATCCCATAAGAGAGAACTTATGGGATAAAAAAATAAAGCAACCCAGCACCTTCTAGTCTAGCTAGTGGAGAGGCGGTGTAGCCACAATTTCTAAAATAATAATAATAATAAAAAAGATTTGTTCAATGCAAAATCCTACTTTACAAGGAAAGTTTGGGGAGGGGGCGATTCTCCGGAATTCTGCATTCCAGGATGGTGTGCGTGGAAAGAAGTGGCATTTGCTTTTCTTTAAAATTGATGCATTCGTGGTCTGTCTGGAAAGGGCAGTTGTTTTAGGGCAGTGGTTTTCAACCAGTGGTCCGGGGACCACCAGTGGTCCCTGAGAGGATTCCAGGTAGTCCCCAGCTAAATGATGGACAGTTGGTACTTGGTAACCAAATGGACGCCTTGTAGATGTGTAGGCTAACTCTTGAGATCGTAAAATTCCATTTGGTTTCATTAAATTATGTTTAAACATCTGAATTAGTTGAAAACCACTGTTTTAGGGTCAAACGGGCAGGTGCCGAAGCCCCCTTTGATGTCTGTATGTGTGCACGGACATGGCTCATTCGAAACTTTATCCGCGGCGCAGCGCACTGGAGTCACTCAAGGCGCATTCCAGGGTGTTTTCATTTTGCCACCTTACATACTGTGCATATTCCACCGCTCACGTATAGCCCCAGCGAGGAGCAGGTTATCAGTTTGAGTTGAAACGTATAATAGATTAGCCTATACGTCGTAAACGTTCGTAAAGCAGGCCAGAGACTGAGTAGAGAGAGTTCTTACGCAAGAAGAGCCTTTCTTTGCGCCGGTGGATCGGTGCCAGTCTATGCGCTCGGAAATGGACGGCGAAAGGCAATCCATGTCGGGCTCTGCATGTTTTCACGGAGTCTGACCAACTGATTTAAGGTAGGTTTAACACACACACTTGAAACAAAATGTAATTATTGTATAGCGCACGTTTCAAATCTGTAATCTGGATGGTCGAATGCGAAAAGTTCGCCACCTGTCTGACTTATCATTTGTGTACAGTAGTTCAGGCTAGCATATTTATAGGCTGCAAAATGCTTTTAAGTAACATGAAGCTTTGATACAGTCATCATCTCAAAGTAAACTCGGCGAAGGCCTACTTTGGGCCATGTTTCATGGCAGTGCTGCCTAAAGTTTACTGTCCAAGTTTACATCGAATCTTTGCGCAGGAAGCGTACAATAGCCTATAGCTTTTCAATTTGGCCATGTTTTGTTTTCCATGTCCAGAATCGGGGGATTTCCAGGTGACAGCAGGTGGGTATATAGCGGATAGCCTACCAGGCCGGAAGGTTATACTGTACAATAAATCATAGGCTATAGTGAATTAATGGCAGATGTAATAAACCAATTTCATAATGAGGACTAATGTGTGTGTGTGTGTGTGTGTGTGTGTGTGTGTGTGTGTGTGTGTGTGTGTGTGTGTGTGTGTGTGTGTGTGTGTGTGTGTGTGTGTGTGTGTGTGTGTTCTATGTTTATATCTAGTTTGCCATGGAGGGCTGCCTGCGGTGGTGCCACCGCACCTGCCTCTGTTTCCTGAGCGAGGAGATGAGGAACACCATGGCGGTGAACAAAGCGATCGAGACGGAGATCCGAGAACAGAAAAAGAGAGAGCGGAGAGAAATCAAAGTTCTCCTCCTAGGTGGGCCATTTTTTATACCCATACACCAGGTTGCTTTGGGGCATTCTGAGATGCCATAAAAATCATAATGACCTATAGTGTTTTTCAACCTTTTTGATACCAGGGCCCACTATTTATTCAGCATTTGAGCCACAGACCACCATTTGATGTCGTTTTAGCCCCACAGACCCCAAAACTAAAGATTTCTTTTGCTTTTGGTCACAATACCAGGCTGGATTTCGGAAACAAAACAGTAAAGCATACTGTAGATCAAAATTACCATGAATCTTTCTCTAGTTGTGTAGACTTGGGCTAATTCAGAGGATGAATATTTTAACTCTTGAGAGTGTAAACATGAAACCCGCAGCGTCCATTTGGTTTCGTTTTCACGCCCTCAAGAGCTACATCTGGCTAACCAACTTTCCATCATTTAGCAAACTAAAAATGCAAACTAATAAAGTGCTGCGTGCAACTAAAATGAAGCGTAGATTGTGTTGAAAGGACTACTGGAAGACAATGCAGTAACATTTGGTCATATTATTAGATATTATTAGATATCATTGATTGAAAGGTTTATTAACAGTTTGCAGAATAAGCACATGAGGAAAGTATAGTCCAAGATGACTAAAAAGTAAAGAAAGTTGTCAGGCTTTCCATTGTTGTGCTACCTTTTCACTTCATCAGTAGACTTAATGACATAGGTCCACACATACAGTATATGAAACATCATATAAACGGTTATTCATTAACAGATGGGGGCTTTTACTTAGTTTTTCTTTTTTACTGCATCCAGTTTCGAATTGCAGGCACCCTTATAAGTGCACTCTGGCTTACTGATCTGTAACTAAGGTATGTGAACAGAAGGGGTGGGGTGGGCGACAAGTTACAGACAGAGGGTGAGTCATGATATGAAATTTAAAAGACCTATTTACTCACAAGGCAAGCACGTTGTGGAATGAAAACTATGTGAAGCATGCCAACATGTCTGTATGTCAGATAATGAACACGGTTGGTCATGGCCTACATATAGCCAACAGAACAAGTGAGAGAAAATGTTTAACGGAAATACCTAAATATATTCAGTCAATGCTATTAATTAGTATACAGCAACAGCATTACTAGTCCGTTCAGTCATGCGTTCAGTAAGTAAGGCCGTCGAAAATAACAAGTTAATGGTAGGGATGTCCTGATATGTATCGGTATCAGGAAAAGTATCGGACCGTATCGCCCTTTTTTGTCATATGGGTTCATAACGGTATCGGCATACTGTATCGGTATCAGAATACTTTATCAGTACCAGAAAAGTATCAGTATTGGCCCTACTTTGTCATCATCAGACCATTCCGTATTGGTAAATATACCAGTATAACCAGAGATCCGAAACAGTGTTAAGGGTTTGACACTATGGCAGGTAAATAAATGTTGTGGAATTTGCTTTGGTTGCCCAAGTGCACATTTGAGTGAGTAGTCTGCTATTCTAGTCTGCTAAATCATTCTGCTATTTGGTGGACTTCGTATAAGATCTTTTTCTTGGGATAATTTAATTGAGGTTTAGTCCTTTTTTTTCTTAATGCATTTGCAAAATGTATCTGATCGGGAATAATTATCGGGAATGATCGGGATTACCAAAATCAACCCACACGTGTACACTGACTCAACCTACTGAGTATTTTCTTATTGAAAAAAATCGATAGAGCATGGTTTTACAGAAACATACATGTATAGTTGTCTTCATGAAACATATGAATTGTTTGAATTCATCCCTATGCCCCATATATGGCCCTACTTTGGGCTTCCATCATTTTGTTTGTGTGACCAAATAAGTAGTGAACGATGGTCACACTACATTCACTTGGCGGAGCAAATCTAGCCCAAAATGCTTTGAGCAATGAGCAGGCCCACTATTGAGCAGCAAGCACACATGCCTGTGATTGTGTGTGTGCGCTGCTTCTGCATGATGTGCTCCAACTGAGATGAGGCAGAAAAAGTTGAACCAACGACAATGTGTTTATTTTTCAAACAGTGCTTATATCGCAAATAAGCACATTAACCCGCGGGCCTATAGCGCCCTCTACAGGGCGACTCGATGCTCCCCCATATAGGGAAGGGAGGGTGCACGAAACAAGCATGCGTGCCATAAACAAGACTGGACGCCACACAATAACACCCGGCGTCACACGCTCTCTTTATGGCACGTCGTTTTCTGAGCACAAAACGCCGGTCCTGTTGAAAATGAACTAGAAGGCGTGATTTGTTACTGGCCGGGAAATTTAAGAACGGGTTGCTTTGCTTTGCCCCCAAATTCTTGTTGAAAGAATACATTTGTAAAATGAAAGTCTGGAGCCCTGTATGGGGAGTAGGGAGTAGGGAACAAGCAAAACCTTTGCTTTTGAACACAGCCATAGAGTAGCCTATAGCACGAGGGATATACAAGCATTGGGGTCTTGTTGATCACCTATTTTGATGAATATATAAAAAATAAAAATAAACATATTCCCCTCCCCAGATTTTTGTTTTTGTTAAGTGTTCAGATCCTGTAGAGGAAAACATGGCATATTTTGGAAATAGTTTGAATGATGATTAATCATGATTAAATTAATTTCGAAACTATGATTAATTTCATTAAAAATGGAATCATTCAAAAGCCCTAGTTCATTTGAGTTAAATCAATACGCATGATTTTGTTGTGTATACAGCATCAGTGTGTTTAGCCAAGTCAATGTTACAGCATTTAATGCTGCATTTAAATGCAAGACAATTATTTAATATTAACACTCAACAACATGCACAGACATAAGGGTGGTAAACCAATAGCTCTATGTCTCATGACTTTCTTTGTCTTTCAAATTGTAGTAAGTAAACAAAGAGACTAAGCTAATTAATGCAATGGTTTTACAGGTGCACTGTCATACCCAGGATTTAATAGCACATCACGTGGTCTGAATCAAAACATTTTGTTGTACGGTACGAGATCATAGAGGTATGCATGAGACAGAGTGGGGTTTGCCTACTACTGCACTAGCATGTCTGTTGCTACAGTATATGTTGTTCCTATTGGTTTCAATGTTTTTCATGGCTTCATTTTCCTTACAAGCCTCATTGAAAAAAAAAAAAAACTTTTTTTTTGCTTGAATATTAGAATGCAAATGATGTTGGTGTGGGGTTCCTATTGCAGTATCAAATATATCACACTCCCAACTGATTCCCAACTGACGCTATTCTCCCATTCCTCCAAGAGTGGTCCGTGGCTAAAGTCTAGTAACGCTGTGTGTGTGTGTGTGTGTGTGTGTGTGTGTGTGTGTGTGTGGTGTGTGTGTGTGTGTGTGTGTGTGTGTGTGTGTGTGTGTGTGTGTGTGTGTGTGTTATGCGATCTGCACGACGTAATGAAAAAATTAGCATCTGAAATAGCACTTGTTATCTCCCAAGGGACATGACACGGACCCATTAAGAGGTGACTGTGCCTCAGGAGGTAGAGCAGGTTGTTCAATGATCCATGAGGCGGTAGTTCGAATCCCAGCTCCTCCTGTCTACTCTACATGTTGAAGTGTCCTTGGGCAAGACACTGAACCAGTTTTGTTCAGCAAAAAACAGTGTGTGTATGGGCCTATATTTCTTTTTCTTTTTTCCACATAGTGTGTCAGAGTTCCTTTGCCCAGCAGGAACATTTACATGTAGAAATAGATGTAGTAGATTAGATGTAGTAGAATAGGAGTAGATTGTAACCTGCCCATCTTGAGTAGGCAGATTCACCAATCAATAATGTTTGCCACTGTAACATGAGTAAAACCTGGTTGTCCAATATAAACCTGGTTGTCCAACATTCCATTACTGAAAGCTAGATGTTGGAGGAAATTATAGAAACAATGATAATAGTGCAATTAAAAGGAACAGTTATAGGACCTGGGCACTGCTGAGTGGAATGGTCCAGGACCCATAACCTGTAATGCACCCTGATGGGGTGTCACACGTTTGAGTCCCGAGCCCGTCGACTTTGCTGCATGTCTTCCCCCAGAGCTGTCTTTCCCCTTTTTTTCTTACTGTACCCTATCAAAGGGAAAAGAAAATCTCAAGAAAAGGAACATTTCTCATGCTAAGGAATGAGAAAGGACCTGACTCCACAGCTGCAAAAAAACAAATCCCGACTTTCCTGTTTGTTCCTCCAGGCACCGGGGAGAGCGGTAAAACCACGTTCATCCGTCAGATGAGAATCATCCACGGGAGAGGCTTTTCAGAAGAAGAGAGGAAGGCCTTTGCCAAGTGTATCTTCCAGAACATCTTTACTGCCGTCAAGGCTATGACAGGAGCCATGGCTTCCCTCAAAATCCCCTACGCCAACCCAGAGAACGAGGTTCACCACACACACACACACACACACACACACACACACACACACACACACACACACACACACACACACACACACACACACACACACACACACACACACACAGAGAGAGAGAGAGAAACCAACCTGGTTTTCGTCTTCTCTCCCAGCTTTTATCCAAAGTCTGAAAACTGTTTACATTTCCACTCATGTTCCATGTCTCCTCCCAATATCTTCCTGTTCACCTAGTCGCTTACTGCTCAGCTCTGATAAACCTACAATATTTGTGCTTAAGGTGCGGCATTCCTTTACCCCCTTCTTTTTTACCCCTTTTTCGTTATGCCAATGAATTCCTCCCCACACACATTTCGCGTGTTATGACTGCTGTTGTTAGCCATTTTTGTCTGAATATTTTCTGTGGTCGAATATTCACTGGATCACTACCTGTATGAATCCTATTGACTCACCTGTCAGTCAGTTGAACTACTTCTCCCGTTCAAACTCCCTGCTGAAAGGGGCTGAAAGGGGCTGCCCAGTGCCCCAGCCCCTAGGAATTTGTACATGACAATCAGGAAAGACCCTGGCCTGTAGTTGTATGTAGCCAACTGCTGCTATCTCTCCTGCACATGTACTACCTCTTACTCTTGCTCTGTACTGTTAGTTCTGTCCAGATTAATAATACCTGTCACTTTACTATACTTGTGTTCCTTGTAGTCCATGGCATGCCTACCATATTAGGTTGTGACACTCATAGTTGTATAGTATAGCTGTTAATATAGTAGTTGTCATAGTTGTTATAGTTATAGTTTAGCCGTAGTATGTTGTATGTTTTTCTGTTAGCTATAGTTGTAGTATTGTATAGTATGTCATAGTCCTGTCTAGTTTTTCTGTTAGCTTTTCTAATACTTGTCACTTTTTAGTTTATTATAGTTTAGCACATTCACTTTCTAATTAGGATGTTCGGTTAGATAGCACTTTATTGCCTCCATCTGTTGCACTACCGTTCCTTGCTGCTCTGTTGTTGGTCCTTTTTGTCTAGTGCCTTCTCATTGTCTATTGTATTGTTGTCTTGGCCCTGTGGAAAAGCTGGAAACGTTATTCCATCCCTGTATATGTCTGTACATACACTGCTGTGACAAATAAAAAAACCTTGAACCTTGAATACATGCTACATCCTATCTACTCGGCTTACCTCCACCGAACACAGGCCAATTGTATGGTGGTAGGCAAGCACTTCACCACTGCACCCAAATGCTACAGTTTCACTGCATGTTTTTTATAACAATGGATGTGCATGTTGGTGACTCTCTCTCTCTCACTCTCGCACGCGCACACACAAATGCACACGCATACATGTGTGCGTAAACAAACACAACACACAGGTGCTCATGCGCATGCATTTACCTCATTCTACAGCCAACAGTAAAATAGCAACCCTCACTACCCCCATCGCCACCTCTATATAAACAAAAAAACTACACACACTTTCTTGGATATACTAAACTAAGTGATATCATATCATAACATGGCAGTGTTCACTGTAGTTTCATTAGCACCAGAGAATATTGCGGCGATCATTTGTCTATTGGTAGAAACATGGTAGGCCTATATCTCGGGAAGAGGTCACCTAACTTAATGTTAATTTTTCAGAAAGAGTGAAGTATATATTTTTCAGGAAATTGAGAAAACCTTGTACTTTGAAACAAAGCAATAATGACTCATCAAAGTTGGTGTTGTGACTTTACTGTAGATATTGTCAGTGACTTGAAGGAGAGGGAGAGAGGCGGTGGAGTTGGATGCTTTAGCAGAGAGCCTAATGTTCCAGTGGAGCTAGGAGGTTTTGTCCAAAGCAATTTTTACTACTTTTCACTGGTATTGTTTTAACTAACACACATAGACAATAAATAGCACTGATTTATGCCGGAAAAAGAAAATCAAAAACCTCAAAGGTGAGTGAGATGTTTTCTTCCACCAGCAACGCTATAATAGTGTACGCCTCTGTCCTTAGATGTATGCCAAATGGGTCCGAGATGTGGACAATGTGCATGTGACCCAGTTGGACCGGGGATATGTGGATGCTATCCGACGCCTCTGGGCAGACTCCGGCATCAAGGCATGCTACAGCCGCCGGAGTGAATACCAGCTTCTGGATTCCACAGAATAGTGAGTAGCTGGTGTTATAGCTAGGGAATATCATCTCTGCATGCCTCACTAGTAAAACTCTGTTGCACCCGCTGGCCTAGTTGTCCAGACGCATGCCACATACATGGCTTTGGCCTGGCGGCGTGTCACATGTTTGAGTCTCGTTCATGACGACCTTTGCTGCATGTCTCTTCCCTTCTCCCTCTCTCTCTCTTCCTGTCTCTCTTCGCTTTGATACTATAATCAATAAAAGCAGAAAAGCCAAAAATCAAAAACCAAAAAAACCCCCACTGTTTTAGGGAAAAAGCAGCGGCATCTCGCCATAATCATATAAAAATGTATATATAATGTATACATTTTTATATGATTAATGATATTTGAGTGCTGGGGGTCTGTCAGCTAGGGCATTAGGTAACGGGGTTACCTGGCCAAAAAAGTTTCGGGGCCGCTGGTTTAATTGAAATCGGAATCATGCCTAGAAATAATCTAAAAAATATATAATGAAACTGTATGTGTGAAAGGTCTAGTTGTAATTTAAGTCTAGAGTAAATGTTATAATCAACCTTTAATGCAATATAATGGGTATTTCTGCATAAAAGTGCATAAAAGAAACCCTATACAGTATATTACCCTGGTCCTTGTCCCATTTCCTCCTGTGTCCACTGGAGGGGGCTATTCATTTGAAACTTCAAAGCTCTTCTCACTGCCATATCAAACCACCAGTTGATAGAGCAACGCTGTTATGTTACTAACATTAATCTATTCATGAAAAATCATTAAGTCTCAGTGCAACATAGACTTTATTGGTGTCAAAGACAAGACCACAAACCTTACCTAATGCAGGCGGCCAGTCATCAAGGTGAATGTGATAAGGGGCGGTCGGTCAACATTCGGCTAATGACTCTGATTCAACAGAAGCCATAAAATGTCAACAGAACATACAGTGAAAGTGACTCATTGTCTTTCTCTCTCTCCGGCTCCATCTACCCCCCTTTCAAGTCATTTCTTTTTAGGCTGAACTAAATACTTAATGACATATGATCTAGACGACGTAAACATTTTGTCCATACATGCTCTGATGTTTTGCCAAGTTCAAGACAGATGCAGCCCATCAACGCCTTTCAAGAATAGAAATTGTATCACCAATATAGTAGGCGTCTCACTCAGTGGCGTTTCTAAGAAATTTGGAGCCCCAGGGATTTTTTTTCCCTGGAGCCCCCCTTAACAAATGGACCTGTAAGGGTCCAGAGAAAATCTCCTGTGACGTCATGCAGATGACGCGCACAGTAAAATGAACTATTTTTTTAAATCTAAAGAACATATTATATGTGTTTTAAATGTACAATTCTAGTTATAGAGCATAAGTATAATCTATGTGTCCATATGAGGCTTATTAGCCTGGGATCCTTTTAAAGCATGTCTGGTGGTCGCCCCGGTGCCCCACCCCCCTCATGGTGCCCCAGGCAACTGCCTAGTCTGTTTAATGGCAAAAATGCCCTTGGTCTCACTGACTGTCTCTCTCTCACTGACCCCCACCCCACCCTCCTATTTTTCTCTATCCCAGTTACATGACAAACCTGGACCGCATCGCAGCTCCAGAGTACATCCCCACAGCCCAGGACGTGCTGAGAGTTCGTTTCCCCACCACGGGAATCCACGACTATGCCTTTAACGTCAAGACCATTACACTCAGGTTGGTATCCATTACCGAGCTGTCATGGGACCAAATGGAACACAGGCACCATTCAGCACCACGTTGTGAAAAATGCGATGTGGACTCCTGTGGGCCATCGGAGGGCATTGTCTGTCTGATTCGGACGCAGTGGGATCCCCTTTTCAGTCGCAGCCACACAAAGCCCCAGCTGAGAAACGTGTGATTGCTCTGTGCAGAGCTTTTTTTTTTTGTATGCACGCTAAGCACGTTATTTCCTTGGGAAATCCTGGGGTGTGTTTATTATGTGAAGGCGCAATCAGTTACTGGAAAGGAGGGTGGAGGTTTGTGAATAATGGAACAGTAATGGAGGCCTGTCACTGAATATTTGGAGAGTTGTTACCTACCGGCATTTACACCGACGTGTTGGCAGAGAGGCAAAAGTGAGAATGTTCATTATGTTTACGGCTTGATGCCAACTCACTCTGAATTCACTCCCAAACTGAGCGACAAATGAATAATAATAATAATAATAATAATAAAAAAAAATAGTAATGATGATGAGGAAAGACAGAAGTGCTATCATCACAGCCTCCTTTGTGTTAAGGAGTTGAAACTACATTATATGACATGCCTTTCGGACTCAAAAGGCCAGTCATGCTTTATATTGTAACTGAGGCTGCTGAAAATAACATGTTGATGGGATTAAATTAATTTTGTTGATTAATCTGATTAAAATGTTTAACGCAGTCAACTCATCATGACTCATGTGCTCACTGACTCAATCCATTGAGCATTTTCTCATTGAGAAAAAAAAAAGATTAGAACACGGTTTTACAGGGACATATAGCTGTATAGCGTCCCCCTGTAACCAGAGCCATAGAGTATGAGGGATCTACAAGAATTGGGGGCTTGTAGATCACCTATTTTGATAAACAGATCTAAGATAAACAGATCTTTTTTCCTAGATTCTGTTTCTTTTTTAAAATTTCAAATTCTGTACAGGAAAATACAGTTACACACAGTTGAACACAGTTACTTCAAATGGCAATTAATCATGATTAAATTATTTTTAAATTTTAATCATGTGATTAATCTGATTAAAATAATAAAACTGTCCTAATTATAACACAGATGAGTCATTTGGAACCTGGGCAGTGACGTCACCCCCGTCATCCCCCATTCATTTTGCTCATAGACTTTTCGAAAATGATTCATATAAAGACGATTATGCCGCGTACAAAACCAACTCGGGTCATGACAAATCATGACAACAATATTATCATATAATATCTAATTAGCAAGAAGTAGAAAACGGCAGAATACAACACTTTTTGTTTTGTTTTACATCTTAGAAATGATTTGATTGTCCCAAAAGATTTTGTGTGTCATCATGGTTTGTCACTGAATCATTTTCGAAAAGTCTATATGAAAAATAAATGGGGAATCCACTTCTGGAACAGGGCACCTCATTTGCTGTATTCCTTACCCCTTTCTCCTGTCTCCCTCGTCAGGATTGTAGATGTCGGTGGGCAGAAGTCAGAGCGCCGGAAGTGGATTCATTGTTTCGAAAACGTCACGTCGCTCATATTCCTGGCCTCCCTGAGCGAGTACGACCAGGTCCTGGAAGAGAGAGAGACAGATGTAAGTGTGTGTGTGTGTGTGTGTGTGTGCGCGCACACATACAGCGTACAGTATGTCCCTTTGTGTATGTGTGCGTGTGCGTGTGTGTGGCATATCATACCTGTCCAGTATGCACTGTCCTCCCTGTGTCTGTCCTATCATTCTACTCACAAACCTTTACCTGCCCGGCTCTCAGTCTGTCTGCCTGATGGCGTCTCTATCAGTGAGCGAGGCCCTTTTGTGTGTCCGTTTCTTTCTGTTTATCTCTCTGTCCAGCTGTCTCTCTCTGTGTTGATTCATAAACCCCCCGAGGCGTTCGCTCCTCCTGTCAGCCTGTGATTCTCGGAACCCGAGTAGTGAACCTGAACCCCCGACGACGTGCCAAACCTCTCCCAGCATTATGCTCCCCACAGGCACTTCATTCCTCTGCCAACAGGTCTCACTGTTGAGTAAGGAAACAGAAAACACCACTCTTATCTCTCTCTCTCTCTCTCTCTCTCTCTCTGATTCCCTCCATCAGCCAGCCCCCACACAACACGCAACACACATAAGCCGTTTATCTCCCACAGCCACTTTGTAGACTGCCTGCACATTCATTAACCTCCACTGTGTCGTCCTCTGTGCTTCCGGACCCCATGAGACCCCCCCCATACATACACACACACCTGATACCCATCCTCCTCTCTTTCATGGAAATCTGAAATCCTTACAAAATACCTGCAAGGGAAGGAACTGCTGCCTTTCAGAATCAGCTCTTGTTACGTTACAGATTTACCAAGATTTGTTTTAGTGCATAGTTCTCTGCATCTGATTCTGCATAATCTAAATGTCCAGCCTATAATTCTCTATATCAGCTGCCCTAAACAGTGCAGTAACTACAGTATGTTTTTGGACACACCAACTAATTTGTGGTTCATGATTTTGGGGGGAAAAAACAATTATTTCAAGAATAGATGCACAAATACGCAATAGAATCAGTGTAATATCAGGCTGAAACAGGTGAAAAACATTTAAACACGTTTTTTCAGTTACATTTTTGTTTGTATTTACTGCACTTTGACTTGTAGGGCAGTATACATTATCTGTCTTCTTGCTTAAAAGAAACGTGTTCACCTGGTCACCTCTGACAATGTTTTACTTGCAGCGTCTAGCGTTGCAAAGAAAACCACTGATATAGAAGTGTATGTGTGCGTCTGTAAATATTATTGTGTGTCGTCCACAATTAACAGTTTTTGTATTGAGTTGTGGTTGAGATGCACTGTAAATCTGCAAACTGTTAATTAAATCCATCCATCCATCCAGAACCGTATGGATGAGAGTCTGGCTCTGTTCTACACCACCATCCACTCGCCCTGGTTCATCAACACCTCCATCATCCTGTTCCTCAACAAGACTGACATCCTGGCTGACAAGGTCCAGACGTCTGACCTGCAGAAGCACTTCCCCGGTTTCACAGGTGTGTGTGTGTGTGTGTGTGTGTGTGTGTGTGTGTGTGTGTGTGTGTGTGTGTGTGTGTGTGTGTGTGTGTGTGTGTGTACACATGTTTGTGCTGGGGTAACAGTTCTTTTATGTATATGAACAAACAGTCACTTGTGTATGTGTGTGTGAGAGTGTGTGTGTGTGTGTGTGTGTGTGTGTGTGTGTGTGTGTGTGTGTGTGTGTGTGTGTGTGTGTGTGTGTGTGTGTGTGTGTGTGTGTGTGTGTGTGTGTGTGTGCGTACACATGTTTGTGCTGACAGTTTGTGTTTATGATTTGGTATTGGGTTGTTACGTTTGGAGATGCAGTTATCTGCACTGCACTGCCCTGCTTTTGCACCCCTGGAAACAACAACAAAGCACAGTGGAAAAGCTAAAAAAAAGTAATTTGTAAAGTAATGTGTGTCCCTGCTGGCTCTATCTATCACTAAGCTGCCGCAGCGAGCGTCCTCCCTATGCCTGTGCCTTGGCTCATGCACTGCCCATGAACATTAGCGTTTGTTTATAATAGTTACAGCGACTTATATAGATCCTTTACTTCTTTCTTTCTTTCTTTCTTTCTTTCTTTCTTTCTTTCTTTCTTTCTTTCTTTCTTTCTTTCTTTCTTTCTTTCTTTCTTTCTTTCTTTCTTTCTTTCTTTCTTTCTTTCTTTCTTTCTTTTCACAGTTTTGTGAACAGTTTTGTACGAGACTCATAGCACAACATCAAATTAGGCTTTACCTTTGGATATTCCGTGAGATGCATCACAAACGTTTTCAAAACAACAACAATTGACAGTTTGTCCCGTTGCCAGATTCAAATTTGAATATTTTCCTAGAAAATGTAGTGGAGGAAAAGGTATTCCTACAATACCGGTATTTGTATTTTAACATCTCTACTCTATGCCCAAATGTAATAGTAAATTTACTTATCCATCCCGAGCACACCGAGACTTGGATATGCCTTTTGTATAAATACTCACAAGCACAGATCAAGTAAATGTAGTTAATCACTGTCCACTACCTCTTGGCTCTCTCTCTGGAGGCCCCATCTCCCTCTGTTACCCATAGCAACCTTAAATACCATCTGCGCAGGTGCATGTGTGTATCTATACGTGACGGAGAGAGCCAGAGTAAGAGTGTGAAATTACACATGCAATTATATGTCAGTATGTATGTGAGTGTAGTGTATGCATGCCTGTGTATGCGTGCATGTGTGTCTTGTGCAGTAAGGGGAAAGGGTACAGTAGCTGGAGTGCCTGTGCGCTTCACCATGAGCGATGTGTATTATTGAGTCATATATGGCATGCAGGGGCAAATGGCGGCCCAGGGGCCGCATGTGGCCCCGAACCATCACTTAATGTGGCCCTCGGGTTAATATCTGAATACTGGTGTTTTTTTTTTTATTTCAGCTGTTACAGTTCTAAACAGGCAAGCATGACCCACCTTAATTACTTTGTCTAAATTAGTAGCTTAATGATGACTAGTATTAAAATGTGGGCGGTATTGCATTCATAAGTTCACAATACAGCACTGCAGTGAATGTGAAGTCAAATGTCTTTTCAGCCATTTTAGCCCTAGCCTGGGAAAGTAAAACCCATATATTTTGTACTATATACGTATGGCTTTAATGTCCTCCCATGATCAGCTTTGAGAGTTTGTAACATATTGTGATGACACAAACGTTGAATGCCATTGACAATGCAATGCCAGCTATGAGTGTTTGTGTAAACACAAACATTGAAGACAAATAGAGCTCAGCAGGACACGCCCCTTTCACGACGTCGCCTTGGTTCCAAAAATAGAATACTCATTCATTTTCCTCATAGACATTTTGAAAATGGTTCATAAAACACAATTGCACCACAGACAAGCCAACTCAGGTTGTGACAAATCATGACAACAAACACATTGTCATGTAATATCTAATTAGCAAGAGGTAAAAAACAGCAGGACTTTTTGTTTCGTTTTTGTGTGTGTGTCATCATGATTTGTCAGGACCCAAGTTGGTTTTGTCCACGGCGTAATTGTCTTTATATAATTCATTTTTGGAAAAAAAAAAAAAAAAAAAAAGAGTCGTCTTATATTTGGGGACTACATTGTTTGGAATTCAATACAATATATATATATATATATATATATATATATATATATATATATATATATATATATATATACTGTATATATATATATATACAGTATATATATACATATATATATACATATATATATATACATATATATATACATATATATATATATACAGTATATATATATATATACATATATATATACAGTATATATATATATACAGTATATATATATATATATATATATATATATATATATATATATATATATATATATATATATATATATATACAGTATATATAAAATTGTATATATTTGCTTTAATATTTGCTAGACATTTAACCAACCAATCGCCTGATTTCAGTTGTTCATGAGATGATGCATGATGATGTACTGTATGGTCACTTCACGCAGATGTGTGTTTTGTTTTTTCAGGCAGGAAACGAGACCCGGAGGACGCCAAGAACTACATCCTGAAGATGTACGAGCAGCAGGCGTACAGCCGGGACAAGAGGGACAAGAGGAAGACATTGTACCCTCACTTCACCTGCGCCACCGACACCAACAACATCCGCAAGGTGTTCAGCGACGTCAAGGACACCGTGCTGTTCACCTCCCTGAAGGAGTACGGTGTGATCTGAACCCACAACCACCTGCTGTCCATCTGGTCCTCCGGCTGGATGGAGGGACTGAAGGAGTACTACTGTAAGGGATGGGAGGTCAAAACCACTAGCCTTGGTCCTTCTGGAGCCGTGCCAAAAAAACTTCATGATTGGCTTCTATTTCCGCTGTTTATGAGGCTCCAATCTACGTAATACGGCAGCCAGGTCTAATTCTCAGAAAACGGTAACCCACGTGACATCATGTGGCAGCCAAGTACAGTATATAATGGCATTTTAATGATTGCTTAAAGGAGAAGTTTTAAGCAAAAAAGAAATGTTTGTTTAAAGAAGTGAGGCGCCCCTCACTCCACAGGAGTGTGACGTTTTATTTATTTTTGAAAGCCCCCCCCCTACAGAAGATATGGCTAACTGTCCTTGTCCTTGACATGGAAAGGTTTGGTAACGCCCGTTGACCCAAATTGAGCCTGTGGTTCGATGTATTCTATTATCATTATTATTACCCTACAGATGAAGTCAAGGTGGGGTAAGGGTAAGCCCCCCCCACTCCCTGAAGGAAATGTACTAATGTTGCTCTGCATGGAACTCTCTGCTGTAACTATTACCCCTGCTACCAGACGTCTGGATAAGCAGTCGGAGAAGGATAGCTGGATATAAAATAAGATCAAGGATGGTCCATAGGAACCAATGAATATCCTGCAACATACACCACTCAGGGTCGCATATAAAGGTTTCCTTCCCAGAGGATCCGATCCAACGTGCTACATCTCCACCGCTGGTGTTCTGGAAGGACTCCTGCTCACACTGCAGTACAGAGGACACCGTGGCCAACAGGGAGCGCCTTGAAGCAATCTACAAGCACCCAGAAGATGAGGATGAGACTTTGAGGGAAGCGAGTGCCTCTTTCCTTAAATGGAGTTCCTTTTGGGCTTTTTTTATATTCCCATTTGGTTATGTATTCCCATTTGGTTATGCACAGTATAAGAGGATGGGTGTGACATTGGACATGCATAATGGATCCATAATTGCGACAGATTCCCCCACAAGTACTCCATCCTCGCGGAGCAAATAATGACTTTCACAAGTCAAGAGGATCTCCATGCATGTTGGACAAATACCTACACAGGCTTGCATGTACCGTATGCGTGCACAGACACTCTCGCTCCACTAAAGCAGGCATACACACACGCTTCCAAAGGTAGCACACACATGCATGATCACATGTAGAACTGCAGACAATTCACTCGCATGCGACACACGTGCGCGCACAAACACACACAAGCACATCATGTTTCTTTTTTTACCCAATAGATACTGTTACACGTGCTCTCCCATGTCCAACATACTGTATAGAGGCTTTGCGTGTAACATCATCATATCCAGAAGGTTGTGTAGGAACGAGTTGCAAAAGAATTCTGATCTTGACCGGCCCATCCATCCAAACAAATGGAAAATCTGATTCCATTAAACAAAATTGCATTATTACGTCTATTAACTGGCCACGCACTGTATGTCAGAGCTCAGGATTAGTATTAACACGCAACCCCTGTGTTTGCTGAATTATGGCACTGTGTAGGTCCTTTGGCCTATGAATATTACATCCACCGACATCGATTCACATAGGATTAAAAACAAAGACGTCCTCTGTGATATATTACCTGAGGTCCTGAGGTAATACTAGTCATCACGTGCGAATAGGGCTTTTTAACAGGCTACATACTGTACGTCAGACTACTGGTACATCGGATTAACATATGCCCCCTATCCTAGGTATATGGAAGGAGAAAAGTGCTTCTGTAAACTAAAGTACATTTAATATCAAACATTTTTATTGAATCAATTCATTAACCAGTGGCTAAGCTGTAAGTGCAGGGGTTATAGGAATAACTGCTGGGCATGGTCATCATGGTACAGTAACAAAGCCCACCCACGTTCATTAAAATTGTAATTATCTTTGTCATTAAATTCCTACAACCCAATTAGGCCATGCCATCGGGGGGCTCAGAGGGAACGTCAGAAAAGTAAAGTCACTATGATGGGTGATATATACTGGTACTGTCCTCCAAGTGGGCACTTCAAACTGAGGCAATAACCGTGGCAGTATATTTGTTTTCCGTCTTTCTGTCTAAAGAAACTGCCATTAGCTGCTAGCATTTGTTGCCAAATATGCCATCTGTTTCACCCAGTATAATATATACAGTATATACACCCCCACACACACATACGTCCATACGTGTGTGTGTGTGTGTGCGTGTTCTAGTCTGTAAAAACTTTTCACTTTATCTGTCAGCGTGCTGTCAGTCATACAAGTCGTACCAGAATTAGTTTTCCCTTCTGCCCTTCTAGGTCTAGCCGGCGATTACTTTGGAGGAAGGTGTTGCCGTTCATGAATGGCAGATACCTCATTATGGATTCAGAACGTCTCCATTTGATTCACTAGTGGACAGCTTATTACAGCCCATGGGCGATCTGTTGCCTTCAGGCCCCTCTGCAGTGTGTATCATCTGTCAAGTATCATTCAATATTCACAACACACCCAGTGCCCACACAACGTTTGCTTTGAAAGCTTGCCCTTTCTCCTGAACAAGTTCACAACTTTCCACATTCTTAATCACACCGTACATTCGAGCCAGTTAAAAAGGCAGCAGAGTAAATATGAAAAACATCAATGTGGAAAGCACAAATCACAACGTGGAGTAAATCGATAACAGTGATTGCTAAAGGTCAGGCGTTATTCTTGGGCAACTCTCGAACTTCTCACAAAATGATTGATCTGCCCGACAGGTCTCTCAATCACTGTTGCTCAACGAGTGATGAATTTGTGTTGTACATATTTGAGCTGCCAGTTTACACCAAAAACTATGATTGTACTTTTTTGGAGTGGTGCAACTGCTGGTCCACTACTATTGGTAGTGGTCCCTGTGTCCCTGGCTGACTTGGGAGCACAGAAATAGTGCTATAGTGTTTGTTCACCACCAAGTGTCACTGTAGCACAGCCTAGCACACACACGCAGTTCACTGCATGTGTGTGTCATGTTGTGATTTGAGCATACAACAGTATGTGAGATTTGTTTCTTCAGACATTTATTCAACATTTTCTCTCACACTATTGTTTTCATGGTTCCACAGCTGTTTAAAAGTGTTTCGTTTGTATGCTATGGAAGTTAACATTTACATGCTACAGTTGTATTGATTTTTTTTAGGCTAGGTTACAAATGTGTATGAGTGAAGTGCTTTCACAATGTATGTATGTATACTGTACCGGACTTGGATAGTATACTACTGCCCTACTACTACTGAGTATACTACTGCGTGAGACTTTTTCAATGTTTGTTTTTATATGTGTGTGTTGTTGTTTTTGTTCTACTTGTATATATTATTTAGAAACTGCCTAACTGTGACATGAAGGGACTTTGCCGGATGGACATTTCACTCTTTGGCACTGGGAAAACTCACAGGATGACGACTGACGGATATATTTGCATAGACTCGGGTGAAGGAATATTTTTTGGGGGCTAATATTTTTTTTCTATTTAGAAATGAAAAATTCCAACGTTTTTTTTTTATTATTATTATTTTTTAGATTCTTGTTATGCTGTGGTTTGTCTCTCCTGGTCCAGTCGTTACACAGACTGGCAACAAAGTGAGTGAGTGAGTGGCTGGCAGTCTTGTCTGCCGTTGATGTGTTTGCTCTCTATTAAACCACATGGTTGTGTTTCTCAGACAAATAATCCTCCCACTGCCTTCAATCACACATGCTCTTTTTTAGCCACTGTTGGTCAAACAAGGAACCTAGGATTTTCCACTACATGGTCATTTCCGTGTGTGCGTGACTGCGTGCACATGTGCCTTAACGTGAGTGTGTGTATGTATGTGCGCGGATATATGTGCATGCGCGTGTGTGTGTGTGTGTGTGTGTGTGTGTGTGTGTGTGTGTGTGTGTGTGTGTGTGTGTGTGTGTGCAAGCTTGTGCATGTGTGCCTAAGGTACAGCCTGACAATTCATCTGTAAACACAGGTGCGTGTGGCGTATGGCCAGGGCAATAAAGTAAAAAAAAAAGAAAGTAACTTGTGCCGTGTAAGAGGCCAAGCATGTTTCTGTTTGACAGTTGATGCTGCCAGCAGGCGTTGTACATCTTCCATTTTCCGGGTCAAGTGCTACTAGTTGTTTCTCACCTGCTTGAATCAGTAACCCTTGGTTACAGTGCATGTTGCAGGCCAAGCTTCACAAGGGCTCCAGAGGCGGCCTGGGAATACCAACTCACCACAGGTGTACAGCCGGCGGGCCTGCACACAGGCTGGTATTCCTGAAATAACATAAGTTAAATGATGCTTAACCGATATACCAGGGGTTTTCAACCTTTTTGACTCCAGGGACCACCATTTGTTCAGCATTTGAGCCACAGACCACCATTTGATTACATGTTTACACCAAAGACCTAAAATTAAAGAATTCTTCTGGTTTTGTCCACAATTCCAGGCTGTATTTTGCCAACAGAACAGTGTAAATTTCTTAATTAAGTGGTGCTAATTCAGATAGTGAATATTTTAACTCTTGAGAGTGTGAAAATGAAACCAAATGGACCCGCAAGGGTCCATTTGGTTTCATTTTTACATTCTCAAGAGTTACATCTGGTTAACCAACTTTCCATCATTTAGCCTGGGGACCACCTGGAACCTTCTCAAGGACCACTGGTGGTCCCCGGACCACCTGTTGAAAACCCCTGCGATATACAGTAAAGGGGTCAAATTAGGCCTGTGAATGAATTCTCGTATTTGAATTAGTGTTATAAGTGTCTGGTATATTTGGCACACCATTACTATGAAAGCAGCGCTTGGTGAAGATCATAACGCATTTTGGCCCGCTTTCAATTTGAGTTTGAGATCCCTGCTATGATCTATAACCTTATAAAACTAATCCTAGACTTGAACACCAGTAAAACGAGGGACGGGATGGTTTAGGGTCCACCATGCCTGATACTGGGCCTGGATGACACCATCAGTGGAACATTCTGGCCTTGTTCTCAGTTTAATGTACAGGCAGGGGCGTTTTTGCCATTAGGCAGACTAGGCAGTTGCCTAGGGTGCCATGAGGGGAGGGGGCGGCCACTAGACATGCTTTAAAAGGATACCAGGCTAATAAGCATTGGATAAATACATCTATCTATACTAAAATTAAGGAGTTGTCTGTCTGTCTGAATGTCTGAATGTCTGTCTGTCTGAATGTCTGAAGCGAGCATAACTCATCACTGGCTGCACCGATCACTATGATTTTTCACACAGTCATTGACCATAACATTAGGAAGAGATTAACGAAGCCCTTTGGCCAGATTAACACATTGTTGATTTATAATGAATTTATTTGTGCACGAAAATTTCCCCATTAAGTTTATATGGGAAAGTCCAATGGGGCCCCCTAGCGTTACACAATTCACGGCCACCGTTATCGTGTTACCCCACTGCCATATTTCCACTGCTACACCAGCACCGGAACAAATGGTGACCCATACAATTTCGCTGGCTATACTGTGGCATGCGCAGTGCACACGGGCCTCCCTCATTTCCTCAATGTTATCCCAAGCTGCAACAGCCGCTAAACTTTGGGACGTATCGTTGCATCTCTGTATGTATTTATAGTTTCGATCTAACACAGCCTACTGTCCATATTATGTTGGCTCAGGCTGCTGGAACGTTAATTCACCCGTTTTATAGACACTGAATATACTTCTGATCCACTTTACTCGACGCGATGTTGGTTGGAGCAGCTGGACGGAGCCACAGTTCCGACCACTGGATTTTACGCTATGTGAAAGGAGCGACAGACACCCACTTTATATAGTGATCCAGGCTATAGTCTTCTTGGGAACTGTTGAACTGAACATGTGTTTGAACTGGAAGATAGTAGTTTGCTTTCGCTGTCACTTTTTACCCGCACGTGTGACAAGCAGTGTTGGGAATATTACTTTACCTTGTTAATATATTACTTATTAATTATTACCTTCATTTTAAAGCAATATATTATATTACAATATTACTGTCTGAGCAAGTGTAATATATTAATATTACTATTACATATTACTCTATATATATATATTTTTTTTTGTTTTACAAAATGTATAATTAAATATTTAGTGTCACTATTAATCAAATATTGCGTAGGCCAGTGGCATACCTACAATAAAGCAAGTGCACTTGGCTATCTGGCCAAATACATATGAAATCAACTTGAAAAAAGTCACTCCTGAATAAATAATTTGATGACAAATTATAGAAAATAAGTAATTATTTAACTTCTGCAGTTGTCAAGATAATTTCACAAGAACATTTTCAATGAGACAGATTGACAGAATGTAATATTGAAAGTAATGCAGTAATGCAGAAAGAAAAGTATAATATATTAGATTGTTTTTGTTAAGTAATATATTGATATTACAAGTTACTGCATTTTGGTAATATATTATGTAATATATTAAGTTACGTAGTGCACATGTCCCAACACTGGTGACAAGGAAACAAAAACAATGTCCCACCGCCGCTCCTATAAGCTACAGCCTGCTACTCATACGGCTCACAGAGTTTTCTGCCCTACGCGCGGACCGCGGTGGGAAATAATTGATATAAAAGTAGGCTACTGTAGCCTGGCCTCAGTCTGAATAATGAAGTCAAACGGAATGGCATTCCGTTTCACTTGATTCACAAAGAAAAAATAAGGTAGTATTCTTAAGATGCTGATTCAAGGCTACTGTACACAGGAGGCACCAGGACCCCTTACGGACTGTTCCGTTTGGTGGTCCCTGGAAACGCAAGCACACAGCGTGTGTGTGTGTGTGTGTGAGATCGTGATCGCGAAGCGTACTGCATTGCTAGACTTTGCGAATTAAGACGGACCCCCCCCCCCCCCACACACACACACACACGCATGCGTTCAAACTGGACAGTTGTTTGTTTCCATGTCGCTTTTCACTGGCATGTTCAAGTGGCCCATCTACAATCTCACGCGACCGCAGTTTTCATATTTGTTAATTCTACAACGGCAGGGACATGCATATTTTGCGATGCGTGTGTGCGTGTCTGCCACCAAGTAGCCTACAGTGATTTTCTCCAGCTGCAGGCTGCAGCCTGCAGCTTCCCCCTGCCCGATGCCGATGCGTTATGCATTAATATACATATGGTTTTCTTATATCTATGAGATATACTGTAACACAAATAAGGTTACACTGTGCGTCTTCTTGATTTGGGCATAGACACGCATGCACACGCACGCACACAAACACAGTTATTAAGACCCCCCTTCACTTTCTAAACACCTTGCCACTGGCTTCATATGTCCACAGAAACAGCTACTTTATCCGATTTTTCACCATGTTCATGCATGGCACCCTTGCTTTGCTACAACTGTTTTACCTAAAGCAGGGGATTTCAACAGGTGGTCCGGGGACCACCAGTGGTCCCTGAGAGGGTTCCAGGTGGTCCCCAGCTAAGTTGGTTAACCAGATGTAACTCTTGAGAATGTAAAAATGAAACCAAATGGACCCGCAAGGTCTGTGGGGCTAAAATGTTCTCAAATGGTGGTCCGTGGCTCAAATGCTGAATAAATGGTGATCCCTGGAGTCAAAAAGGTTGAAAACCCCTGCCCTAAAGTATAGCCTACCCACAACTACACATTAAAGCAGGGGTTTTCAACTTTTCAACCAGTGGTCCGGGGACCACCAGTGGTCCTTGAGAGGGTTCCAGGTGGTCCCCAGGCTAAATGATGGAAAGTTGGTTAACCAGATGTAACTCTTGAGAATGTAAAAATTAAACCAAATGGACCCTTGCGGATCAATTGGGCTTAATTTCACACTCTCAAGAGTTAAAATATTCATCTGAATTAGCACTATTTAAGTCTACACTGTTTGGTTTGCTAAATCCAGCCAGGAATTGTGAACAAAACCAAAAGAATTCTTTAGTTTTAGGACATTGGGGCTAAAATGTCATCAAATGGTGGTCCGTGGCCCAAATGCTGAATAAATGGTGGTCCCTGGAGTCAAAAAGGTTGAAAACCCCTGCATTAAAGCAATTACATACTTACATTGGTATAATCTATTAATTCACTTTAATTCACCCACCCATGATCTGCTAATTCACTTTACACTGTACATTATTTGTTGCTCATATATTTACACTGTACATTATTTGTTGTTCATATATTCACAACGGGTAAGGTCCTAGTTATACTAATCATCCATAAATATAATTGACTATAAACATTTAAAAAACATAATGATATGTTATTTAGTTTAAAAATAGTTCATAATTTTACAGGAGATTGTAAATGGACCCTTACGGGTCCATTTGGTAAGGGGGGGCTCCAGGGAAAATCTTGCCTAGGGCTCCAAATTGGCTAGAAACGCCACTGTGTGCAGGTATATGTTTACTACATAAAAACTATGCGTGCCGCCTCCCCATTGTCAACTGCCCCCTCCTGGAGCCCAGCCTGGAATGTGCAGGGACTAGGGAGGGACTGGTTCACACCAGGGACTAGGGAGGGACTGGTTCACACCATTTGGAATGTGCAGGGACTAGGGAGGGACTGGTTCACACCATTTCCAGATCAGATTTCAGATGATTTGAGACGGTCGGTTGCCAGAGCAACCGTTATGTTGCCCGAGGCCCTGGTGGTGCCCAACAGCCTCCCGCAGCAAGACACTCAACCCCCAACTGCACCTGATGTGCTGCTTGTGCCTTGCATGGTCTCTGCCGTCATGAGTGTATGAATGTGTGTGTGTGCGTGTGTGTGTGTGTGTGTGTGTGCGTGTGTGTGTGTGTGTGTGTGTGTGTGTGTGTGTGTGTGTGTGAGAGAGAGAGAGAGAGAGAGAGAGAGAGAGAGATGTGCGTTGTACAATTAAATAAAAAAGCGCCTTGGATAAAGGCGCTATATGAGTGCACCATTTGCACGAGTTGTGAGATTGTACATCAGACGTTTTTGCTTTTTTTAAGATTCTGGAAACGTTTTTTTTTTGCTTTTTGTTAATAGAACATGGTAGCGTTTCCCTCTGCAGAGGGGGCGACTGGGGCTCAGGAATTGGAGCAGGTCATTGATTTGTGGGATGTGCTGGCTGTGCCTTGCATGGTTTCCACCGCAATCGGTGTATGAATGTGTGTGTGAAAGGGTGAATGTAATGCACTATGCATACAATAAGAACTGCTCATGGCACAGAGCAGCAGAATCTCTACTGGCCTCTAATGAGAACGTAAAAGAGCTACAATTGGACATTAATTGGGAAAAAAATAAACATATTGTATTTGTATTTACCAGCAGCTATCACTGGCTTGGAGCCTGTGAGCTTTACAGATGACTTGGCTTTGCTCTTCTGCGTAAGCCCAGTAAGTGTTCTGTATTCTGGCACAGAAACAGGCATCTGCGTAGCTGGCAGTTTAAAAGATGGATTCACCTTCGTCTGTTGGAATACGACAGAAGGGAGACCTTAACCTGACTCCACCAGATGGAAGAGACGTTTTCTTCACATTTGTTTCACAACGGACATACTTCCATCTGGGATCTCTGTAGCCCAATCGCTGATGAAAACCGTCCCTTTTTCCAACTACTTGGCAGGTGATTGGATGGGTCCCTCTGTATATCAATTTTTGGACGTTCTAACTCCAAACTATCATATTGACACGTCTACATGACACGTATAGTCGCTGGAAAGACAACACTAAAGCTACCTATACGATCTTAACGACAGGAGGGTTTCAAACATAGATATATACTGTTTATATATACAAAATCTGACTGGCACTTCTTTTCATTTCATTGGAAGTTACTCACTGGTGTTTGAAGCACCCAAAAGTCTGCCCAGAACGAATACATGAAGGCTCAACCCAAAACAGACTCGGACCGGTGGAAATGTTCGACATTGAGGGTTCAGAAAACTGGCCAGTTTGCAAGAAAAGCCCATGCTGTTGCCGAAAATACGAGCCAGAACAAGCCGGAGGTGTGCATTAACACCAATTCAAAAAAGCAGGATGTGACATCACATCTTGGCCAGGTGTGGAGACACCTTGTACCTCATCTACACTGTGAAAGGAAAGTCTGGGCAGAATCTAAGCCAGAGGGTCTATCAAAAGGCGGGACTTTCCGCATGTCAACTTCCCCCGAAGTTAACATTTTTCAGCCAATCGTGGCGTGGTGCTCCCGAAAATGTACGTATACCCCACGGACACAATTTCTCCCTTTGAAAGAGTGAGAGTGAACAAGTCAAGGCACTAGTGAGAATTGAACAGGTTTGTTTCGCTAGGGACAACTTCTGCAAATCCTGCTGTTAGACTCTAAAGCCTTGGTCTCGTCCAGCGCGTCGTTGGCTATGGTTGGCTCGAGCATGGTCTCAACTAGCCCCATTCGTGACACTCTCATCTCGCTGGCGATGCTGACTACAGCTACGAGGAGAGAGTCACGTGTAGCTCCGTTGCTGCTGTGGATGACCGGCTTGAATGGATAGCGCTAGCAATTAGCTACATGCTAGCGCTTCCAAAACATGGTACTGCCGTCTTCTAAAATTAAATACGCGTTTTCTGTGTGCCGGCCCTCAAATGTTAAGGTCCGGCGTTGAGTTTTTTTTTGTTGCGACTCTATCGACACCATTCCCGTTTGCATTAATTATTGCTAAAGGGGTTTAATCCACTGTTTCTCGCCGGGTGCACCCGGCGGTCATCCAGAAAGGTAACCGAGCTACACGTGACTCTCTCCTCGTAGCTGTAGTAAGTCTGTAGCCAGCCAGATGAGAGTGTCACGAACGGGGCTAGGTCTCAACTTTGAGGTCAACTCTTGACGCACACGCGCGTCTGTCCATGGTGAACTTGTGAACTCAATACCGCCTCCATCTGGTGGAGTCGAGTCAGCGACCCCCTGGCCCTTCTATTCTTTCTATTCTGTCCCCATTGTAAGAACACTTGGTTATGTAGCGCTCTCAAAATGACATAGCACAGTTGGGTACTCCATTCAGACTCATGAAGTGCATTGATCTGCGTATTGATCTGCCACCAGCATAGAAATATGAATTGCAGTACAGGCTACAACAACGCAAGCTTTGTTTTCTTCAGGGTTGTGAACGTGTGCATGTGCAAAAAATCTGAGTTCTTGACTTTCATGTGTAAGAAGAAAAGACTATGCTGTTTTTCTCTCTAGCACTGCTGTGGTTGCTGATAAGAGCCGATCATTGCCTTACGATTTATTCAATGTTTCTCTGCCAGTCAACACACATACACAGACCCAAAAACACACCTGCATCTGCGCACGTAGATGATGTTTCTCCTGCCTCACTGACAAAGAAACAAGATACAAAAAGAAATAGAAGTAGGCAAAAACAAGAATTCTGATGTCTGATAACAAGTCCCTGGTTCAATTCCCTCCCCAGGAGGAGTACTGGCTGCATGTGTCACTACCATACTATCTCTCCTCATTTTCCATTTCTCCACTGTACTATCGTTACACACACGCGCACGGACGGACCCACGCACGCACGGTGCAATGTGACTTTTCACAGTGGGTAGGGAGACATTTCTGCAACAGCTAGGCCTGCCTTTTTTATTATTTCATTCTGTCAAAGCCACTGCAGTGAATGCACACAAGAAATAAATAAAATCTTACCTATCAACACTACAAAATGAATCAATTTGCCAGAAGGCTTTTGGGCGCTCTAAGATTTCTCCCAAAACAGCTCCAGCATTTTGCAGCTCCCCGGCTGTGCCTTTGTGCTGCTTTCCCCTCACAGTGTCAGGCTGGCAGAGTCACTGCTCACCTCACAGAGGAGATCGCCACTACTCCCAGGGACCGCTGCTCAGGTCCTTTTCTAGACAAGAGCCCAGGCAACATTTGGGTTTTTTGAATGCCTTTTATTCTAAAATATTTTGTCAATAAGCACAATAAGACTGGCTTCCATGCCAGGTGGTGTCTGTGCTTGATCCGACTCCTGCTAACCTTTTACTGTATGCTTTCTTCTCCCCGCTTTCTCCATGGGAGGCTGGTCTAATCGATCTCTACTGAAGAAGAAGAGAAGAAGATGACAAGAATAAAAAGGGAACATGGTCTGCACCATTTTGAAATAGTGCTACTAAATGGTCAGTTGAAACCAGGGGAAACCAATGCAGAAGAATGCTTTTCTGTGAAAAGTCCTAGTTTTTTATTGTTAGTTTCTTGAAAGAGTTGTTTGATCAACCTTTCAATTTGTAAATGTCAGCTGACTACTTTGAAGAGCTCGCACCAGGTTTGATTATTGACTAACTGAATTTTTTATTATTAGCTTGGAGATTTATAAGCACGACTTAATACAAGACTGAAAACTGAGTGGACTACTCCTTTAAGTATTTACTTGTTCATAATAGGGGCCACTATGTTCACTTCAATAAGACATTTACAGATGTACAATAATGACCATAGTGACCATATTGTCACTGCAGAACAAAGAAAAATCATACAATGTAACATCATTCGGGTAGGTTCTGTTGATCAATATGCTACTGATGCTAGTGGTGATTTTCTCTGCTGATAATAGGAACAAGCAAAAAACCAAGAGAAAGAAGAAAAATGACCAGTCAACTTTAATCTTTGCAGCTACTGTTTATGCCACTTTTCTTCCCAATGCTTTGATTTGCTCTGTTCCTGCTCAGTGTGGCTCAGCAGCACCTGGTTTGCTCTGCCCTGTGTGTGCATTAATCAGATTTTGAAAGACACTGCTTTGGGGCTTGGGTTTATTAACGTGTTGGTGGTGGACGGCGGTGCATGCAACACAAAATGTTCCCAATTAAAAACTGAAGATGAATTGCAGTAACAGGTCCCCCCTGTTTTGCCTCTGTGGCTGCCTGCATGTGTCTCCTAATGTCTGCTACACAGGCAGGTCATTAAGGACCAAAAGACTGCTATGTGTTCCCTATGGAATGGCAGCCCGGCGTAGACATCTCACAAAACAAAACATAACATAACAAAACACTGGTGTCAGCCAGGGCTCGCATTTTTCAGTAAACAATAACGCAATGTTTCAAGATAAATTTGTTTGTGTATGTGTGTTTGTGTGTGTGTGTGTGTGTGTGTGTGTGTGTGTGTGTGTGTGTGTGTGTGTGTGTGTGTGTGTGTGTGTGTGTGCGGGTGCGGGTGTGTGTGCGTGTCTGTGCGTGTGTTCGTGCGCACATGGGTGCACATCTGTATACATCTGTAATCCACATGACCCGAGAACAGACTTCAAATTTGACCTATACGTTCCACACCACCAGTGCCACCAGTGTGGGGATGTGTCACATCATAACAACAAACAACAAGAAAAAAATGGCAGTTCACAACACTTTCTTCCCTTATTTTTCTTCTTTGGAATTGTTTGTTTGGTTCAAAGTATTATGTTGTCATAATTTGTAACAAGCGTGTTGGCTTGTACTTATAGTACCAAAAGTAAAAGTACTCAATATGCAGCATACCTAATGTCAAGTATTCTATTCAAAATCTTTTGAAAACATCTGATCTACTGGGTCACAATGTGTCGCATCACAATTCCTTGTGACCAGAAGTAAATGCCCTCAAACACAGTTTCTTTTCCCTTTTTACCTCCTTAAAAGTTATGCTGGATTGAAAATGGTGGACCCTGTGTGCAAATGTACTGTTGTGAATTGTCACATTGCCAGAGTGCACCAAAAGTGTGAGTGACATTTGAACATTACGACTTTGTTCAATTTGCAAATATGTCACTGAGTTTGACTGTGCAAAGTACTTTTATCCTCCCTCTCTGCATGGTGCCGTACTGTAGTCACAGTAACACACCATGAAAAGAAAAAAGGGACAAGAAAACAAAGTGACTGATCATCAGCTGTTATCTGCCTTGGGACTTGATGTAATTCTACCCCTCATCTCATCCTCCCACACACAGCTAACAACTAAGACACAAGTTATTTATCATAGTTAGAAAGAGACTGAGAGCGGTTTTCTCCATCAACGTCAGCCCTGGCAACTGACACTGAATCTAATGGAAAGTAAACACAGATTTAACTGCAGCCAGAAGCAGATCACTGGCTAGATATGAGAGCTATACTAGGTTGGCTTGCTTGAGGGCTCTAAAAAAAACTGTGAGTCTGTTTTTCGAGGTAGCTATCTCTCCCTCTCTTCTTCCTGAGGGGACACTCATGTCCACTCTCATCTGCTCTGATTTTAATAACAATTCCCTTTTCTTCCTTAAGATAAATGCTTCTGGTCTTAATCTACTGTTTTGTGTCTTTGACAAATGATGTGGGTTGGGCTTTTTAGGTATTTTATGTTTTTGCACTTTCTTCATCTTAATGTGACCATACTTTCAACACACGTGACGTCTACAGAGTCACATTGCATGGTAAGGAGACACAGGTCTTCAGAAGTATGAGCTGCCCATACATAATGATCATGGTCCACAATAGTGTATACCAGAGGTCAGCAACCTGCGGCTCAGGAGCCGCATGCGGCTCCAGAACACAGCCCTAGTGGCTCCCTGGATGTAGCATTATTACATACACACACTGGGGTGATCCACACCAACATAATATAAAAATTTCAGTCACCCAAAACACGTTGCGCTGTCTGACAGTTGCCAGTTAAAGTAGCACTTGGCCATGTCAAAAAAGCCCAGCATTATCAGAGGTGGAGCTTTCAATCTGAACCACCCATTTTCAACAGTTTACTGCAGTTTACTATGTCATTAATATACCTTAGAGATGTTGTGTGGACCAGAAATGGAGTTCTGGAAAACTCCTTTATTTTTTTTAGAAACTCCATTTCTGAAGAAAGGTTGTGTTTCACCATGTTAATGATTTTTCTTTGAGGACCTTTTTTCCTGAGAGTGTGCAAATGGAACCAAATGGACCCGCTAGGGTCCATTTGGTTCACATTAAAAAAAAATGATAAAATGCGGCTCCAGACAGGTTTTGAATTTAATTTTGGGTCGAAAATGGCTCTTTCAACATCTTGGGTTGCTGACCCCTGGTGTATACCATCATGGATGCATATACCACTGAATTTGTATGTCTTTAGCATTCACACCTGTGAAGGGAGGAGCTGGCACAGCTGGTTTAGGAAGAATCTGAGACAAGGAAATACGGCTGGTTGTGAGGCTAATTAGAGTAGACTATAATTACTGCATTCAGTGGACCATGCAGAAAATGCATTTAACGCTAGGTCTTTGAGACAGCACTGCTAAAAATTCTCTAACAAACTAAACAAAAATATTAGTTATTCCCTCTGAACAACAGTTCTTAGAGAACAAGGGCTCATTTTTTGCCCATGCTAAACCCCTTATCCCTAAACTAGTATGGCTCTTTTTCTTTTCTTTTTTTTTTTTTTTTTACTATTTTAAAAAACTTTTTTGGATAGTTAAAATAGCCAATTTACTTTGAAACGCTGTGCGCTTGCAGACTGACTACGGTATTTCAACTATAAAAATGCACAGGTTAACAGGTGGTGAAAGATGTAGTGCCTGATAGAAAAATGTCATGATGACTCATTCAAATAAATAGAATGTACATGTGTCAAATCCCCACTGCATCAAAGAAACAAGACCCAAGAAAAGACATTACACATAATTTAGGAGAGTCAGTCACAGTCTGTTCCACTTTTCCTCCTCAGTGGCTTGAGAAATTGGTCTCGACTTGCACACAGCATTGATAATTAGCATTAGACTGTGAGGTAGCCTGTTTTTCCAATTTGCTCAAATTCAAACAAGCTATGTATTATTCTTTTTTGTTTTGAAAACTGTATAATGACCACACTTTTCACCATTACTGTGCCATGCCGTATCTCATGACACATGTGTGCCAGGACCCCTGAAGCTGGACGGCAGTGGCTCAGCGGTAGAGTGGACATTATTGCCAAGCGTCTGTTTACAGAGAGGGTTTGAGATACAGAGCTATTGGCTATCAGCTAGCCTAGCTCAGTGAGCGACCAACCCCTGTCCTGACCACTTGGCTGCTCGCCAAGCCAGTCTGTGGCACTGGCAACCAGTGTTGGGCAGTAACTAAATATTACTGTAATATCAATCATTACCTTTTCCAGCAAAAGTAAAGTAAAGTAAAGGTATTACTCCCTGCCAAAATGTGTAATAAGTATTACTCTGCCAAAACAAGCCTCCTTAATGAAATGAACAAGTTGGCCACTATTATAAACAAGTGTATTATGCTTAACTAGTGTGTCCAATCAGCTTTTTTCAGATTTTATGCAGTTGTACTTGAATTGTACTGTAACTCTCCAAGCTGTTATCAGTTTTGTAGCAGTGTGTACTTGACTTGTACTGTAACTCTCATTTCTGTTAATAAAAATTTCATTCATTCATTCATTCATTCATTCATTCATTCATTCATTAGTTACTCTGCACATATACAAGTTATCACAGATGTCACAGATTGTGTTGTACATCTCTATTCCTGGGGGAGGGCGAGACTTAGGAAAGTAATTTTGAAGTATGTGATATATTATTCTTTGTTTCTAGTAATAAGTAATGTAATATTATTACTTTTTCTAAGGGATCATAAGTAAAGATATTAGTCTCCTAAGTAATATAACAATGGTGACAACCAGTGTTGCCCCAATGTCTGCAAATATGCCTATGTGTGCACATCCCCTACTATGGAACAGTAGGGCAAACTACAGAAAACTATACAAACAACAACAAGCTCAGTACACCAAGCAACAATGCTGTGGAATACACTAATGTTCCTGCCTCATTATCACGAAATCAAGGAAACTAGTTACTAGGGTGCCTAGACAGCAGAGGACGGATTAAAGCCATTAAATATTCATCTTGCACAGAGACAGAGAGCAAACCAGTGTTTCTAACTTTGTGTGACTGTGCTGTCTAATAGCTGTTAGAACGGAGTAGAGTGCTACATCTGCCTCCAGAGAAAAGCAGTGGGAAGCGCTCAGACAGATTATGTGTGTGATCGCTTGGCTTTATTCTATCTGGAACCATAAAGGGCCTTAGCGCCACCGAATTTGCATACAAATTCTGAGCCAGGTTTGTTACACGCTGCAATAATCCCATACAAAGCTGTAAAAGACACCATAGTATACTGTACACATCATTGGGTGCCGGAGGAAAGACTACAAGTAAGATTACCTCACTGCAAAAAAGTTCTGAACTAAGCAAGTCTTGTAATCTTAGATCTAGACTTAAAGTATGATTGCTCTTGTTTTAATAAGGATATACTTACCAAGAGAAAATTGTATAAGATTATCAATCTTGTTTTTAGAACATATTTCTATTTACAAGAATTCTTACCAAGTACATTTCAGTTACCACATGGATAGATAATTTTGCCTGTTTCTAGTACTTTTACACTCATCAGATATACATATGTTTTTCGTATACAGTATGTAGTACTGCATTTTTTGCAATGCTGCATTGATAACTAAGTACTGTAGTAATTGCCTATATGACATTATGATCTCTAGCCTATGCACATCATATGGACACCAGGTAGGAGAGGAGTTAAGTCTGTCTGTTTGATTATCCATTGGAACGCAGGTGCCTTTTCACCCTTCTATCCCTGGAAAAGTAATGATTTTGGATTTCATTTTGTAACGAAAAGAAGCGAGCAGGTATAGTTGCATCACGGAGCGCGTACATCTCCGCCAGGCCTGGGTCGGTCGTCACAGGTGGCCACCGTGACAGAAATGTGACATTTTGCTGGAAAGGTTGACTCAGAATGTCTTTTTATATCCCTGGATTGGCTGGTTCTTAAGATGTATTGGCCTCTCACCCCAGCAGCAGATGTCTACCGTTTGCGGCCCTGGGGATAATAACTTCCTCTACATGTAGCCCATTGTTAGTTCTATGCCTGTGGCCGACAGTAAAAGGTGGGGAATGTGTCATGGAATAATGGGGCTCTGGATCTGTGCGACTGAACAGCGGGGAGCTAAATAATGCGTCATTATGGCCCGCCATTACTGGCCCATAGTAGCGGGATCATTTGCATATCCAGAGGCGAAGAAAGGAGAATTCAAGCAAAGCGAATAGCGGTATAATTGGATCCAGGCAGAACCACCGTTTCATCGTCACTCACGTCTCTTTTTGTCTCCCCCCCACCACCCACCGTCCCACGCACCTTCCTGTTTGAATTATATTTCGTCTTAGGGCCGTGTGGTGAAAATAACCAATCTGCTCACAAAGTCTCTCTCTCTCTCATAGAAAGCCAACATCTAAATCATTAATCCAAATGGATATTCCCATCCCTATTTGTGAGCCACTCTGCTAAACGAGCAGCTAACCATATAGATGGGGCAGAGAATGTGAAATGATTTCCAAGATACAGTATAGACCAGGGGTTTTCAACCAGTGGTCCGGGGACCACCAGTGGTCCTTGAGAGGGTTCCAGGTGGTCCTCAGCTAAGTTGGTTAACCAGATGTAACTCTTGAGAACGTAAAAGTGAAACCAAATGGACCCTTGCGGGTCCATTCGGTTTCATTTTTACACTCAAAATTACACTCTCAAAAGTTAAATTCATCATCTGAATTAGCCATTTGGGAATGTATGTTTTGCTTGATTGTTTCCAAAATCCAGCCGGGAATTGTGGACAAAAGCAAAATAAATCTTTAGATTTGGGGTCTGTGGGGCTAAAATATCCTGAAATGGTGGTCCGTGGCTCAAATCCTGAATAAATGGTGGTCCCTGGGACGAAAAAGGTTGAAAACTCCTGGTATAGACCAAAGTGGTCCTCACTAAGCAGTCCTCACTATGCAGTCTGCCTTCACAATGCATCAGTCAGCATGTTCAGGTTTGTGACTTAAGGTTTGCCATGTAGCGAGAGCACAGCCGCTAATAACAAGGATATCAAGTCTAATGAATACACAGTAAGTATGTAATTACCTCAGTCTCTCACCTATATGCGGGTGGATATGTGGATGAATTAAAGGGGGTTGTGTTGTGAGCGGGGCTCTAACCTGTGTGTGTCATTTTGAGGTAGAGTCAGGTGGCTTATTTTTGCATACTAATGGCATTTTGATTAGGAGAAGTGGATTGTGCCCTGACCCTTCCTGCATCAGGAGTGCCCGATGAGGGCAGCACTCATCATCACTGTGGGCACTGTGGGGCTGTGATTGCTGGCAGTGCTGTGGGCACACCTGTGATGCTGGCAGCCACGAGCCAGGGGCGGATTGGCCATCTGGAGTACAGGGAGTTTTCCCGGTGGCCTGCGCCACCTAGTGGCCTGGACTTTTTTTTTTTTTTTTTTTTTGAAAAGTCCAGGGCAGGCCATGCAGGGCGCCAGGCCCAGGGCAGGCAAACTAGTGTTTCTTCCTCCAAAATGCACTAGTGGCACTTCCAAAATGCACGAGAATGTGCTAGATGCTTTGCCTGGAACATACAGATCAAAATGACCATTAATCTTCTACATTCTCTAGTTGTGTGGACTAAGTTGGGCTAATTCACATGATGAATATTTTAACTCTTGCGGGTGTAAAAATGAAACCAAATGGACCCGCAAGGGTCCATTTGGTTTCATTTTTACGCTCTCAAAGAGTTACATCTGGTTAACCAGCTGCCACCCCCAGGGTGGCCTGGCAAAGGCAAAATTGTCCCGGTGGGAAAATATGTGCCAATCCGCCCCTGCCACGAGCGTAGACACGTGGGGAAAAGGGGGACAATTGTAGGGGGGCCCAAAGTCAGGGGGGGGGGGGCACTGAAAGCTTGCATTAATAAGGTTTTATTTGTATTGATTGTATTATGAAAAATATTTGATCTCAAAGTGCACCAGATTGAAGCATTTTAAAGGGGAATTCCACCCATTTTCAACATTCTAATATGTCATTAGTATAACCTACTGTAGAGGTGCTGGGTGGACATGATAAAAAACGTCTCCCCCCCCCCCCATTCTGTGTTTCCTGGAAATGGAGGTCTGAAGAAAAAACACAAAACATGATGAAACACATCTTGATGGCATCATCAAGATGTATGTCATCATGCTAATGGATTTCTATAGACACTTCTTTTTTTCTGAGAGCGTACAAACGGAACCAAATGAACCCGTTAGGGTTCATTTGGTTGCGTTTGTACGCTCTCAGAAAAAATGTTGAAAATGGGTTGAAATTCCCCTTTGACGCCGCCGGGAAAGGGGGGCCCATGTGCAAAAGCTTTGCAGGGGGCCCAGAATTGCTAGGTACGCCCCTGCTGGCAGCACTGTGGGAACACCTGTGATGCTGGCAGCGTTATGGGCAGACCTTTGGCAGGCAGTCCCTCGACCCTCACATGACCTGGCACAGGGATGCACCGATATGGAAATTCCTGGCCGATACCAAGAACACTCACATCAGAAGAATAGCAAAGAAATAGTAGCATGTGGCTATTATTTGAAAAATCAGTTTGAAGGAAAGGTTCCAGATCAGGAGTGCCCACACTTTTTGGACTTGAGAGCTACTTTCAAAATGACTGTTTCAACAAGATCCACACATCAAAAATGTGATTGTTCCCCCCTATTTTGATCTTTGAAATAGTGGTGAAGGTGTTACTTTACTTGTTACTTTATAGTGTTTAAGAATAATGCACTTACGGTATAATGGAAAATAGAGGGGGAGAATTGGAAGGTTTTCCTGTATATGCTATTACTGACGTTTGAAAACAGTATTAGTAGGTTTGAGTTGACAGTTTGTGATGTTGAGTTTAGTTTCTTGCGCCTAAAACTAAGAACCTTTTTGTCCACAATTGGGAAAGAACTGGCAAAACATTGGTCAAAATAACAATTATTCTTCATTTTCTAATTGTGTGGACCTTTGACAATTACATAATTCAGATGTTTAAATAAATATAATTTAACTCTTGAGAGTGGTAAAATGAAACCAAATGGACCCGTAGGGGTCCATTTGGTTTCATTTTAATGCTCTCAAGAGTTACATATCAATAAGGGTCCAAATGCCCCTATCGCCTATGTTGTACAGTATAGTTTAGGGGACTGTCATGTGATCTACCTGCATGGCCTGTGTGATCTACTGGTAGATCACAATCTACCTTTTGGGCAGCCCTGTTCCAGATTGAAGGTTCCTGCCTGATGACTACAATATTGTGATCTGCTCCCGACTGGATCATAAACTTGAAACGGACTGCTGCTCAGGCTACATAAAACTACTCTACTGATGCACAAACTTGGACACATCATCAGCGTCGTAAACCTTGACGACCAGACTGATCAGACACCACACTGGCCTGTGTTTTTGTATGTGAAATAAAAACGCTGACCTGACCTTCACCATCTACAGAGCGGCGGGAATATAAAAAGTTAATGGATACCATAAAAATTCGGCCAGGACGAGAGGTGAACATAAGTGGAGGTGAGAAGGGAACATAAGTGGAGGCTGTTTCAATTATCTTTCATTCTCTCTCTCTCTCTCTCTCTCTCTCTCTCTCTCTCTCTCTCTCTCTCTCTCTCATTTCTCTCTCTCTCTCTCCCTGGCATTATTACACAATAGTTTAATAGCATCTTCCAATCCTACAGTTAACACATCCATCATTTGACATGAGGAAATGCCAAGGCCAATGCTCTGATATTTAGCTGTGAGGAGGTGGAGCACTGTGCCTGACAATCACCAGGATGACGCATGTGCTGGAGTCCTCCTTCAGGTGAGCAAGCCGCTGAATCGTGGAGCATGCTGCTATGGTTGTTCCTACTGGAATAGCCTTAGCTTTAGCAGTAGTCTTATATCTGAATATCTGAGGCAAAATACAAGGAAAGGGTCAAATTCAGCGACCTCAGAAGAACGGTCGCCACCAGGTATTACATCGGCCGTGGCGCGAAGTGACATGGGCGATGAAGCCGCCCCCATACCATTTTCTCTTGCCCCTCCAACATGTGCTCTTGCCCCCCCAAATGGGACATGTTACATCCGCCCCTGACTGAATGCAACCTCTGTGAAACTATGTCTTTAATCTAAACTTATTCCTAAATGTCTATGACCAACCCTAATCTTTATTTCTCTGCACTGCGTTTCTGTGTGTATTGTTATGCGGTCTTGCTGTCTTGCCTACAGCTCTACGGTATGTTGACAAATCCCTCTGCTGAGGACAGTGTACATCTTTGAGAATGAGACACGATAAGAATAAGGCTAAGAAAAAGTAAAGCCCCAGACACACGTATAGGCCTAGGGGGTAAAAAAAATACACCAGTCTATAATCCCTCCAATACCCATGAATGAAGGATGGCAGCAGCACCCCCGCTGACTCTTATCTCATTCAGCCTAGCTAATCTTTAGCTATCACTTTACCTCTACTTTTGGGACTGGAGATTACCAGCAGTAAGAGTAAGAATACATAAGGTTATTATCAAAACGTACTTAAGAATCAAAAGTAAAAGCACACATTATGCAAAATAAGTGGCTGATGTAGATTTTTAAATCAAAATCTACAAAGTACAAAAAGGTATTGGAAATTGGATATACTCAAGTAATTAAGACTACAGTATACAATGTACTTAATTACTTCCACCACTGTAGATGGGACTTCTCCCGTTCCACATCTGCTCACAAGTAGCACTATTAAAACCTTTATGGGCCAATAAGGTCAGCTATTCAATCCATGGAAAAGTACACATGTCTGTATCTTTCGGTCTTGTATGCCGGTAGGTCTGTCTGTCATTTAGGCCCATGTATGGAGACACTGCATAATGTGTGTGTGCCTGCAGTAGAGTCACGTTTGTGCCGCTTAACCAATAAGTGGTACAGGCTATGTTAACTGACCTAACTGCCCTTGTATACCTTAAGCTAATGGATCTTTGGCCTCCACGGCCCTCACCGCCAATTCATTTTAGTGCCTTAAAAACATGTGCCACCTGTTCATTGAAATTCATCTGACCAAGACATGTAACCATGGACGAGACGATGAAATTATATTCTTGAAATTATATGCTTCTTGACTGGAATAGCGATTGAGTGTCCACATGGGGTTCAAAAGACGATTCATCATAAAGAACGGAGCTAAGGAATTTGTAATTTTCCACCTGTTGAAACCGTGGTTACGCGTTTACGCTGAATGAAAACAAATCAACAATCTCATGGGGAGGAACTTAAACATTGGCGACACCATGGAAACTATACATTACTAACCCTGAAATGTCAGCTTTTTAATCACTATTTGCTTTGCTGCATTCAGATGGTGTAGGTAAGCCCACTGAGACAAATCCAACGTAATTACTTTCTGTGTTTTACGTCATACTGTCCATATAGCCCAACAATGAGACAGATAAAAATAAATGATGCTGGGGCAGACGCTGGCCTAGTGGACAAGTCTCTTGGCCTGGCCTGACAGTACACGATGTGTTCGAGTCCCATTTGTGACATTCTATTCTGTCTATCTTCACTTGAAACTATCAATAGATGCAGGGAGAAAAGCATAAATGAATAAATACATGGTACCACCACTATTGTCTTAGATTAAGCATTTGAAGCACCAAATTCCATGACGATAAGGTTTCCACCTCTGTTTGCATCTTGTTTATTTAAGAGGAGGATAAATCCCTGGTCCTGCGTCTGTCACCTCTCACAATTTCCAGATGCTTTCATTACAGCAGGGGTTTCCAACAGGGGGTCCGGGGACCACCAGTGGTCCTTGAGAGGGTTCCAGGTGGTCCCCAGCTACATAATGGAAAATTGTTTAACCAGATGTAACTCTTGAGAACGTAAAAATGAAACCAAATGGACCCTGGCGGGTCCATTTGGTTTCATTTTTACACTCTCAAGAGTTAAAATATTCATCATGTGAATTAGTCTACACAACTAGAAGATTAATCGTCATGGACAGAAGCAAAATAAATATTTAGTTTTGGGGTCTGTGGGGCTAAAATGTCATCAAATGGTGGTCCGTGGCTCAAATGCTGAATAAATAGTGGGCCCTGGGATTGAAAAAGGTTGAAAACCACTGCATTACAGCATCCAGTGACTGAGGAATATAGTTGCTGCCGGCAAAAAGCCTGTCAGCAGGTCTGGAATAGGGAATAGCTCAATTGTACACCCATTTCCTACTCCAGAGAACTGGGGTGACCAATCAGGACCATTATTCAAATCTGTTTGCATACTGTGTCCTGATTGGCCACCCCAGTTCTCTGGGGAAGGAAATGAGTGTACAATTGAGCGATTCCAGACCTACCTGCTGACAGGCAATTTTTTGTCAACAGCTGATTCGTTCTGGTTTCGCCAGGCTAAAGCAAGAATACCTAATACAAACACCAGAATAATCATTAAACCTTTCACCAAAAAAGGTTTTGAGAATAACTATCAATACTACAGTGGACACTATTAGTTTTTTTGTGCTGAGCTCAGTGAGCTGTGGTTGAAGTAATGTAATTCTGCAATTAAGCTCTTAGTAAATACTTCAATCAATCAATCAGGTAGAAGTATTCTGTTACAAGTAAAAGTCTGTAATTCTAAATGTACTTGAGAAAAAAGCGAAGACTACAAAGTAAATTGTACCAAAAGTAAAAAGTATTCACAATATAAAAAATCTACAACCCCAATGTGTCGCGTTGTGAGCATGTAGAAGACCGAAAGACTGAAGTGGTTCATGTGTGTTTTGTAATAATCAAACTACAGTTTTCAAATAAATGTAGTGTTATAAAAGTACAATTTAAAATCGGATATACTCAATGAAAGTGCAAATAGATTTTTTTTTTGCTTACGATAAATACAATTTCATTGTATTTATTTATGTTTGCACTGAAATTTGTTTTGCATCCATGGCGACACTGTTCACATATAAGACAACATGATACAAGTGCAACATACAATACATTACAGACACGACAACAGAAACAAAGAGCAAAACATGACGATCATGACCTTGGATTTATCGACTCTGGTTTAGAACTTACTAGAACTTCACTTGCTTTGTACTTAGTTTACATCACTCGGTAATAGGCATGTGGAAGGCATTCTGTGCTAATTACTGAACCTCACACAGCAACTATTATCTCTAAAAAGAAAAGCTCAGAGATCATCAAGAAGGTGTTATTTGTCACCAAGGAGTAGTGAAATGTGTCTAATTTTCTTCTCACTCATCAGACTATAGACTGCAGAAATTATAGAGGTTTTTACTATTTTTACTTTTTACTATTGGACGCAGTAGGTAAAGGTTTCGTGTGAGGTGAGTGAACTTGCATTATATTATTTCACTGATAATTAGATTGTGCATCACACTCACCCATTAACACACACATTCATACACTGGTGGTGGTGGAAACCATGCATTGCACAACAGCAGCAATTACGGGTTCAGTGTCTTGCTCGAGGACACTTTGACTGTAACTCTGGCGAAGCCCGGGTTCGAACCCGCAACTTTGCGTTCACCATCCAGTAACCCTACCCGTAGTCAGGGTGGTGGTCCCTGGTTCACAACCAGCAGGAAACCACTGTTTTAAATCATATGTAAAAAGTTGTTTGAACTTACTTCATATCCATACTATAATTAAGGAAATATTTGTCTGTCTGTCTGAATGAATGTCTGAAACCGCCGTAACTCCTCGCTGGCTGCTGCAATCAGTCTGAATTTTCACACGGGCATTGACCATAATATTAGGAAGACATTAACAACATTTTTTCAAATGAACAAATTGTTTATTAATAATGCATATATTTGTGCAAATTGTGCATTAAAATTTCTCCATTTGTTTTACATGGGAAACTGTGACCGCGCCCTAGCATTACACAATCCAGCGGCTCTGGCCCTTGACTGGTACCCATTTTTCTATTTCGGCCCGCTGTGTATTTGAGTTTTACACAGCAGGTCATCCAATGACCCGTGGGTCGGCGGTTCGAATCCCGGCTCCTCCTGTCTATGTGTCGAAGTGTCCTTGGGCAAGACACTGAACCCCAAATTGCCTCCAATGAGTTGGTTGGTGTGAGCTGGCCACCATTGGTGTGTGAATGTGGGAAGTGGGGACGCTGGCGTCGACTGTTCGCCGCTCTACTTCCCAATGTATGAATGAATGGAATTGTAAAGCGCTTTGAGCACTTGGAAAAGCGCTATAAAAATGCAATCCATTATATTATAGTGTGTGTGTGTGTGTGTGTGTGCGTGTGTGTGTGTGCGCGTGTGTAATTACCTAACGGTGTGATATCCACTTGTGGCACAAAGCAGAGAGATTGTCTTATTGTAAACTAAACTAATTTGACTTTGTTGTCTATCTCATGCTTCATGCCGCTGCCTGCCTGATACTTAACTGAACGGTGCATACTTTGCTCCAATTAATAACGATACATATGACTATGAAAATGGCACTGATTTCTGTTCCAAGCCATCACCATTGTGCATTAAGCAAGCAGAGTGCAACACCCTGACGCGATAAACATGATCCTCGTCCTGCTAGGGCTTTTGGGGAATGGCCTGGTCATCTGGGTCATCGGCTTAAGCATGGAGAAAAGAACAATCAACACGGCGTGGTACCCCAGCCTGGCCCTCACCGACTTCATGTTCTGTGCAATGCTCCCTCTCAACATTGTTTTACAACCAACAGGACGTTGGAAATCTGGACTTTTCATGTTGCAAGTTCAGCTCCTTTGTTTTGTTTCTCAACATGCTCAGCAGCATCTTCCTGATGCTAATCATCAGCGTTGACCATTGTGTGTCTGTCATGTATGCTGTTTGAGCAAGAAACAATTGCACAATGACATGGGCAGCAGTTGCAGTTGTTGTGGCTCTTCTCTCTGCTGCTTTGCATTCCCTCCTTAGTGGTTCGTGACACAATAGAACAATATGAGGTTATTCAATGCTACAACAATTTTAAAAAGCTACCTTTCAGCTTTAGTGTCACTGTCTTTCGCTTTTTTCTAAGCTTTGTGTTTCCTCTGGTGATCATCATTGTGTGTTGTATTCTGTTATCACTGAAAGGATCCAGAAACACATGGATCTGGCCACATCTAAGCCCTTCAAAGTCATGACTGCCCTGATAGTCACATTTGTCATCTGTTGGCTTCCTTACCACATCCTCACGTTACTAAACCTTCACTTTAAGTCAATTAACCTCAATCACTCAACATCAGAACTTATTACAACTGGAACGGCAATATCAGTGGCAGAACATGTGTGCTTTGATTTCGAATATGGAAAATGCTTTCAGTGAAGAGCGTGCTAAAATCTCTAAAACAGAGACTTTCATGATCACAACACCAGAAGGATTTCCCAAAAAACAAGTTCAACCCAGAATCAAACAAGGGTCTAAATTAATCCTGTTCCTATTCCACCAAAAATGTGGAACGCCCTATAAACAGTCATTAGGATCTTCTCTCATGCGGGTCCCTGCTATATCTCATCAAATCTGGTCAATTATGGGGTCCTCGACATGAAAAAGTTAGGGAACCCCTCATGTAAACTATACTTTATTACGTTGTATAAGTGAGACATCTGTTTTTAAACTGCTACATTTCTACTCCTGACTGTAGTTTTTCTGTATCCTTCAAATTCTCTCCATTCCATGGTGATATTTTCTCAATTCTATAAGATCTTTTTTTTCCTTCTCTGTAGCAATCTTGATGCGTGTTGCTTCTCCGGACCGGGGGGGTATTAGGTATAATGCTTTTAGAAATAACAAGGTTTGTCTGCCACGGCCGTTCATCACAGCAGGTATAATTAGACAGGTAATGGAGCGAACGGTGGCTTCAGGGCCATTTGTTCTCATCAGACGAGTCACAGCAATGCAAATACCGACCCTTCCTTTGCTCTGACGAGCAAAATGACAGAGGGCTTGGCAAAGGAAGGCTGAACGACGGACGTAAGATCTAATTAATATTGTCTGAACTTCTGATGAGGACAGAGATGACACCGTGCAAGCTTTGCGAGAGAGAGTCGACAGCAAGGTTATTAACAGTATGGGATTTTCCACTATATCTTAGTTTTAGGTAGTTCTGATTAGTTTAGTTTTAATTCATTTTTAAAGGGTTTCTGTTTTTTAGTTCAGTTTGTTAGTCTTTGTTAACTACAAATAACCTTGGTCAAGAGATGATCACTTCCACTGAGATGGCATTCTGAAAAAGGAAATGCTCCTGCACACTGTCTTCAAATGCAGTTGAAAAAGTTTTAATGGGAAAATCACAGTGATTTCCCACAAGATTTTTCTCCTATTTCGGTGTCAGGCCATCGTTTGCTCTTCTACGTGTTTGTCGTCTTTAGGTGGGTAAGAACTCATTCTGTCTTGCTGAACTCCTGTTCTGGGGAAAAGACAAACTAAGGCATTAAGAGATTATCTGTAACCATATAGCGTGCGCTCGATGCACAACTACACCTTCTATACATGATGTACAAGACAAGTACATCATGGACATGACGCCAGCATGCCCATTGATGCTGTGTGCCAAGCAGGGAAGCAAATAGTATGTATGCTTACAGTATGCAGCACATCCCATCATCTGATCTGTCCACCCACTCCTTCATTCTCGCCGCTCTCATTAGTTCTACCCATCACCAAACTTCTTTACATCCCCTGCTCTTTCTTCCAGCATGTTCTGCCTCTCTCTATTTAATTGTCTGCGTGTGTGTGTGTGTGTGTGTGCGCGTGCGCGCGCAGGCACACAGGCACGCACACACACACACACACACACACACACACACACACACACACACACACACACACACACACACACACACACACACACACACACACACACACACACACACACACACACACACACAGTCAGTAAGTCAGTCTGGCACCCCCACCCCAGGGGCGGATATAACATGTCCCATTTGGGGGGGCAAGATACCATGTTGGAAGGGCAAGAGAAAATGGTATGGGGGCGGCTTCATCGCCTGTGTCGCTTCATGCCAGTCGCACCCATACCATTTTCGGTTACAGGACTTTTATTAGTCAAAATTGTAGTTAGTAGCAGTAGTTTTTAAAATCATTTTAAATAAAAACACTTTAATTTGAAATATCTTGGGTTGTTTTGCATGGCATCGTGTTTGGGGGGGCAGACTGGGTATTTAGGGGGGCATTGCCGCCCCCCCATGCCCATGCCTAGATCCGCCCCTGCCCCACCCCCTCCTCTCCATCTCCCCTATCAGACAGGCAGTGGAGCGTACAGAGGTTGTCTGCGGTGGAAACAACAAGGGGAATACAGGAAGGAACACATGATGACATGATGCTGCAGAGAACAAGACTTGAGAGACTTGAGAGAAAGGATTAAGCAGTGTAGACAAGTATGGATGAATATGCTATTACTCGTCCTGAGCAGGGGCGGATCTAGGCATGGGCATGGGGGGGCAATGCCCCCCTAAATGCCCAGCCTGTCCCACCAAACATGACGGCATGCAAAACAACTCAAGACATTTCAAATTAAAGTGCTTATATTTAAAATGATTTGAAACTCTACTACTGCTATTATATAACTACAGCTGTGTCACCAACACACCAACAGCATTTCATCATTGAAAACAGAAAACTCTCTATGAGTCAGACCTTTAGCTTTATGCATGCTGCGTGTCTGTTGCAACTTCAACAACAACTGATGTTAAACTTATTATTGATGCTTTACTTGCCTAATAAAAGTCCTGTAACTAAAAATGGCTTCGCGCCACGGACGATGAAGTCGCCCCCCTACCATTTTCTCCTGCCCCCCAATTGGGAAATGTTACATCCGCCCCTGGTCCTGAGACTAACAAAATATTTTAGCCGAGAGCATTTAACAGAACCCTGTGTTATCAGGATAGTCACATTTCAAAGGCAGTCATGAAAGGAAAGACTAAATGGCGATAATACCAAACAAGGAAGCATTATAGTATGGACCCATAAACCTCTGCCTTCAACCCAAGGAATGTATTCCTCTCCACTGGTTGCCACATAACGGCATGACTCTCTGTGACGTTTACTCAACGTTATGCTGCTATTTACTGTCACCATTTACAATTCAGAATCAGGCATTTAGCAGCAGTTAGCAATAACAACGCATGGTATGTCAAGTACATACAGAGATTCAATTTCAGAATTGAGCTATGAACAGATATCACTGTACGTAGAGTGATATCTGTACAGCTATGAGTGATTATGCCACACTATGCCTACATAAAATGCTGGCCCAATAGCACTATGTTTGACAGAAAGTATATTTGGTTTATTAAAATAAACAACAATTAAATCAAACAAAAAGTTTATATAGATAAAAAGATGTCCTTCGTTCAGGTATTTAACTTACATCCTAATTCTACATTCATTAAAACTTCATTAAAAGTGCTACTGGAGCCATCCCCAGTCAGACTTCAGTGTGTTAATGAATCTGGAAGTCTGGGAGAGACGTGGAATTCATATATAGAATGGCATGTCATGGACAATCAGAACATCTCGACATGTTTGATGTGTTGTCTTAAAATTAATGCTGACATCATGGCCACTCTCAAAATGGTGGTATGGATGACTGCAATTGAAATTGGCCTCTGTTAAAGAGAGAGAGGAAAAAATATATATATACCCCCCCCTCACTTCACATGGGTGTGATTTCTCCCTTTTCACCAGATCCTGGGGCTCTGTCATCTCTGTATCACTGTCATACTAATGACAATATACAGTTGGCTGAGATCTGGACCACATGTGGTCCTAGTCCGTGATTCCGTGCCAGGATGGAGGGCCAGCAATACAGTTGAGATCTGGGCCAAGTCTGATCTTTAATTGGCTACCAGATGACCAGATCTGGCCATTCCACATTGCCGGATGTGGGCAGTGTGGGGCCGGCAGTGAACCAGACCAATGTACTGTATGTGGGAGGTAATACAGTAAGTAGTATAGGCCAAGGGTTTCTAACAATTGATTCATATCTAATTTATCAAAACAACCCGTTTAAACTTGTCATGGCAATAGTTGAAGAATGCCCCTCCGTTAGCAGAACACAAAGGCTGATGATGAAATACAGGTCCTTCTCAAAAAATTAGCATATTGTGTAAAAGTTCATTTTCTTCCAAAATATAATACAAAACATGAAACTTTCATATATTCTCCATCAATTGTGCATCAAATGAAGTATTTAAAAACTTGTTTTATTTTAATCTTGATGATTATGGTGTACAGCTCATGAAAAGCCCAAAATCCCGTCTCAATGAATTAGCATATTTTTACGAGACCGTGAAAAAAATATGTTTTAAACAAGAAATGTTGACTATCTGAAAAGTGTATTAATGTATGCAGTTAATACTTGGTCTGGACTACTTTTGAACAAATTATTATCAATGGGGCAGGGCATGGGGGTGATCAACCTGTGGCACTGTTGAAGCGTTATGGAACCCCTGTTTCGCTTTGATAACGACCTTAAATTAATTTGTATTGTTCAGTCTAATGTCTCACACCTTCCTCTTGACAATACAACCCAGATTCTCTGTTGGGTTAAAGTCAGGACAGTTGGCTGGTCAGTTAAGCACAGTAATACCATGGTCAGGACAGCAGTTAGTAGTAGTTTTGGCCTTGTGGGCAGGTGCCAAATCGAGCAGGAAAGGAAAATTAGCATCTCCATGAAGCTTGTCAACATACCGAAGCACAAGGATGGCTGAGTTTTCAGTTTTCAGCCGATAACATGGCCTAAATCATGTGTTTTGCCATGTCCAGTCTCCAGTCCATGTTATTGGCTGGTGTTGATCCACTGACAGTGAAAACTTAACAGTGGTTTCAACACAGCCATCTTTTTAGAGTACCTTGTGCTTCAGTATATTGATAAGCTTCATGGAGATGCTAATTTTCCTTTCCAGCTCGATTTGGCACCTGCCCACAAGGCCAAAACTACTAGTACTAACTGCTTTACTGACCATGGTATTACTGTGCTTAACTGACCAGCCAACGGTCCTGACTTTAACCCAACAGAGAATCTGGGTTGTATTGTCAAGAGGAAGGTATGAGATATAAGACTGAACAATACAAATTAATTTACGGCCGTTATCAGAGCAAAACTGGGCTTCCATAATGCTTCAACAGTGCCACAGGTTGATCACCTCCATGCCCCGCCCCATTAATGAAATCATTTGTTAAAAAATAGTCCAGACCAAGTGTTAACTGCACACATTAATATACTTTCAGATAGTCGACATTTCTTTTTTAAAACATATATTTTTTAGTGGTCTTGTAAAAATATGCTAATTCATTGAGATAAGGTTTTGGGGTTTTCATGAGCTGTACACCATAATCATCAGGATTAAAACAAAACAAGTTTTTAAATACTTCACTTGATGCACAATTGATGGAGAATATATGAAAGTTTCATGTTTTGTATTATATTCTGGAAGAAAATGAACTTTTACACAATATGCTAATTTTTTGAGAAGGACCTGTAGAGTCTACGAAATGTTACATTTATTCACAAACTATTGACATATACAGTACTGTATATTCACAACAGCAACATCTGGGTGAACGTGGCCATAATAATAACAAATAGCCCAACTGGGGTTCCACCGTTCCACCCATCCAACTTACTCCATGGTGCTGTATTAATTTGAGTAGCATTGGATTGTAACTACAAGGAATAATTGAAGGGAAGCCGGCTCCATCTGGTTCCATTTGCACAGCCTCAGCAAAAACAAACAAATATTGCGTTCTATAATCTCAGCCATTGCAGCACGCTCATGCATGACTGTGGAAGGTTCATCATGGACATCACGTCTACACAGCAAGATGATTCAAATCACTCAACATTAAGCACCATGTAATCCTCGTGCAGCCATTCAGCTCTCACAGCCAGTATTGCCATGTTTGCTTATTATAAGCAATTTTTGTCTCGTTTTAACCGAATATACTGTATGCCCGCCTTTCTTTAATTTAATTTAATCCAACAATTCTTCTATATAATTGTGTTCCTTTACCTCACATTAGATGTGTACGATTGCAAGTGGCCACACGCATGTCCTAAAGAGACAAGCTGCAATCTTTGAGACCTAAAAAACTTTGATCACGTTAAAGGGGAATTCAACCCATTTTCAATGGGTTGCAACCAAACCAATGGGTTGCAACCAAATGAACCCTAACGGGTTCATTTGGTTCCATTTGTACGCTCTCAGAAAAAAAGTAGCGTCTAAAGAAATCCATTAACATGGTGAAAATACATCTTGATGATGTCATCAAGATGTTTCACCATGTTAGTAGTTTTCTTCAGACCTCCATTTCTTGGGAACACAGAATGGGGGAACTTTTTTGTCATTGTCCACCCAGCACCTCTAGGGTATACTAATGACATAATTTATTAGAATGTGGAATTCCCCTTTAAGAAAGTCAATCCATCCCATGCCTATAGCATACTGTATGTCAATGTCAAGGCCTGGGGGCCACATCAGGCCTGTGAATGAATTATGTTTGGCCTGCAGGATATATAATCACTGTTAGAACTGGCCCCCTGGTATACTGCCCACACTGATAACCATAACCAATGAATGCCAATTGTTTTACTTTCTCGACTTCATTGATTTACTTTATCATTTTACTATAACAGCAGTTTTTGGTGAGGATCACAGAACAGGAAACTGAGCTTTAATAATGCATTTTCATTTTTTAATACTTGCAATTTCATTTAAAGGGACGTCATTTTTTTCCTCCTTTAATTTTTATCCCCACAATTTTGTAACCCATTTTTACCACCCGTTGCCAATTCTTATATGTGATCCTGGGCTCTACACATCCACTGCCAACAGGCAGCGCACTGGGCTCATGCTACCTTCAATGCAAGAGGAGCCAGGCCATCTTTTTTTCTCTGTGTGGAAGGAACATGTTATTCCAAGCAGTTCCAGTCCCCTCCAGCCCCGGCTCAAAGTCAGCCAAGACCCTGATTAACTCAAATCAACGACAATCGTTAAGCACACCAATTGACCTGTTGATAAAGTGGAGGCTAAGAAGCCAATAGCAAAGGGATAGATACAGGGAGATGATGATTACAGGGAGACGACTGGCTGAAGATCATTGTCTGTTTTTGCCGCATTCCATCTGTTTGTCTGTTCACTTTATGTGTCTGAGGCAGCATTGGGCAAATTGGTGTGAAACGTTACATGCACACTTACCCCCCTTTTTCAACATAGGACGCAGCGCGTCCTATGTTGGGAGTAACTATTGAACCAAAGGTTGTACAATTAGAAATCATTTCACATTTTCTTCCACAACTAATTTTGTTCAAAACTCACACACACCGGTACTTATCTCCGTGTTCTGTGCTCCAAGTAGCACACTTTTATATTTTGCACCGTTGTTTCCAAGTAAACAACTCATCAACTCACCCATCATGCTTGGTGGCATGCTGTGGCGTTCAATGTGAAAAGAATATGCTGCCATTTGTGTCCGCATGCTGTTAATGTTCTTCATGGTCACTGATTGACATGCTAGGGTGTGTGATGGATTTGGAGCAGTGCTGATTCTACAGCAGCTCTTCATTCCTCTTCTCTCCCCTCCATACATCATGTCAATTTCAGGCCCCCTGGCATGATGTATACTATACTGCATGTTCATGCTAAACTGACCATAACGGACAGCACATACACAATTAGCCTGGCTAAGAATAGCAGCGGAGATGCTGGAAAAGAAACAATTAGCTGAAAAGAACAGTGCATGACCAAAGTATTTGAAATACCACCGCAATATTGGGTCAGTGAATGAATTCAAGAAAGACAAATGGTCACCTGATCTACGAATCGCCGAAGATTTATCATGTTTAAACAAACTAAATGCATTCAGTTTCAGCTGTTAAGAAGACCCAAGGATGCTCCTGGGTAAAATTGTGTTTCTATAACAAGCTTTCCGAAGTTTGTGGCCTATATGCACATTCAGAGGTACTCTATACTAGAGGACTAACATGTGATTTCAATTTGTGAGGGCATTGATAGAAATAGTGTACATGAAGTAAAACATTATCAAATGACACATGAAATGACACATTTCAAACTACAGATGCATACAAAAAAAAAGAAAACCAGGCAAATTGTCCATGAAGCACCGCAAAGAGCTCTGGCAGTGGCCGGAATGAGGCACTTGATCGCCATGGCAACGCCAGCCGAAACCTGATTTGACAAATGCCCCCACACTTGTCTCATTCCCTCACCTGTTATTTGATTACTTAGTGTAGTACACTTTCCACAGTCAGTTTGAACTCTAGAGACATTCTCCACAGATGTTTACCACTCCACAAGGCCTTTACGTATGGGCACAAACCAGGGGCGGATCTAGGCATAGGCATGGGGGGGGCAATGCCCCCCTAAATGCCCTGACTGCCCCACCAAGCATGATGCCATGCAAAACAACCCAAGATATTTCAAATTAAAGTGCTTATATTTAAAATGATTTGAAACACTACTACTAACTAACTACAGTTGTGGCACCACTAAACCAACCGCATTTCATCATTGAAAACAGAAAACTCAGACCTTTAGCTTTATGCATGCTGCGTGTCTGTTGCAACTTCCACAACAACTGATGTTATTATTGATGCTTTACTTGCCTAATAAAAGTCACGTAACTGAAAATGGTATGGGTGCGACTTCATCGCCCGTGTCGCTTTGCGCCACGGGCGATGAAGCCGCCCCCATACCATTTTCTCTTGCCCCTCCAACATGTTCTCTTGCCCCCCAAATGGGACATGTTACATCCGCCCCTGGCACAAACGAGAGGGACAGACAGACAGACAGACAGACGTCCCTATTTGCATTGTTCTCGAGTAGGCCTGTGTCTAATAATAGCAATGGGAGGATGAGAATAGTCACAAATAGAATCTCTGCCATGCTATCCGCCTATCAAAAAAAATACTCCTCTCTCTGCCTGAGATCGATATTTTATTTCCTGTCTGCATGGCGCTGTCTGCATGGTCCAAATGATCGTAAATATAGATGGCTCCGAGCTGTTTTCATATTCATAGAATTCAGCACACGAACATCTCTTAAAACTGTGGTCCTATGGCACAGTAAATAATACCCTCTCTAAAGTTAGAGCAGGCCTCTGCCACAAGGGAGATGGATTGGAGACACAACCAGAGTTTTTAGATTAGAGTCAGATTTACTGATATACAGACTGGTTTTGAAAAGCCTAAAACAGGTAGAGAATCAGGGGGTAACTTTTTGGTGAAATGATTGCATACTGTATTTGGGCATTTTGGGAATTATTGATCGTGCAGAGGGTAGAATTATTGTCCACTGTGTACAAAAAAGGGGACATTAAGACAAAGACTACCTTTTAAACACTAGCCTACCAATGACTACAAACAAATACAACGTCAAGGTTAACTAACACAACAAACCAAGAACACATCACTCCAAAAAAAACTAATAACAAAATCAAACATCATCCCTAAAAGCTCATCTCAATGGGCGTACTGCATGTTTTTAAAATGTGCAAAAATGTTGTTTGTGTGTATGCGTGCGCACGCGTATGCGTGTGCGCTGTCTTGAACACGCACATAGTGCATTTGCATGTGTGTCTTTTGCATGTGTGCACGACACGAAATGCAATTAGCCTTTTTATGGAGGGATCCTTTCACAGTGTCCTTCTCTCCATCAGGCCCTTTGTTGTGCTAATCTCACTCAAAGGGCTAGTAGAGTACCCTCCCTCGCCCTCGCTCACGCCGACTGTCCCCTCCTGTTTAGTTCTACCATCCATCCCTAGCCTTCCCCAGTGGTGGACTAGGCGAAAAATCGGCCCGGACATTTTTAGCGTGATTTGACCGGCCCACCACAACGCGTGATGGACCTGTTCTACCTGGTATAGTTGCTTAACCAGATGTAACTCTTTGAGAGCGTAAACATGAAACCAAATGGACCCTTGCGGGTCCATTTGGTTTCATGTTAACACTCTCAAGAGTTAAAATATCCATCTAAATTGGCCCAAGTCTAGTTGGAAAATGTAGAAGATTAATGGTCATTTATATTTATATGTTGGACTGTTTTGTTTCCCAAATCCATCCTGGAATTGTGGACCAAAAAGCAAAATAAATCTTTAGTGTTGGGGCTAAAATGTCATCAAATGGTGGTCCGTGGCTCAAAATTCTGAATGAATAGTGGGCCCTGGGATCAAACAGGTTGAAAACCAGTGCTTTTATTCATACAGTGATACAACCGGCCCCCTACGGGTCGTGGCCCAACGGGAGACCTCCCTGTACGCCCAATAGTCAATCTGACCCTGGCCTTCCCTCTCTGCCTGTCCACTGTCCATCCACAGTCCCCGTGCACCGTAGCCTCTCCTTCAGAGATCAGTGCATGCACCCCCAGTGGTCCTTGAGAAGATTCCAGGTGGTCCCCAGGCTAAACGATGGAAAGTTGGTTAACCAGATCTTAAGTCTTTGAGAGCGTAAACACGAAAGCAAATGGACCCTTGCAGGTCCATCTGGTTTGAAAGTAGAAATCTAGAAAATTAATGGTCATTTAAATCTGTATGTTCTGACTGTTTTTGTTTCCCAAATCTTTAGTTTTGGGGTCTGTGTGGCTAAAAAGTCCTCAAATAGTGGTCCGTGGCTCAACTACTGAATAACTTGTGGGCCATGGTGTTAAAAAGGTTGAAAACCACTGCTCTAGTGCATAGAGGCGTGATGTTGATGAGGAAAACATCCACGTCAATGGAATATGTGACAGAAGGGAAAATGTCAATGATATCACCGTGATACTGCCAGCACTTACTGATAATAACTTCGATATAATTCACACTACCGTTCAAGCCAGCATATACCCCCCTCCTGTTCCTGTTTTTTTGAATGGGTGTCAAAGGGAACTTCCTGCTTGTTCTGGCTTTTTTTGTGGGCCACCAATTAATAAAAACTGCTGTGTATGCTGAGTGCATGATCACTTCCTGTCTACCGTCCGGGCTGCTAAAACCATAGTACGAATTTAGGCTAGATGGCTTGAGGCGGACTCTCTGACATAGTTCTTACTAGGGCACTTCATTATAAGTGTTATCGACGTGACTATGATTTAGGATGCTTATATGCTTAATTTAATTTTTAAAAAGTCATATAAACGCTCAAATGTATGCAGATGTCACATTTAAAAATAATATGCTCATAGACACAATGTTATGCTATACCCTCATATTGAGGGTATAGCATTGACCAGCAGCGTGGGTGAGCCATCTAGCTTTCTTATACTGTATATACTGTATCTATCGATGGCTAAAACATGATGGAGGGGGATGACATCGTCAGCTCTGAGCAGTACGTTTGAGAAACCTTGAATTGACCAGAACAAGGAATTGATACAGGGGACTGAAAGAAACAGATAGATATGGCTGTGTATATGTGCATGGCGACCAGGAGGTATACACGCCACGGCTATTTACAACATTAGCTAGCAACCCAAAGCTAACGTGAGTAGCATTACAGCAATATCCTTTTATACTCAACAAAAATATAAACGAAACACTTTTGTTTTTGCTCCCATTTTTCAGGGGATGGACTTAAAGACCTGAAATTCATTCCAGATACACAATATTACCATTTCTCTGTTCGCAAATCTGCCTAAATGTGTGATATTGAGCACTTATGCTCAATATCACTGTCCACAATAAAAGGCCACCCTGAAATGTGCAATTTTCTGTGCCTTATTGGGGGTACGGGAACCAGTCAGTATCTGGTGTGACCACTATTTGCCTCATGCCGTGCAACACATCTGAGTTTATCAGATTGTCAATTGTGGCCTGTGGAATGTTGATCCACTCCTCTTCAATGGCTATGTGAAGTTGCTGGATATTAGGTGGAACTGGTACACACTGTCAAAATGGTAATAACACATTAACACATTATTACCATTTCGACAGCGCAATTGACAATCTGATAAACTCTATGCGAAGAAGATGTGTTGCACGGCATGATATAGTGGTCACACCAGATACTGACTGGTTCGGAGGCCCATACACCCAATAAGGCAAAACAAAATTGCACATTTCAGGGTGGCCTTTTATTGTGGACGGTCTGAGGTACACCTGTGCACTAACCATGATGTCACATCTACATCTTGATGTGGCACACCTGTGAGGTGGGATGGATTATCTTAACAAAGCAGAAGTGCTCAATATCACACATTTAGGCAGATTTGTGAACAGTGTTTGAGAGAAATGGTAATATTGTACATCTGGAATGATTTTTAGGTCTTTAAGTCCATCCCCTGAAAAATGGGAGCAAAAACAAAAGTGTTGCATTTATATTTTTGTTGAGTTACCTTATATTATTCGTTCATCCATTCGGACTGGAGTACATTCTTGTCCAGTTGATTGGTGTTATGCCATTTCCCCGAATACAGTATCACTGAGCAGTGTGCACACACACACACACACACACACACACACACACACACACACACACACACACACACACACGCACACGCACACGCACACGCACACGCACACACACGCACACACAGTAGAGGAGAATAACAAATATGCTAAGGGAACATGCAGGCTACAATAGGCCTAGTCCTTTGTCTGTTTTCATGTTGATATTGGCACACACTGTATTCCATTTGATTCACTGGTGTTGATGTCTCTTTTACAAGAGCCCTAGACAAAGTAGCAGTAATTCACATAGAATCACAACAAAATATACGGTCATGACACTGACAATCATTTTATCCTTTAAGCCAGGGGTTTTCAACCATTTTGATAACAGGGCCCACCATCGATTCAGCATTTCACCCCACAGACCCAGACTTCTTTTGTTTTTATCCACAATTCCAGGCTGGATTTCGGAAACAAAACAGGCAAACATCAAATGATGAACATGATAATTCTTTCTACATTCTCTAATTGTGTTGACTTCTTCATTAAGTGGGCTAATTCAGATGATGAATATTTTAATTCTTGAGGGTGTAAACATGAAACCAAATGGACCCGTAAGGGTCCATTCGTTTGGTTAACATCTGGTTAACCAACTTTCTATCATTTATCTGGGGACCACCTGGAACCCTCTCAAGGGCCACTGGTTGAAAACCACTGCTCTAAATCACCATCATCTCATGCTTTGTGATGGCTAAATGTTGTTGTCGCCTATCCTGCACAATTAAAAGCATTTATTATGTGACCTTGATTCTTTATTACAAAGGCTCAGAGCTCTCCTTTTCTGACGGGTGTCATCATGACCTAGAATGGATAATACTTGTCTAGTTTTACTAGCTGCAATTTCCGCAGGTTTGCTTTTATGGCCATGCCTTACGCTGTTGTAAATGTGAATTAATCAATATTGAGCAAATCCATGGCATGTTTACCTAAAACAGGCATGACCAAAGTCTGGCACAAGGGCAGATTTTATATGGCCTGCAGCTGTCTTCCTAAAGTGTGTTATTTTACGGACTATCCAAGAATCAGAATCAGCTTTTATCGTCACATCATACAAGTAGTTCAAAAAAATGTGTGAAATTTGGTTTTAACAAGTCCAGACAGTTTGCTACTTACAAATTAACTCTGATGATCATCCCGCTTCAAAAGATTCTTTGAACAGAAAGATGATCCCAGGATCCATCTCTGCACCGTTGACCTAAAAAATAGACACAATAATACTACAATTAGTGGAAATGGAGCAGACCTACTCCGTGCTGCCAGAGAATTCTCCTTTCCAATATTTAGAGTAGTGACATGACTCCATAAACATGAATAAATGAATAAAGATAAAGATCAGGGGTAGACATTAAGGGAAATTTGCCACTGGCCCTTCGGGCCAGTGGCTTTTAAGAATCACTGGCCCCACAACTGTAACCACTGGCCCAGGTAATCGATCCCCATAGTCTGCAAAAAAGACCACCATTTATTAATGCATTAAATGCATTCAAGTTAACAGCACTCTTTTCATGGGGGTCAAAACCAGTAGACCGTTCAGCAAGCTGACCCTTATACAATGCAGAATGCCTAAAATATTTTTTGTGCTAATAAACAAAATATAAATAAAACTTAAACAATTACAAAACAACACCAACATATTGTGAAATAAAAATAATAGGGCATTTTACCACTGGCCCCATCGGGCCAGTATAGGGCGCCATCTGGTGGCCCGCACGTGTTTTCAAACCTGTTTCGGGCCATTGGGCCAATTATAATGTCGACCCCTGAAGATGAATACACAAATCACTGAGTGGTTTAATGGTTCACTTTTTTTCCAATCTATAATTCTGGGAGCTTGTACGTTGGGAGCTTGTACATCAGTTATTTTAAAGGCACTACCTCGCACGGTTTACATACCAGAGATGAGGCATAGGACGTGGATTTCTACACAGAAGACTACCTTCAGAGTACTATGCCTATAACATATTTGGCTTATAATCTTGATCTGCACAGGAGCCTCAATGGAACGACCGTGTGCTGTGCACTATGTGCACATAAGATAAGATGGAACTGACCCGAGAAAAAGACTTCAGTCTGAAAGATGACATATTGAGCACAGCGGAAAAGCATAAGCATAAAGTCAACGCCAGTCCCTCGATGTGTGACCTGAGATATACAGTATATGAGGGCGTGGCTGATGTATTGAGGTGAAGCATTTAAATGTTTACACATTCTACTTCTGTCAAATAAGGTACTCCCATACAAAACAATGGATTGTGTTGTTTTGTTGTTGTTGCTGTTGTTATTGTACATGCTTGTATGTGTATGTATGCGCCGTCATTGAGAGATCACATTTGACAGTGTTCAAAGACGTTTTGAGAGAGTGAATGCAATCACCGGCCGTGGCAGCCACCGCCTCACAGCCGGTTGTGTTTTATCAGGCAACCCATATCCTTACCTTAACCCTGCTAACACCCGCGGCACCCGCCGGTCTATAGCAGGTATTGTGACAGCGGAAAATAAGCAGGGGTGGGCAATTATTTTTCCCAAGGCGCATAAAATATTGTGGAGGTGAAAGTCTGCGTAATATTCATTTAATTTCAAGACAAAAGTAAGAGTAAGACCAAGCATTTTGACACCAGGGCCCACGATCTATTCAGTATTTGAGCCACGGACCACCATTTGATGACATTTTAGCCCCACAGCTCCCAAAACTTTCTTCAAGATTTCTTTTGTCTTTGTCCACAATTCCAGGCTGGATTTGGGAAACAAAACAGGATAACAAAAATGACTATTTTTTTTGATTTGATTTATTTATTAGATCCCCATTAGCTAGCCGTACAAGCCGGCAGCTACTCTTCCTGGGGTCTCACACCTCAAACATGTCATATTCACATTACATACAAAATACACCATTCATACAACACTACAAAGACAATACAAGACGAAAACAACACATAACCTCTCATCACATGATACTTTGGTACATGGCTTCATTCTAAACCAGCAATTTATAGCAAAGAAAGTAAGAAATGAAAAAGGGTAAGTCAAATAGCTCTTTCTTTACATCTCCTGCATGAAAAGAAACAACTTTAGCTTTCTCTTGAATGAGGTGTACCCGCTTTCATTAATCAAAAAGATAGGTAAAGAATTCCATACAACCATACCTCTATAGTATACCGTTTTTTGTTTGAGATTTGTCCTACATATAGGCAGCAGGAACCGACCTTCTGATGATTGCCTTGTTGAATAATGATGTATATCTGAGAACATTGATAGATTGTTATAAATTATTACTGGGACTTTGTTTGTGATTATATTTTTGACAAAACATATTAGTGCATACTCAAGCCTCTTCCTTACACTCAACCACCTATTCTCCTACATTCTCTGATTGAATGTGTAGACTTTGGGCTAATTCAGATGATGAATATTTTAACTCTTGAGTGTGTAAAAATGAAACCAAATGTACCCGCAAGTGTCCATTTGGTTTCATTGATTATCTCTCAAAGAGTTACATCTGGTTAACCAACTTTCCATATATAACTTGGAACTCTCTCAAGGACCACTGGTGGTCCCCCTGGGCCGGTCAGAGTCAGCCAAAGGGCCGCATAATGCCCAGGTATGCACTAAAGGGTAAAACAGAACAAAATTAAGATCAGGTTACCACTGAGTTTGAGCTCAGAGATCAACTCCATCCCTCAGTTAGGTGTTCCATCAGTTAGGTGTGCGAAACGTTACATTGGTGTTTAGAATTGAGAGAAAAACGGCTTCCTCATTCGTCGCTGCAGTTAACTGGATCGACCTGTAAGAACCCTGAGTTGGCGGTGTGTAGTGATCACAATCAAAGTGGTTACTGGTGATTCACAGCGCATCTCGTTTCTGGTTATGCGTATGGAAACGAACGTTTACATCAGGGGCGTCAAACTCAAATACAGAGTGGGCCAAAATTTAAAACTGAACAAAGCTGCGGGGCTAGGTTCCAGGTGGTCTCCTGCTAAGCCGTTTAACCGGATGTAACTCTTAAGAACGTAAAAATGAAACCAAATGGACCCTTGCGGGTCCATTTGGTTTAATTTTTTGGTTTAATTTTTACGCTCTCAAGAGTTAAAATATTCATCACGTGAATTAGTCCTAATCTACACAAATAGAAGACTAATGGTCATGGACAGAATCAAAGGAAATCTTTAGTTTGGGGGGTCTGTGGGGCTAACATATCCTCAAATGGTGGTCCGTGGCTCAAATGCTGAATAAATGGTGGGCCCTGGGATGAAAAACGTTGAAAACCACTGCTGTACTGTATATTACAGAGCAGATGGCAAAAACAACAGCAGCGCACTATGGGATTTGTAGTATTAGCGGTGAATGCAGTGTTACAGCGGCGCCACGGCTGTATAATACCGGTGGGCTGCTCTAATGTTAATTTGATGTTGCCTCAAGGGCCAAAGGAAATTACACACTGGGCCAAATTTGGCCCGCGGGGCCAGAGTTTGACACCTATGGTTTACATTGCCAAATCAAGTGCCTCTGGGAAAGGGCGACTATTGCCTCTGATTGGCCCGCGGAACATCCAATTCTGCACAAAGCGTGATTTTCATTTTGAGTGTAATATGACTACTGATGTGTCCGCACACAACATATACAGAGTTGGTCTCAAATAGTTGTACAGTAATCTTGCTGTAAAGAAATGTCCATACATACCTGTAGCCATGAAAGAAAAAGCAATAGATTACATGATATTCACATATCTTCCTCTTTAGCCTTGTCATGACAAATTATTTCTGCCATTCGTGTTTGTGTGTTGAAAGATTAACTAAATTTCACTCAACGTCAGCCACCCAGACAGTGGGAATTGGAAACAGCTGAAAAACAACGTTTTTTTGTCACATCCGATGCAATTACGTCTTTCTTAAAGGCATTCTTTGACTTGAAATGGGAAAGGTAATAGAGGCCGCCTCTGTTTAAAAAGCCATTACTGTGTTCAAGAATAACTCATACGAGTACAAGTAATTCTCTATGTGCTGACGCTTTTCAGGCCAGTGCCATTAGACTCTGAATGAGACTAGATGGAAAATAGAACAGTTGAACAGAACGGTGCCTTTGGTGCTTTGGGGTGATTTTCTTTTATACTGTGTATGTTAAAGGAGAATTCCACACCAAAACACATTGGGCATCAATCTACCTTGATTCCTGTGACACGATACATAATGTCCTTGATTTTTATCGCAGATGGTCCATTTTCTACATTTAACTCTTGAGGTCCCCGTCCCAGCGACGACGTTGGGAACAGTTAACATGGCCGCAGGTTCACCTCATGGTGAAATGTAGAAAAATGGGACATCTGTGACAAAAATCAAAGACATTATGTATCATGTCACAGGAATCAAGGTAGATTGTTGCCCAATGTGTTTTGGTGTGCAGGGGTTGACACTAAGGTTTCTGAGGCACTTGCCCATCAAGGGCAAGTGCAAGTCAGGTTCTACTTGCCCTCAGGTTATGGTCACTTGCCCCCCAAAAATATATTGTAAATTTTGCATTTAAGTTTACTTCCTACTTGGGTGCTTTAAACCAGGGGTTTTCAACAGGAGGTCCCTGAGAGGGTTCCAGGTGGTCCCCAGCTACGTTGGTTAACCAGATGTAACTCTTGAGTGTAAAAATGAAACCAAATGGACCCGCAAGGGTCCATTTGGTTTCATTTTTACACTCTCAAGAGTTAAAATTCATAATCTTAATTAGCCCAGGTCGCAATGACCACCTTCAAGACAAATTTATCTTGTGTTGTGTTGCACTAAGTTGCACACTTGCTCGAACGGGCAACCAGGTAGCAGTCTTCACTTGCCCCACGATTTTTTTCTACTTGCCCCGGACAAGCAGGCAAGTGTTAGTGTTAGCGGGCAAGTGTTAGTGTCAAGCCCTGGTGTGGAATCTCCTTTAATATGCACATACTGCAGGTGAAATTCGTCCTTTACATTTACATTTACATTAGTGCTCGGGGAGAAATTCAGCGTTGATCAGGGACACACCGACCCATTGCTGACCGGCCTGGAATGATCCCATGCAGGCCCTCAGGGGCCAACAGTGTTTAACTTGCATGTGTCTGACCAGAAGCACATTAGATTTAAATCTCTAGATTCAAATCTCCCATCCTGGAAGGATGTGATTGTCTTATACAAAATCATAAGCATGTCATGTGATCAATAGATACCACACGCAAAATGTTATCTGGAGTTCAATGAGTCACAACATTGAATTATGAGTCATTGACATTGCCCAAAACTCCACAACTGAGTTTATAACACGTGACGTATAACAGGTTCATGCTAGGCTGCCCATTTTGTCTATTATTTACTCTGTATGGCTACATGTCTGAACCATGACATGGAGTTGTTTTAGTGAAATGTGCAATGTAACTTCACAAAATCTGTGACCAGCCAACCAGAGCCTGGCAACTTAGGAAGCTATAGTGAAACCGATGATCATAAAGTTCTGCGTGAAAGCTCACACATTTTGAAATAAACACCCTTTTGTATGTTGGACAACACAGGAGTTGGCTTTGTCCGAGGCTTACAATGTCTTTATTTTACTTATTATCTTCCGGGCCTGTCGTTGGCATGGAAGGTGGTGGGACTGCAACGCTCTGTAAGTGGCACCTTTGAGAAGCTATTCCTGTGTGATTCTATGGGAGCGGTGATAAAAAAGGTGCCTCTGTAGCGCGTCAAATCCTCACTGTGGCGAATCCAATGCTAATTCACAGGTGTCTGCTGCCTGCCAGTCACCATGGTAACCCCAAGGTATGCCATCTAATCCAGTGCGTGCACGGCACGCACGCACGCACACACACACAGGCACATGCACACTTTGTTTTTCTTTCCTTCTTCCCCTTATCGGAAGTGATTATCTGGACAACAAACAATACATGCTATGGTGGGGCTGTGTAGAAATAAAGTATCTAAATACAATTACAATTTATTGTAATTTGTATTTGAGAATTTCCAATACTTTTACCCCACTACATTTCAGATCCAAATATTGTACTTTCTTTGTACTAATTTCATTTCCAATAAACTACCCAATCAATACAGAGTACAGTCAAACACAGCTATAGGATCACCGAAAAAAGTCCCTGTGGCCTTGTTTCCATTCGGGTCCCGTGTTCTTGTTCATAAATTATAATCATGACATGAAGATAACAACAGTAGTTTGTATCATCAAACTGGTAAAAAACAAAACAAAAAAACAACCACAACAGTTCAAAATCATCAAAGGAAGTTTTACTGAGGTTATGGTTAGGGTTTAGGGTTAGGCAAGGGTTAGGGTTAGACGGTGCTTTATGCGGTACTAACCCTAAACATAACTTCAGTAAAACTATGCTTCGCCCCGCCTTACTAGTAGTAACCGAGATCCACCGATGCAATCAATTCAAAATATCTACTTCCCCGGCAGGTATCTGTTATCTGCGTCTACTCGTTCTATTCGATGGTGTGATTACTCGTGATTATGCTCTATTAACTAAATACTGCAGCATCCGATTGTGGTGAATCTCTGCATGCATTTTGCGGAAACAAAAGTCACCTTTTAAATAGTTTTATCTGATGTGCAAGGGTCGCAGCCTCTCATTGGAGGCTTGCCGGGGCAATTCCCACTAGCACTGACAGGTAGGACACTGGGTTGGACTTAATCAGGCCAGCCAGTTATGGTCCAAAGGGCAGGTTTGTTGCTAAAGGGTAATCCTTCTTATTGTACTGTTGGTTTTCATTTAGTAAGATGCTTTGCCTAGTTTGGAACACGCCACATGCCAGAGATTACTAGCTGTACACAGACGGACAGGATTCAAAACAATATTCTCTCCAATTCACCCTGTTGGAGACAATTGCCATCATGTTGATTGCGAAATTTGGAGAGTTTGTCATTGATTGAACATGTCGTACAATCATGAGTCCATTAAGAGGCTCTTTCATCCCAGCAGGGATGCTGGGTCAATCAGTGTCAATCCTATTGTTTTCACCACTTAAAGGGGAATTCTACCCATTTTCAACATTTTTTCTGAGAAAAAAGAAGCGTCTAAAGAAATCCATTAACATGGTGAAAATGCATCTTGATGATATGTCATCAAGATGTTTCACGATGGTAGTGGTTTTCTTCAGACCTCCATTTCTTGGGAACACAGAATGGGGAAACTTTTTTTTATCATGTCCACCCAGCACCTCCAGTGTATACTAATGACACTAGAATGTTGAAAATGGGTGAAATTCCACTTTAAGTTATGAGCAGGGTGTGTGGCTAACTGGCTATGGGGTGAGGGATGGGCTCCTCCCAGTGAGACCTGCTCCAGGACCCTCCTTAGGGAGACTCTTGAGAGGCATCCTAACCAGATGCCTGATCCACCTAAGCTGAGTCCTTTCCAGTCAAAGAAGCAGCGGCTCTACTCTACTCCCGTGTGACTGAACTACTCTCTAAGGGAGATACCAGCCAACCACTCCTTTTGACCTGTATTTGCAACCTTATTATTTTGGTCATCATGGCCCACACTTCATGACCATAGTTGAGAATAAAAATGAAGACTTCCCATTAGATAGAGAGCTTTGCCTTCTGGCCAGGCCCGGATTAACAATGGAACCTACTGGAGCCCCCAAATAGGAACAGCTTTTACTTCTGTCAAAAAATGTAATGCAACCACCAGCTAGTGTTTGGTTGTTCAATAGTTTCTTAAATACGTGGTGAAATACAGCAGATCCTTATATATACTATACCGTATATGCATTATGCGGCCCGGGGGTCAAATGCGGCCCTTTGGCTGACTCCGACCGGCCCGTGAAACAGTACCATGGTTTTCAACCAGTGGTCCGGGGACCAGCAGTGGTCCTTGAGAGTGTTCCAGTTAAATATGGAAAGTTGGTTAACCAGATGTAACTTAAAATATTCATCATGCGAATTAGCCCAAGTCTACACAACTAGAGAATGTAGAAGATTAATGGTCATTTTGATCTGTATGCTTGACTGCTTTGTTTCCCCAAATCGAGTCTGGAATTGCCCGACATGGCAGCATGGAAACAACCCAAATTTCAAATATATTTCAAATTCAAGTGATTAGAATTAAAATGATTTCAAACACTACTACTGCTGCTGACTAACTACAATTGTTGTACTGTACCACTAAACCAACAGCATTTCATCATTGAAACCATCACATGATGTGCCTGTTGCAACTTCAACAACAACCAATGTTGTTATTGATGCTTTTCTTGCCTAAAATAAGTCCAGAAAATAAGTCCAAGAAAATGGACTGGTATGGGTCCGAAAATGACACGGGGGTGACCCCCATACCATTTTCTCTTGCACCCCCCAATTGGGAAATGTTACATCCGCCCCTGCCTGGCAGGGGTTGATCCGGCACTGCTTCTGGCTCAACTCTATGTTTGTCACAACAGTGTGGTACAGCTGAGCGATGGGCAATACTACCCCTGCTGCTCCGTTTCTCCTTCTCCCTCCTATTCTCACTTGTGAACAAGACCCCGAGATACTCATTCCCAGCGATGGGCAAGTTACTGGAAAAATGTAGTAAGCTACACTACTTGTTACTTTCGGGAAAAAAAAAATGTAGCTAAGCTACACTACAAGCTATCCCCAGAAAATTGTAGCAAGCTACACTACAAGCTACACGACAAAAGTAGCTTGCTACATCAACACTACACATACCTCAACTTAATGTACAACTTTCTAAATAATAAATCATAATAATAAAATAATATAACTAAAAATCATAATAATAATCTAGGGGTGGCTTTGAACATAGGATGGTGGCATGTCTAAGTTTTGTGATGTATATTAAAGGTTTTTCTACCCATTAAAAATGGGCGGAATTCGAAAATGTGTGTGGGAAAATGTAGTAAGCTACAATCCTCGTTACTCAAAACAAGTAGTGTAGCTTCACTGCAAGCTACGGGAAAATGTAGTTAAGCTATGTAGCTTAGCTATTTGAAACAAGTTACTGCCCATCACTGCTCATTCCCTACTTGGACTGCACAATCCACTGGTTTCCTGCTGAGAAGCACGGCCTCATGTTCTCATTCTGTTGATGGAAATCAATGATTTCCATTTTGTAAAACAACACACAACACACTGTAGAATTATTGTCAATTCTGCCTTCACTGTGGGAAGTGTTGATGGAATTGCTTTCATTTCCTTGCCCTGCAGTTTATTGTTTTTATTATGTGAACGTGTGACAATTTAATTTGCATAATCTAAATAAATATGCGTGTAATATTGGTGAATGGTCCTTCCGTTGTCTTCATCCCTGGCAAGAGAATCACATATTTGCGCATCTACATATACAGTACATGATACAAGTTGCAGAACAGCTGGCAGGGCCCAGGGGATACGTTAGACTGATGTAAACGTCATTACTCAGGGCTTGACACTAACACTTGCCCGCTTGCCCGGGGCAAGTAAAAAAAAAAATAGTGGGGCAAGTGAAGACTGCTACCTGGTTGCCCGATCGGGCAAGTGTGCAACTTAGTGCACTATAACACAACACAAGATAAATTTGTCTTGAAGGCAGTCATTGCACTCTACCTCTGTGTCTTTCCCTGCTTTCTAGCTATCCACAATTCCAGGCTGGATTTGGGAAACAAAACAGGCAAATTAACATACACATCAAAATGACCATTAATCTTCTACATTCTCTAGTTGTGTAGACCTGGGCTAATTAAGATGATGAATTTTAACTATTGAGAGTGTAAAAATGAAACCAAATGGACCCTACCTTTTTACATTACCACCTGGAACCCTCTCAGGAACCACTGTTGGTCCCCGGACCACCTGTTGAAAACCCCTGGTTTAAAGCAACCAAGTAGGAAGTAAACTTAAATGCAAAATTTACAATATATTTTTGGGGGGCAAGTGACCATGACCTGAGGGCAAGTAGAACCTGACTTGCACTTGCCCGATGGGCAAGTGCCTCGGAGACCTTAGTGTCAACCCCTGCTACTGTATATATGGAGATGTTATTGTCACAATATGTGACCAAATATGGAGGCTGAGCAATGTCACACACTCTCTCATGGGTTGGGGACAGTGGCGTTTCTAAGCAATTTGGAGCCCTAGGCAAGATTTTCCCTGGAGTTCCCCTTACCAAATGGACCTGTAAGTCCATTTGGTAAGGGAGGGCGCTCCCCAAGGGATAAAATTATGAACTATTTTTAAACTAAATAACATATGTGTTTTAAATGTTCAATTCTAGTTATAGAAGACAAGTATAATGTATTTATCCATATGAGGCTTATTAGCCTGGGATCCTTTTAAAGCATGTCTGGTGGTCGCCCCCTCCCCTCACCCCCCTCCCCTCATGGCGCCCTAGGCAACTGCCTAGTCTGCCTAATGGCAAAAAACACCCCTGGTTGGGGACAAACTGGAAACACAATTTCATAGCTAAATGCGATCTTCAGTCGCAATAAATGCACTAAAGACTAAATTTGAAAGATCATTTTCACGCAAACGTCCTTACAGTCATACGTGGACGCCTGCCTCCATCTACGACATAAACACCCCCCCTGAGGAGGTGGTCCGCTAATTGCTGCCGCCCTCTCCCCCCATGCTTCAGTTGACGACTCCAAAAGCAGTATAGAAATGGGTCGATTCTGCACCAGTGAGCGCCTGATGTTCCTGAAGAAGACCCCCCCCCCACCCACCCCCACCCCCACCATACCGTACCTTCATTTTCCATTACCGGCAGGCAGCGGCCCCCCGGGTTGCTATGGGAACATTATTACAGTGGTTCAGACAGCGTAGCTGATGTCAAACCCCCAGCAGATTCAATAGAGTTAGGAATCAAGCGTTTCCTCTGAGTTACTGTATAGCCTCAGTGGTGGCATTCAGTGGCTGTACGTACACGCATACGCATACTGTAGTCGCTTTACACACATACAGCATGCCGTACGCATACTGTAGTCGCTGTACACACATACGGCATGCCGTACGCATACTGTGGTCGCTGTACACACATACAGCATGCCGTACGAATACTGTAGTCGCTGTATACACATACAGCATGCTGTACGAATACTGTAGTCGCCGTACACACATACAGCATGCCGTACGCATACTATAGTCGCTGTACACACATACCGTATACACATACACAGGGCTTGACACTAACACTTGCCCGGGGCAAGTAAAACAAATGGTGGGGCAAGTGAAGACTGCTACCTGGTTGCCCAATCGGGCAAGTGTGCAACATAGTGCACTATAACACAACACAAGATAAATTTGTCTTGAAGGCAGTCATTGCACTCTGCCTCTGTGTCTTTCCCTGCTTTCTAGCTATCCACAATTCCAGGCTGGATTTGGGAAACAAAACAGGCAAATTAAACCATCAAAATGACCATTAATCTTCTACAGTGTAGACCTGGGCTAATTAAGATGATGAATTTTAACTCCAGGGCTTGACACTAACACTTGCCCGCTTGCCCGGGGCAAGTAAAAAAAAATGGTGGAGCAAGTGAAGACTGCTACCTGGTTGCCCGATCGGGCAAGTGTGTGACTTAGTGCACTATAACACTACACAATTGTCTTGAAGGCAGTCATTGCACTCTGCCTCTGTGTCTTTCCCTGCTTTCTAGCTATCTTTCTAGCTGTCTCTCCCAGGTTCATTGGGTTCCAAACTATCATTTTGCTGAGGTCAGGGACCACTGAGTCTGTGACCACTATGGGCTAATTAAGATGATTAATTTTAACTCTTAAGAGTGTAAAAATGAAACCAAATGGACCCGCAAGGGTCCATTTGGTTTCATTTTTACGTTCTCAAGAGTTACATGTGGTTAACCAACTTAGCTGGGGACCACCTGGAACCCTCTCAGGGTCCACTGGTGGTCCCCGGACCGCCTGTTGAAAACCCCTGGTTTAAAGCACCCAAGTAGGAAGTAAACTTAAATGCAAAATTTACAATATATTTTTGGGGGGCAAGTGACCATGACCTGAGGGCAAGTGCAAGTCACTTGCCCTCAGGTCATGGTCAAGTGGGCAAGTGCCTCAGAAACCTTAGTGTCAACCCCTGAACTCTTGAGTGTAAAAATGAAACCAAAGGCACTTGCCCGATGGGCAAGTGCCTCGGAGACCTTAGTGTCAACCCGTGTATACGCATACAACTCCATAGTGTACTGTAGTAACTGTACAGTAGTAACTGTACAGACACTGCATAGTTTACTGTAGTAACTGTGCACATGACATACTGCATAGTTTACTGTAGTAACTGTATACACATACAGCATAGTGTATGTGTATGCTTTAGGCCTGCTACTAATGATTATTTTTCATAAGCGATACATCTAAACCAGGGGTTTTCAACCTTTTTGATACCGGGGCCCACAATTCATTCAGCATTTAACCCACGGACCACCATTTGAGTACATTTTTGAGTACTCTTCTGAACTTAAATTGGTCATTTGAAAATAAATATTCAAACTTCATACCTGTATGACACCCAGAGGGCAAGCGAGGTGGCTCTAAAACAACAGGTGGACAGAGGGCCAAGGCAGGGCCTCCGGCCAGCCCAGGTCAACAGTGAGGTCCCAGGTGGGGCCAGGGCTCTCCCAGGGCTGCCGCGGCAGTTTGAATGGACAGGTATCTGCCAAAAGTGAAACATCGAAGAAGGAGATGGGTGAGGAAGGGTCAACATATGTAATGTCAGAAGTACAGCTCAGCTACATAATCAAGGGTTTTGGAGGGTTTGAGGTCACATGGTCACTGAACACAGAGAACATTCTCAAGAAAGCACAGCAGCGACTGTACTTTTTGAGGCGTCTCAAAAAGTTTGGTCTGAGCACCAAGGCACTAGTTAACTTTTACCGGTGCACAATAGAGAGTGTCCTAACGGGCTGTATAACGGTGTGGTACGGCAACACGACCGCCCAGGACTGCAAGAAATTGCAGAGGACTGTAAGAACAGCAGGTAAAATCATTGGTAACAACACATCACTTCCCAGTCTGGGAGATATCTACACCACACGGTGTAAGAGAAAAGCACATAACATCATTGCTGACACCAGTCATCCTGCACATACTCTGTTCCAATTACTACCATCCAAAAAGCGCTACCGCAGCATCAAATCTCGCACTACACGTTTGACGAACAGCTTCTTCCCCCAGGCAGTCAGGCTGCTGAACAGCTGACCTGTACTGTATAGAACTGTCTTGTGTTGTTCTTGTCTCTGCTGTTGTGCTGTTTTTGTTCTGTATGTGGTTTTGTTGTGGAAGACCGAGATGCTCTGTAGCAAAATGAATTTCATTGTATTCATACATTCGATGTATCTATACACATGACAAATAAACTTGAACTTGAACTTGACAACTAGGGGTGGGCAAAAAAAACGATACAGCAATATATCGCAATTCTTTATGCCATGATACCCATATCGAATCGGCAGGTTCAAAATCTATTTCTTTGATATTTATGTAGGTCTATTGATTCATGTCAGAAAGACTGGATGAAGTGCCAGGCTGCATTGATGTGTATGATTGAACTTTTTTGTTATTTATATTGTCTAGAATTGCTTTAAAATGTTCTACTTCTCGAACTATAAGGTACAAGATAGACATAAGAGATGGTGTTGCAACCAGACTAATGAAAAGTCTACACGTGTTTTGTCATGATTCAAACCTGCTAATTAGGACATTGTGTGTCTCAGCATTCGATTCAATAATATTTTCAAATGTTTTAAAAAGGGGTATTTTTTTCAAAAACAACGATGCAAATTCTAGTACCCACCAACAATCGCACAACTTTGATTTGGCCCCAAGTTGAACTTGACGATGAAAAATTGAAAAAGTTAGTCATCATAGCAGCACACAATCTATTTCTCTCACTGTCTCGTGTCTACCCTCTCTACGATGAATTGAAAATGGTGGACCATAACAAGCGTAAATAAATTCTCAAAGCCGTTAATAGATACTTCGATCAATGTCTGTCTGTAAGTCCGTCTCACCATCTCCTCATTCCTTTACGCAGAGAACACTCTGCTCCGTCGTGGTTGCCATAGTAATCCCAAAGCCAATAATAGCCCTCAACCTTTCCTCCCTGAAGTCAAGAAAGCCAGGGAGGAAAATTGCCCCAATCGAATTTACCCTCTAGTATAGGTTTTCCTTTCTGCCAGAGACTCATTCATGTGCTGTGTAACTGAAGTTGAAACGGCTCAACATTTTTATACTGCAGCTTTCCGGCTGTTGTATCTTTTGCTGCTACAAATGTTGTACTGTATGTCAGGGGTTTTCAACCTTTTTGACACCAGCAGGGACCACCATTTATTTATTCAGCATTTGAGTCACGGACCACCATTTGATGACATTTTCACCCCAAAGACGTAAAACTAAAGAATTCTTTTGGTTTTGTCCACAATTCAGGGCTGGATTTTGTAAACAAACCAGTGTAGACCTCTTAATTAAGTGCTGCTAACTCAGATGATGAATATTTTAACTCTTGAGAGTGTAAAAATGAAACCAAATGGACCCGCAAGGGTCCATTTGGTTTCATTTTTATGTTCTCAAGAGTTACATCTGGTTAACCAACTTAGCTGAGGACCACCTGGAACCCTCTCAGGGACCACTGGTGGTCCCCGGACCACCTGTTGAAAACCCCGGCTGTAGGTGATCATTGTATATTCATGTAGCTGGCTTCCTTTAGTTTGACAATGAATGATGGACTATCTTTTCATCTGCCCATGTTCATCAGACATCAATGCAGTGCACTAAAGTTGGTGCGGGTCGCCTTTCCAAAGCCCAAGGATTACAGAGTTCTTTCCATCCCCCACACCAGAGGTTCCCACAGGGGCGGATCTAGGCATAGGCAGGCGGGGGCAATGCCCCCCTAAATGCCCAGTCTGCCACACCAAACATGATGGCATGCAAAAAACAAGATATTTCAGTGCTTATATTTAAAAGTATTTGAAACACTACTGAAAATGGTATGGGGGCAGCGATGAAGCTGCCCCCTTAACATTTTCTTCTGCCCCCCCCCCCCCCCCCCCCCCCCAATTGGGAATTGTTATATCCGCCCCTGGGTTCCCAAAGTGCCATCCGGGGACCTCCAAGTGTCCTTCAGGGAGTTCCAAGGGGGGCCCCAGCCCAGCTATGATGGATAATTAGGAACCAAAATGGAACGATGATGGATCTGTAGCTATGTGTACAGATGGAACCAAATGGACTCATTCATTAACAGCGATTTTTATAATTTTGCGTTCCAAGTGCCATCAAAGGGGGGCCCCCTTCGACCCCTCAATTTGATGGCACGTCTACCTCTGGGACTAGCAATGCACATCAACTGGGGGTCCTTGAAATTAAACAGGTTGAGAATCAGAGAGTCTGCTACAGTCAATGCCTAAAATGTAAATTGTAAATATCTTCTTATATGGGGCATATCTTTTAAAATGGAGGCCGATGGGCTAATTAGAGTCAATTTGGGGGTCTTTGATATGAAAAAACGTTTGGCATCCACTGGCCCACACCATGCCATGTCTGTGAATTGATTGATTTTGTTTGCATTTATGTTCTATAAACTCAAATCAGCAACAATAACGATAACGAATAACGGCAGCCTCACCAAGAAGAACTATGCTGTTTGGACATCTCCTGCAGAGTGTTTTACTTGATGATGACATCATCAAGTTGTGTGTGGGTGTACAAATGTACGCTCTCAGAAAAAATCTTGAAAATGGGTGGAATCACCCTTGTTCTAGTATAACAGTGGTTTTCAACCTTTTTGACTCCAGGGACCACCATTTATTCAGCATTTGAGCCACGGACCACCACATTTTAGCCCCACAGGAAATTTTAGCCCCAGAGACCCCAAAACTAAAGATTTATTTTGCTTTTGTCCATCTCCTAGTTGTCCACACTTGGGCTAATTCAGATGATGAATATTCTAACTCTTGAGAGTGTAAAAATGAAACCAAATGGACCCGCAAGGGTCCATTTGGTTTCATTTTTACATTCTCAAGAGTTACATCTGGTTAACCAACTTAGCTGTGGACCACCTGGAACCCTCTCAGGGACCACTGGTGGTCCCCGGACCACCTGTTGAAAACCCCTGTTCTAGTATAATAAAAGCACAGTCATTTGTGGGGAAAAATGCGATTTATCGACATATCAAATTGAATCGCAGCATAATCCCCAAGGGAGGGAATCCCTCGATCCCTAATAAATAATATGAGATATGGGATAATATAATATGGGATAGCAGAGCTTGTAGATCAGCTACCGTACACTAGTTTGGGTCCACTAGGGAGACATCACATTTCTCTTTTGGTTCTCGAACTAAAAGGTACAAGATAAAAACGTAACTTGGCATCCACTGGCCCACACGGCCATGTCTGTGAATTGTTTGTTTTTGTTGCATTTGGAGTGTATGTCTTCATTTATGTTCTATAAACTCAAATCAGCAACAATAACGACATAGTTTGCAGTCTCACCAAGAACTACAGTATGTTTGACATCTCCTGCAGAGATAGCATTTTGAATCAAACTGTGGGAGAGGAGAGATGGCTGTCGTGGGAAATGTACAGCAGCAGATGAAGGAAATTGGAAAACTGTTAAAGCAGCCAAACCGAGCAGGCATGACCACTGTGTGTTTGTGAATATTTTAACTCTCGAGAATGTAAAAATGAAACCAAATGGACCCTTGCGGGTCCATTTGGTTTTATTTTTACATACTCAAGAGTTACATCTGGTTAACCAACTTAGCTGAGGACCACCTGGAACCCTCTCAGGGACCACTGGTGGTGACTGTCGTGGGAAATGTACAGTGGCAGATGAAGGAAATTGGAAAACAGTTAAAGCAGCCAAACTGAACACTAGGCATGACCACTGTGTGTGTGTGTGTGTGTGTGTGTGTGTGTGTGTGTGTGTGTGTGTGTGTGTGTGTGTGTGTGTGTGTGTGTGTGTGTGTGTGTGTGTGTGTGTGTGTGTGAATGAATGAATGAATTTTTTTATTGACAGTGATGAGAGTTACAGTAGGCCTACAAGTCAAGTACACACTGCAACAAAACTGATAACAGCTTGGAGAATTACAGTACATTTCAAGTATGACTACATCAAACCTGACAGAGCTGATTGGACACACTAGTTAAGCATACACTTGTTTACAATAGTGGCCAACCTGTTCATTTCATTTAAGCATTCAAATACATACAAAACAACTACTTCAGTGAAGTCAGAAGCAGCAAATCATGGAGGTAAAATCATCGTGTGTGTGTGTGTGTGTGTGTGTGTGTGTGTGTGTGTGTGTGTGTGTGTGTGTGTGTGTGTGTGTGTGTGTGTGTGTGTGTGTGTGTGTGTGTGTGTGTGTGTGTGTGTGTGTGTGCGTGCGTGCGTGTGTGTGTGTTGTTCATCCAACAGTGTGTGCTTACCTTCATCGCAACAAGTTAAACTCCACTTCCCAGAGAAAGAACAGAAACATGGCATAATTTACTGAGGATTCTTCAGGCCACAGCTGAGTCCCCTTTGTCCAAAAGCTCTGAAAGGATTCAGATGCAAACCCTCAGAAATGTTCCTTGATCGTATATTCTTCAGATCTCAGTTTTCTGTAGCCACTATACTTTGGTTTATCAATTTTTGTATAGGCCATAACAGAGGCTCCTCATAGGCTCCTTCAGAAATCATCACAAAACATACCTACTGATATCTAAAATTGAACACCTGACTATTTCACTTCCTGGTACATCACTTCTTGAAACTATTGCTTTTTCCTTACAGCACCCCCTATGGGCAAACCTTGTTAACAGAAAATCAAAGACATGTTTTAGCTAGTTAAATCCTCACCCATATTTTGTTTGTAATATTGCCTTGTTATCACCCAGTATAGGCCAATGTTGTTTTATTTTATTACTCACATTAGGACCACTACATTCCTTACACATTCCTCCATTTATGTGGAAGTGTCAGTCGCACTAAAAGCACGATTCAAATAATCCTCAGTAAAAAAGTGGTTGGTGGTTGTTTTGTTGCGCAAAGTGCATAAAAGAAGAAGCATCACAAATTAAAATGTTGTTACACAATTAAAGAGAGCAGGCGAAATCATTTTGCGACTGCAAACGCGGTCGTGGCCGTTCCGAAACGGTCGCGACCGTTTTAAACAAACATCCTAGTAGGAATCAAAACAATTTGGAACATAAGGGCATATGGTCAAGAGGTAAAACCTGTGGATCTCTTAAAGTCCTAGTGAAATAAAAAATACATTTTTCCACACTTTTGGACCACAGGGTCATTATGGTTATAACAGTGGATTCCAAAAAAAACACAATTGTTTGAGTAATTATAATATATTTTCTGCTTAAAAATTAAAATTTTAGCTACAAACCTACTTAATCAATAAAAGGCAATAGAAATTAAGGGACTGTTCGTAATTTACCGGGGGGGGGGGGGGGGGGCTGGTGCGTAGGGGGGGGAGGGCCATGATGAAAAAAAATGAGGTGGGGGGAGGGCCATGGCAAAAACAATCGGAGTTAGGGGGAGGGCCATGGGGAAAAAAGGAGACGGAGCTTTAGAGTATAGACTGAGTTACGTTTACTCATAGAGCTAGTAGACCAATGGCGATTCTTCTACATTGACTTCAACTGCAGTTTGTCCCTATTCAGGCCATTTGAACAGCGCTCAAGCGCTCAGTTTCTGACTCCTCAATGTCGTGACTCCGGGTGGACTGCCGCTTCCGTGTGCGTTAGAATATTGGGTAGGTGTGAAACGGTGATACATGAGAAACGTTCCACTTCAATGGTGTGAATATTTTCTGGGCTTACAGTAGTCTTTTTATTCACAGCTAGTCATTTCAGGGGACCCCAAGTTGAAGTCCTGGGGTCCCGACCCCAGGGTTGAAAAACACAGCTATGCTCTACCAGAGACCTTTGCCATGACGTTGAAGTCTGCAGCTACTGTAGATTGCCCGCGCTGTCTTTCTTTCACTGTATTGCTAGTGCTACGGAGGAACATTGAGCATCATCGAGATGATAGAAAATGCCCGTGAACAAATATCAAACTAGCTGAGGTGAACTATATGGGCTAAACAGTTTGGGAAGTTTTGACAACGAATTGGATGGGCATTTCCAGAGGAATTTTGGAGAGGTGTTGTAGTCAACTGGTGGTCACAGCCTCTGGTAAGTCATGATTTTATTTATTGGCACCGCCGTGTGCCATCTGTGTTCAATATAGGCTACGAATGTTTTTCCACCGAAGCAACTTGTTTAAGTTGTGCTACTAGAAGTGATTTTGTTGTACCGCGTTGGATGTTGAAAAGTGCCGAGCTTCATCTGCCCCGTTGTTGAGGAATGGGTGGTAGCGGCTAGGTAGCATGTGTAGGGTCTGAACCATGTATACTTTCTGATTGATGGGCTGTGAGAGGCATGATTCCGCAAGATTGACCAAAAGGGACCTGTCAGCGTTTTATTTGTTGGTTAAATGTCAGTGTGTACTGGGATGCTCACGACAGCTGGCATGCTCATTGAACTGAAGAAAAAATCTCAAAGTAAATGGCGGGGCAATTTTGTACCTGTAGGGGGAGGGCCATGGGAAAACAACATTGAAGTGGGGGGAGGGCCATGGGGAAAAAATTGAGGTGGGGGGGGGGGGGGGGGGCATGATTTTTTTTTTTTTTTGACCGGACTTCCAGCGCACCAGCCCCCCCCCCCCCCGGTAAATAACGTACAGTCCCTAAGCTGTTTTCATCACATTTCTGAATTGCCGTCTAGTCTGTTTTTAATCTCATCAATGTGACCTCCAGACAGTGTATTACTTGGTTTAAACTTAATCATCAGGCTAAAATGTGTATCTGAAAACATTACAGCTTAGATATACGCCACATAGAAGTAAACTATTACAGCTTGCTCACCATAGTCTTACATGTTTTGGTCTCATCACCTGAGATGCAACGCTCTGATTGGTTCAGAAACTTCACAGGCAGGGATTCAGGTGGGATTCATAATAAAATGCCCACGGTTTCCCTTTCACTGTAGAATTAAAAGAGTAAATGGACTGTGGTGGTCTCAGGTGGGCAGAAAGGAAGGGCGTCCTATAGTTCGGGGGCAACCACGCAAAAGGCCCGGCGGCCCATAGTGCGTAGGTTGGCCTTAGCGGTGTTGAGGGAACCCAGTGGCGTTTCTAAGCAATTTGGAGCGGAGCCCTAGAAAAGATTTTCCCTGGAGCCTCCTGAAGGCTCCTGTAAAATGGCGCCCCTCAATGGATAAAATTATGAACTAAATAACATATACTGTATGTGTTTTAAATGTTCAATTCTAGTTATAGAGGATAAGTATAATGTATTTATCCATATTAGGCGGGGATCCTTTTAAAGCATGTCTGGTGGTCGCCCCCTCCCCCCTCCCCTCGCCCTCCTCCCCTCATGGCGCCCTAGGCAACTGCCTAGTCTGCCGAATGGCAAAAACGCCCCTGGGGGAACCAGAGGCTGTTAAGCTTATGGCGGCCAAAGGGTTAAGTAGCCAGTGTGCCAGGAACCCCCAAAAGGCAAGACGCTGAGGCAGGAGTATGCTTGATAGTATATTTAATGAAAACAAAAGGTTAAGTAATTCCTTGAGGATAATCCAGGGGAGGAGAGGACGAGGCGAAGGAGCTGGGAGACACTGGTATTTGTGGAGGGAGCCTGGGGGTGAAACGAGAAGGGACAGTAAATAAACAAAACAAAAGATGCTCTCAAAAACAAAACCGGCAGAACAAAACTGAACACTAAGTAAGTAACACTGAACACTGAGTATGTCACACTGAGGATAAAGCTAGGATAGTAACTAGTCTGAGGTTTCACTAACCACATGAGGCAAATATCCAAGCGTCGGGCGCCGGCTCTCAGCTGTTTATATAGGCAGGTGTTGATGGTGGTAGTGGAGCAGCTGGGCTGATTAGAACCACCCACACCTGTGCTGGCTGCTGGCTGAGGGAGACGCCCGGCCCCTCCCCTATGATGTAGTGCAGGGGAGGGACTGGGGACATGAGGAGCTTGTGGCACAACAGTACCCCCCCCCTTAGGGGAGGCACCGGACGACCTTCCCGGAGCACCCGGATTGTCCCGGTAGAAGTCGTCCAACAAGGATGGATCCGCAAGGTACGACCGGGGAACCCAGCTACGGTCTTCAGGGCCGAACCCCTCCCAGTCCACCAAGTACTGGAAACCTCTTCCCCGACGACGGACAGCGAGAAGCTTCCGAACGGCCCAAACCGGGTCACCATCAGCCAGGACCCGAGGGGGCGGAGGAGCTGCAACCGGGGGAGACAGGGCGCTGGTGGCTACGGGCTTAAGCTGGGACACATGGAACACCGGATGAACCTTGAGAGCGGTAGGGAGCTCCAAACGGACTGCAACCGGGCTGATGATACGGCTCACAGTGTACGGGCCAACAAACCGGGGATTCAGTTTGCGGGTAGAAGTCTGTGAGGTCTGGAGGGGAAGGTCCCGGGCCAACAGCCAAACCTTCTGGCCCGGCTGGTAGACAGGAGCACGCACCCTCCGTCTGTTAGCACCACGCTGAGTCCGCACAGAGGCACGGAGCAGAGCGGCCCGGGCAGTCTTCCAGATGCGACGACATCGGCGGAGGTGAGCCTTGGTGGAAGGAACAGCCACTTCCTGCTCTTGTTGCGGAAACAGAGGAGGTTGGTATCCCAGCGAGCATTGAAAAGGCGACATACCAGTGGCAGAGCTCACCATGGTGTTAAGGGAATACTCAATCCAAGCGAGGTACTTGGCCCAGGATGAGGGGTTGCTGGCGGCAACGCAACGAAGAGCTGCCTCGACTGCCTGATTGGCTCGTTCCGCCTGTCCGTTGGACTGAGGATGGTACCCAGAGGAAAGGCTGGCGGTGGCCCCGATACCCTTACAAAAGGCCTGCCACACCTTGGAGACCAACTGAGGACCACGGTCCGATACAATGTCAAAGGGAATTCCGTGGAGGCGAACAACATGGACTGTGAGAAGGTCCGCCGTTTCAGCAGCTGACGGGAGCTTGGTGAGTGGAACAAAGTGGGCAGCCTTAGAGAACCGGTCAACCACGGTCAGGATGGTGTCGAAACCCTGGGACACGGGAAGTCCCGTCACAAAGTCCATCGCTATGTGGGACCAAGGCCGACTAGGAATGGAAAGGGGTTGCAGATAGCCTGCTGGAGGGCGATGGGAGGCTTTACTACGAGCACAGACGGTGCAGGCGGCTACGAACTCTCTGACATCCTTAGTAAGGGTAGGCCACCAGAACCTCTGGCTGATGAATGCAGCTGTACGGCGCTCTCCGGGGTGACATGCAACCTGGCTGGAGTGACCCCATTCCAACACCTGAGACCGGACAGCATCCGGAACAAACTGCCTGTTCTGAGGACCGTTACCCGGGTCAGGCTGGGCCTGTAAGGCCTCTCTCACAACCGAGTCGATGGGCCAGGTGACGACACCTATGACCCGGGCAGGGGGAAGGATGGTGTCTAAGCTCTCCGGGACGGCAGGGCTTACAGCGGAGAACTGACGGGAAAGAGCGTCAGCCTTGACATTCTTAGAGCCCGGACGGTAGGTGAGAGCAAAATCAAAACGGCTTAGGAACAGGGCCCAACGGGCCTGTCTGGAGTTCAGTCTCTTTGCCGTCCTCAAGTAGGTCAGATTTTTGTGGTCCGACCACACGATGAACGGTAGCTTCGCTCCCTCCAACCAGTGTCTCCACTCCTTTAGAGCGTTGTGGACAGCTAAGAGCTCCTTGTTACCCACGTCATAGTTCCTCTCAGCGGGGCTGTAGCTCCTAGAGAAGTAGGCACAAGGGTGCATCCTCTGGTCCTCCTCAGACCGCTGGGAGAGGACCGCCCCTATACCAGAATCAGAAGCATCCACTTCAACAATGAACTGTCTTGAAGGATCTGGGTGGATGAGCACAGGTGCTGTAGAGAACAGGTCCTTGAGCTTGGAGAAGGCTGCTTCGGCTTCGGGGTTCCAGGAAAAGGGACGTGAGCTGGAGGTCAGGGCATTGAGAGGGGCAGTGATCTGACTGAAACCCTTGATGAAGCGACGTACAAAGCCGGTGAAACCTAGGAAGCGTCTCAGCTGAGTCCGGTCAGTGGGGCGTGGCCACTCCTCAACTGCCTTGACCTTAGCAGGATCAGCACGCATCTGTCCAGCTTCAACAATGTTGCCCAGGTACGTCACAGAGTTCGAGTGAAACACGCACTTCTCCGCTTTCACAAAGAGGCGGTTCTCCAACAGCCGCTGGAGAACGAGGCGGACGTGCTGGTGGTGTTCTTCCAAGGACCTGGAGTATATAAGAATGTCGTCCAAAAAAACCACCACAAAGACGTTAAGCATGTCTCTAAGGACATCATTCACGAGGGCCTGGAAGACAGCTGGCGCATTGGAGAGACCAAACGGCATAACCAGGTACTCGAAGTGGCCGAGGTGAGTGTTGAAGGCCGTCTTCCACTCATCGCCCTCTCTGATCCGGACTAGGTGATAGGCGTTGCGGAGATCGAGCTTGGTGAACACCCGGGCGTGAGTAAGCGGCTCAAAAGTGGAACTGATGAGGGGAAGCGGGTACTTGTTCTTCACTGTTATGGCATTAAGACCACGAAAGTCAATACAAGGCCTCAGGCCACCGTCCTTCTTTGTCACAAAAAAGAAGCCTGCACCAAGGGGGGATGATGAAGGTCTTATAATGCCTGAGAGCAGGGACTCAGCAATGTAATTGCGCATTGCCTCCTTTTCAGCAATAGAGATGTTGTAGAGTCGCCCCTTAGGATGAGGCGCTCCAGGGAGGAGGTCGATGGCGCAATCATAGGGCCGGTGAGGAGGAAGTGACAGGGCTTTGTCCTTACTAAACACCTGGGCAAGGTCATGGTAGACAGGGGGGACACCAGCGAGGTCGGGAGGAGGCGACATAGGTCTGGGCCCCGAGGGTGGAGACAGGGCGGAACGTAGACAAGTTGCATGGCATGCCGTGCTCCACCCCAAGATCCGGCCAGAGGCCCAGGAGATGTGAGGTTCATGTCTCTCCAACCAGGGTCTACCCAACACCAGGGGCGCAGTGGGAGCATGGAGAACAAAAAGACGGATGGATTCGGAGTGGTTACCAGACAGAGTGAGAGTGAGAGGCTCAGTACAATGGGAAATAACACCCAAGGAGTGCCCGTCGAGAGCCCGGGGAGACAGAGTGCGGTCTAGGGGAACCAAGGGGATGCCGGCCTGGCGAGCTAAGGAAATATCCAAAAGGCTCTCGTCCGCTCCGGAATCAATAAGGGCACCAATAGACAGAGTTTCTTTGTCCCAGGCCAGGGTAGCGGGGAAGAGACGGTTGGGGCAATTCTTGGGCTGAGGGGAAGTTGACTTGCTCACCAGTATAGCCCCTACCGGCGAGCTGCCCCTTTTGGGCGGGTCGGGCAGGTATTGACGAAATGTCCCGACTGTCCACAGTAGAGACAGAGCTGGTTGTTCCTTCTATGTTCCCATTCTTCTCTAGAGAGCCGCGAACGGCCAATCTCCATGGGCTCGCTAGCCCCAGGAGTGGGAGTCGGGGGAAGCATAAGAACATCAGAACTAGTAGTAGTTGGGGAATGCGAAATGGGGGAAGCGGACGCAGGTCGGCTGGGCATACGTTGGGCTTTGTCAGCACGGCGCTCCTGAAGGCGAGTGTCCATCTTGAGAGCCAGGGATATGAGCTCGGTGAGGGTTGTAGGGCTGTCACGAACAATGAGGTCTTTAATTGAGTCATTCAGCCCCTTGCGGTAGACACTAAGGAGGGCGTGGTCATTCCAACGGCTCTCAGCAGCAAGGATTCGGAACTGCAACGTATACTGAGCCACTGAGCGTGACCCCTGGCGGATCACTAACAAGCGGCTTGAAGCGTCTTGTCCGTCGGCTGCGTGATCAAACACAGCTCGGAACTCACTCTTAAACAGTGAGTAGTCAGTGGCGAAAACGGGGTTGTTCTCTACTGCTGCAATAGCCCAGCTGAGGGCGTCGTCGACCAGAAGGGACATGACAAAAGCAATCTTCGAACCATCTGACGAATACTTTGAAGGTTGATGGGTGAAAAGTAACTCGCACTGGGCCAAGAAGCCCTTGCTCTGATCAAAATTGCCATTAAACGGCCTAGGACTGACCAGGCCAGGTTCTGACTGAGGTTGCGGGGGGGCAGGAATGCCAGGGTTAGCAGGCTGGTTAGAAGAACTGGGCCCGGGGCCCGGAACATGGTTAGTACCGCCACTGGGAGAGACTTGTGCTCTAAGGGCATCCAGCGACTGTTGAATGCTAGACAAGGCTCCTGATATAGAGCTAATCTGGTCGGAGAGTGCAGTCACAGTACCAACAGTGGTTTGTGATGTCTTCTCGAGATCTGCGATCTGGGACTGAACAGTGGGAAATGCCTTACTTAATTCTTGCTGCAGTGCAGATAGTTTAGTGGCCTGGCCAAACACCAACTCACGTAATTCGGGGGACGTCTGCTTCTCTGCCCCTGGGGGCCTGGCTTGGCTCATCTTGGCTTGGATATTCTGTTAAGCTTATGGCGGCCAAAGGGTTAAGTAGCCAGTGTGCCAGGAACCCCCAAAAGGCAAGACGCTGAGGCAGGAGTATGCTTGATAGTATATTTAATGAAAACAAAAGGTTAAGTAATTCCTTGAGGATAATCCAGGGGAGGAGAGGACGAGGCGAAGGAGCTGGGAGACACTGGTATTTGTGGAGGGAGCCTGGGGGTGAAACGAGAAGGGACAGTAAATAAACAAAACAAAAGATGCTCTCAAAAACAAAACCGGCAGAACAAAACTGAACACTAAGTAAGTAACACTGAACACTGAGTATGTCACACTGAGGATAAAGCTAGGATAGTAACTAGTCTGAGGTTTCACTAACCACATGAGGCAAATATCCAAGCGTCGGGCGCCGGCTCTCAGCTGTTTATATAGGCAGGTGTTGATGGTGGTAGTGGAGCAGCTGGGCTGATTAGAACCACCCACACCTGTGCTGGCTGCTGGCTGAGGGAGACGCCCGGCCCCTCCCCTATGATGTAGTGCAGGGGAGGGACTGGGGACATGAGGAGCTTGTGGCACAACAGAGGCAGTATGGCCTCCATTTTTGTAAAACCTTTTGGAATAGTTCAACGTGCCAATCTTATTACACGTTGTGAGCTTGGAGACTTTCCATTTTAACTATCAAAAATGTTTTTAAAAATAGTTTTAAAAGGCAAAGAAGTTCAGGGATAAGGGGATTAGCAGTGACAAAAATCTAGACATACTCACTGTATGTGTTTGAGCAGTGGAGGGTGCGAGACTGCAAGTCTGAAGTGAGACTCACTAATTCCTTGAGGTAGGAAGGGACATTGCTGTGGATACAAAAATGTACTTATGTACAGTATAGTATGCTACCACACATTCACACACTGATGGTGGCAAGCTAAATGAACGGATCATTGCAAAGCACTTTGAGTGCTTAGAAAAGCGCTATAAATACAATCCATTATTTGAGTACCATCGCCTCAGTGTCTCACATGAGCCCTGCAGCTCTCCTCTGCTCCTTTCATTGTGAAATGTTGCCAGTCAAGCCTCTCCAACCCATAGGTAATGAAATGGATATTGATTTTTGGCACACCAACAGAGGAAGAGAATGGCAAAGTTAATTCGGATTATTCCTCTAGGTATCAAATTAAGGTTATACCACTGGAATTTCTGAACACTGTACATATAATAAAAACAGAGGAGTGCAGACACATGTTTGTTCATGTTACGACTCCTCTTTAAAAACAAGAGAAATAGTGCCATAGTATTATTTATTTAACCCCCCCTGAACATGCTCTGCACTATAATGACAAGCAATAAACATACCTATTTAATTACAAAATAGTTGTCATTAGTGCCATAAGTGGCCTAAAGGAAATATCAATAACCACTGGCATCAATCAATAGCAACAGTTCCGTATATCAAAGGAAAAAAAATACTACTCAATTACATTCGGGCTTTTCAGGGCAAAGAGATGATTTTTTTTTCTTTCTTTTTCTTTTTTCTCTTTTTTCCAACAATACAATTTCTGTGCTAGACTGCTCTCTTGCTTCTCTTGAACTGTTAAAAGGCAGAGACTGATACAGCAGGAGGGAAGAAAGAAAGAAAGCAAGAAAGAGAGAAAGAAAGAGACTGGCAGACATATTTTGGAAAAACACATTGAAAAGAGAGGTGATTTATTTACCCCTATATCAAGTCCATAAAGCATATCCATACACAGCACAGCAGTGTGGCATTTTAACCCATAACAATGTATTAATATTATATGTCAAAGGAGACAAAACAAGTTTTAAGCACATTCATAGGCTTGCAGTGTAAATATATACTGTATTTGGATGTTTGGTCGATATTCACGCTATGGGCAGTTTTCACGTGTCTTCACTGATTATGGCACATGCTCAGAAGTCACAAGTGGTTACATAATAATATCATCCTCTTTGACAGTTTTCCCTTGCATATCAAACCTGTTGCATCCAGCTGCCACTCTTTGCAAAAAATAAAAATAAAATATATAGGGCCTTGTTACGTACAAAAGACAACAACTATTTCAGCTGCAGTAGAAGACAGGACCAAGCAGTCATTTACAAAACGTGCCTCAAAATTTTGCAATCACCCCAAAACACTCACTCCACCTATATTTCAATTTGTTTTTTCTCAAACATTACTAGAGCCTATTATTGGCAGCTAGCATAACCCCATCAAGAAACAGACTACACACAATACAATAAAGATCCACTGAAATGCAGTACTGTCAACATAGAGATATGTTAGTCATGCTACAGGAAACCTAGCAAAGGGATTGGTTTCATTAAAAGAACCATATTATAGTCTACGCCTGTGCGCAGGTGCAGTACAGTATATCGCACGCAACACCACGTACACGACAGGGGCTAGAGAAAACCACTGACGTCGACACCATATGAGAATCCAGTCATCACTTTCACAATGTCTGTATATAAAGTATACAAACCATTTTAACGACATCGCTACAATTGTTTTCTACAAACAAGGGGTGAGCTGTCAAATGCTCACAATTATTGAACGTTATTACATTAGCCCACAAGACATCATCAGTTGTGTCAAAACACAAAGTGTATATAGTCCATGCTGAATGTTTGTTTGAGTGGCAAACATGTATTTAGTTCCCTTTCCAAAGCGACCCTCTTGAGGCTGCAATCACATGAAATTTATTCTGATTCCTTAGTACAGGGGTGTCAAACCCAAATACAGAGTGGGGCAAAATTTAAAACTGAACAAAGCCGCGGGCCAAGTTTGAACAAACTAACCTTTTAAAGGGGAATTCCACCCATTTTCAAAAATTTCCTGAGAGGGTACAAATGTGAACCAAATGGACCCGCTAGGGTCCATTTGGTTCACATTTGTACCCTCAGGAAAAATGGGTCTGAAAGAAAAATCATTAACATGGTGAAATACATCTTGGTGATGTCATCAGATGTATTTCACCATGTTAATGATTTTTTCAGACCTCCATTTTTAGGAAAATAGAGAATTGGGGGAACATTGTTTTATCATGTCCACACAACATCTCTAAGGTATATTAATGACATATTAAAATGTTGAAAATGGGTGGTCTTTTCCCCTTTAATTTGATAATGTCTCAAAGTCCAAATGAAATTACACGGCAGGCCAAATTTGGCCCGCGGACCAGAGTTTGACACCCATGCTGTTAGCAGGACCAACAAGAGTACAAACGATAAGAGAGGAGAGGACCGCTAAGGCCAAGATTAAACACACTCCCCCCCCCCATGTTTTATCCATGCCATCTGCGATTCCCCTTAGCGCTAGAGCAGTCATTGCGATGACCCGTCACGCAGTGATTGGCGGAGGAGGCGTAATTGCAGGTTGACAGGATTCACTTCTCGCTCCATATATATATATCTTGTTGGAATGGCACTTGACAAACAGTCATACCAACCACTATGCATATAAATTCATATACAATACAAAGACCACTGTATTCATTTCCACAGGGCATCGTCTAAGTGTACAAAAATGGCATACAAATACCACATATCAAAAATAACATGCTCTCTGTCTGTAATCTCTAAAGGTCCGTCCGTCTGTCTCTCTCTCTCTCTCTGGCCCCTTTCCCACCAGCGGAGAACCGGTTCCGTTTTTCTCGTCTAGCAGGAACAAATTGATCTTTTCTTTTTACCTAAAAGTTGACTCAGATATAATTCTTCTCTTCAGGTTGGGGGATAAAAATAAAAAAACAGAACCAGCTCTAGAAACAAAGTTTTTGGGGTGAGAAAGGGGCCTCTGTGTGTGTGTAGTATAAGGCTTTTGGGTTCTATTCATGCCATGCAGGTAGAATTACTCTATACAGCGATAACAGAATTCTGCTGTCCAGCAGGGGCGGATGTAACATTTCCCAATTGGGGGGGGGGGGGGGGGCAGAAGAAAATGGTAAGGGTGCAGCTTCATCACCCGTGTCAGCGATGGAGCCACCCCCATACCATTTTCACTAGTGTTTTTAATAATTTTAAATATATGCACTGAAATATCTTGGTTTGTTTTGCATGCCATCATGTTTGGTGGGGCAGTCAGGGCATTTAGGGGGGGGCCCCCCATGCCCATGCCTAGATCCGCCCCTGCTGTCCAGGTGTGAGACAGCTCTGTTTGTTCCTGGCCCTCCCTTCCCTGTTGTAACTAAGGTGGGCCGTATAGTGGCTCAGATGGATCAAAGGCTTATTTGCACATCAGGATGCTGTGCTGGTTCAAAGAACACATTGATCCACAGAAGCATTGTCGTAATATAATGGTGAACAGCGAATTGTAGAATTGTGTATGACAACAGAGTCATGTCATGCACTAATGGTGAAAGGAACTGTAGAATGGTGTACTATGTTGCACAATACAACCATGTCATGCACTATAATGGTGAACAGAGAATTGTAGAATCATGTACTAGAATAGAATCATGTCATGAAGTAAACAAGGGATTGTAGAAGTGTGTCATATAGACTTGTGTCATGTACTGTACTACAGTGAATGTACAAGACAATCATTGCTACACATCTTGTACACCAGGGGTAGATTTTTGGTTCATAAATAAACGAAGTCCCTCACATTTGTATGTAAATTACATGTATAATTATTTATTCTTTCAATAAAACTCTGACTGGGGAGGGGGTCGGGGAGATATCTGGGTTATTGCCTAGTCTAGTGATCATTCATTATAACAAAACAATGTTTAAAAAGAAGGGAAACGGTTATATTTGTGGACATGGCATGACTACGGTATCTAGAAAATAAAAACATGGCACTTGGTTTTTAAAAGATTGCAGGACATTATTGGAAATGCAATGTTCATTGACATTTTTTCTGAACGTTAGGCTGCCTTGGTTAAACAAGATGGCTGGGAGAAGAGGTCCAGAAAAATAATTTCATTAGAAATTTTCAATAAGAGGCAATTATCTCTGCTATACTCCAAATCTGCTATACAAACAAAAACCTCCCATTCTCTCAGGGACATATTGGGAACGTGGTTTTGAATAAGAGCAAGGATAGGAGTGGATTTCTCAAGCATGCACTTCTTAGACAATAATTTATCTCCATTTCATTCACATGGTCATAATCTTCATGCTTACAGTTCTGAAAGAAAAAGGTGCAATGTTGGATTTACAGAAACCGTGTAAAGCACAATGAATTCCCAAATATAGCATGTGACATTGTCTGGTCCCTCTCCGATGCCAACTGTTTTAGGGTCCAGACAGAAGCTTTGCCAAGGGCACCTCTCTCTCACCCAGCAGGGTGTCCCTCTTCAGACTGGTTCCCTTGTTCACCACCTTGATCTTCACCCTCAGCTCCTTCACCTGAACCGAGGTCACCGAGTCAAAGAAGAAGTCCTCGTTGAACACAGGGTTGCGGCTGTTCTTGATGATGTTGCTCCTCTGCTTCTGCAGCTTTCCCGGGTTCAGGCACAGCGACACGCAGCAGTTGATGCTCTTGATGTCGAACGGCTTGTCGTAGAGGCTCTCCGCTGCCAGCACGCGGATACGCAGCCGCGCCGTGCCGGCGTCGTAGTCCGTGCTGATGCGCACCGTCCCGCCCTTGTGCAGGTTGATGGTGTGCTCCCGGCGGACGCCGTGCTCCGACCCGCCTCCTCCGCTGGCCCCGCCGCCGGGCGGGCGGAGGCGCCGCGGGACGTTGGGGCTGGGCTCGGCCGAGCTGCACTCGTCGGTGGACAGGGAGCTGTGGCGCGCGAACGTCCGCTTGGCCTTGACCACCTTGGCCTGTGTCTCGTGCGTGAAGAGCTTCAGCAGGGAGGCCGAGCGGGAGAGCAGAGGCGAGCTGAACGGAGACGACTCGGCCGAGGAGCACGTGTCGCTCTCTCCGCCACTGAAGTAGCGGTAGGGGTTGATGTGAGAGGAGCTGCAGTCGCCCGGGGTGAGGTGCGTGCCCACCTCGCCGCTGGTCTTCCTCTTGGTGTTGGGCGAGGTCACCGGGCTGGTGAGGTCGCAGTGGAACAGCGACTCCTTGCGCCGGGTGTGGGGGCTCTCCTTCAGCGTGGCGAAGCCGTACGAGGTCTGGGTCTTCGGGACGTACGGCAGCGACATGGCCGTCTGCGACTGGGGGTCAGCGTTGGTGTCCCCCGCCACCACGTCGTCGGCGCTCTCGATCTGGATGATGTGGCGGTTTGCGGCTCTCAGCAGGTTCTTGGTGTCTCCGGCGAGCTTGGCCACCAGGCGCGGACTGCGCGGGCTGCTGGTCTTCTTATTGCTGCCGATGGTTTGGTCAGAGACGGAGGGTCGCAGGCCCTCCTGGGGCTTCACGTCCAGGACGTCCGGCTCCGGGGGGCAGCTCGCCAGCTTGGGGGGGATGAAGAAGTCTGGGATCTTGTCGGGTGTGAGGACGTTACTGTAGGCCGGAGAGCCGGATCCTTTCTTCTCTCCGTTTTCCCCCGGTCGCAACACACCAGTCTCCACCGACCCACGGAGTTTATCCAGAACCCACATCGTCCCGTCGGGATTGTCCAAGTGGGACTCGTGGTGAGGGATTTAGTGAATTTCTGCAGTCAAAAACACAGAGGGGACGAGTTACTCTCAAGTAATTAAATACATTCTCTCTACCGAAGATTTCTGTCAAGTCTTTCTTTTCAAAATCTTTTCATTCAATGTTTTCTGTTTTTATGTCCAGGGGCAAGCATAAATGTCATTAAGTCACAACAAGTTATGGAAAACAACATAAGAGTCTTCAGTAGTTAAGCATAATCACGTACATACAAAACATTAATTCAGACTGCTCTTAAGTGTTGGTGATTCAGAGGAAAAAAACTCAGAAAACCCTTTCAGTGATAGATTGCGCTCTTTGCCAACGTATGAATGGGTCTATATAGGTTGCCAAGCAACAGATACAACTGGAAATTACAGGAGGTAATTGGGTGAGCGAAGAGAGACGACCCACAGCGTTTGTTTACGTCCGGTTTACATCTTGTGTCCAGATGGGCCTTCAAAATAAGGGATTTCACAGAAAAAAACACTGGTGGTTTTGGAAGAATTTGTTATTTAATGCCAGTGCCAATGTATTGAGAGATCAAAAGCATTAGGGGCCATGTGAAGATATAGCACACAGCTAATTTAACTCAACACCAATGTTATAGCAAGTCTGAACTATGCTACAATGTTCTGTGAATGAGCAGAGGCATGTTTTTTTAGTATAGGTATTGGTTTTTGTAGCCAATGTGGTTAGGTATTGCGCATGCAAAAGAAGATAGTACAGGCGAGCACAAACAATGCTGCTACTTAACAGGAATTATGCCAATGTTTTGAGTATTGCCAAATGCTTCAATGTGTAGCCTATATCTGTGTCCGTTACGTCTCTTTAGTGTACAAGATGCTGCACAGTGTAAAGGGCCATTCATACTGAGCACTATGACCGTGGTGTTGATGAGCTGCTCAGATCACATGGGTGTGATTTCTGGTAGGCAGCTGGCTAATTATTAAGTTACCAATCAAACATGTATTAATTAACTAGTCAAGCCACCGCGTTCAATTATAACCCTGGCCTTCCAAAAATTCCATACTGGAATTAGCTAGAAAACCAGTCCAGGCACCTTACTCCTAGTCCAGCACCACAGTGTGTCGTGGGTTCAAGTCCCAATCTTGACAACCTTCACGTCCTCCCCATCTCTCTCCAAATTTTCTGTCTCTTATCAATAAAGGAAAAAAAGATAATCCAAAAAAAAGTAAGCCTCGGAATAATGCAGTGGTTCTCAAAATGTGCTTGGGGGACCTCCAGGGGTCCTTGAAGAGATTCCAGGGTTTAGAAAATAGTGTAGGCTAGAATAGGCTATTCTGCATGGAAATCACTGTATAAAAAACACGATTTTATGATACAGCTATTCAAACTTGAGCAAGTGTGAGCTTGAAGATCTGCTACTTCTTTCTTTTTTGTTTTTAATATGATGCATTAATCCATTATTGTTATTAATAATATTATTAGCTAATTATTTTATACACAAATCCCTCTCTTATGGGGTCCTTGACACAACATCTCTTCTATTGAGGATAACTGCATGTGGGTTTGGGTATTGTTTGTTGGATGACGATGTTTAGGTATTAGTTTGAAGTTAGAAACTGCCTAAGGTGCATGTTTGTGTTTCAAATTCTAAATAGCTTTGGCTACTTTATCTGTTGACGAAGGTCGCCATGCTGTTTATTGTATCCAAAATCCAGTGTATAGAGTATAAGACTAATGGACATCTACTAACAACAATAGGCGGTACAATCGCCTTTAAGAAAAATAATACCTTAGAAAAAAGTTCGGTCTATAAGGGAAATCTTCCTGCGCAACAGGTTACCAGAGTTTTTGGGGGCAAAACGCAAAATGTACAGCCCGCAAAAGTCCATTTCCAAATCAGTTGAAATTAAACGATCACGACACGCGACTAAACTAAAAGAAAGAAGAAGGAAACAAACAAATACAGAAGAAAAAAGAAAAAGTAAAGTAAAGAAGAAACATTCTGCAACGGAGAAGACACCTACATGTTTTGGTTTCATAAAATACTTACAACGCGGACGTTGTGCTGCTCTTCCTCCTCTCTGTGTGAAACAACAGGTGTTTGGTCCTCGGCTGTTCAGCTACTGTGATGTCTCCAGTGCGCTTCGCTCCGCGCGCCCTCACCATAGAGTCCTCACGGAGCAGCGCGCGTCTGATCGCTTTTATAGCCTCCACACACAGTCCCTAGGCTGCAGGGACGTGCACACGCACACATCAAAGGGGCTACAGTCAGGGCCGGATCTAGGCATGGGCATGGGGGGGGGGGGGGGCAATGCTAACTATGGCCAATGGAATTCAACCACCCTAAGGACTACGATCTGTAGGCTACTATCCAGACTTTTCCGCCCCATAGCCTACCTTTTCCAACGCCTCATGAACTTGAAGGCAGCATTTTGCATTGAACAAACTTGTTTAGGAACCATGTTCCACACTGCTGACTTCAAGAGTTGCGTCCAAAAAACAGCTGATCTACAAGCTCCCAACGCGTCACTGTGCGCGCGGTGTGAGATTGAAGATCTGGTGTGGTACGCTCGCTATTTTCGTCTAAAAGTGCCCCCTTAAAGGGGAATTCCACCCATTTTCAAAAATGTCCTAAGAGGATACAAATGTGAACCATTTGGTTCACATGTGTACCCTAGGGGTCTGAAAGTATAATCATTAACTTGCTGAAACAAGTACTGTATTTCACCATGTTAATGATTTTTTTCAGACCTCCATTTCTAAGATTTTTTTTATCATGTCCACACAACATGGTAGCCTATATTAATGACAGTAAAATGTCGAAAATGGATGGAGTTCCCCTTTAAGAAGGGAGTTCAGCCCCTGCCCCTCAGACCCCTCCACCACTCTGTGCACGTCCCTGCCCTCGGCTGTGCTGTGGTGGTGACTGGCGATGTGTGAGGCTGGCCTGGCCAATAAGATCAAAGTGATCAGGTTCAGAGAATCAGTAAACAGCGGTGCTGATTCAGCAGCACCATGTAATCAATCGCCATATCATCCATATGGGCGCCGCGTGGCGCAATATTGGTTATTGATTTTCACCGGTGGCAGGCTACGTGCCGTTTAACATGCCAAAAACAGCCACGATTGACGATTAGGTAAGGGGGCCTATGATTGAATTCAATTCATTGTATTAGCAGGGGGTTCAACCAGTGGTCATTGAGAGAGTTCCGGGTGCATGGTCCGCAGGCTAAATAATGGGAAGTTGGTTAACCAGATGTAACTCTTGCGTAAAAATGATGTTCATGATTGCACTGTCAAGAGTTAAAATATCCATCATCTGAATTATCACCAGAACACTATTAGAAAATATAGAAGATTAGCCTAATGGTCATTTTGATTTGAGTTTTGTTTCCGAAATCCAGCCTGGAATTGTGGACAAAAGCAAAAGAAATCTTTAGTTTTGGGCCTGTGGGGTGAAATTGTCCTCAAGTGGTGGTCCGTGGGCTCAAACGCTGAACAAATAGAGGGCCCTGGTATCAATTAGTATCAATTATAGCCGGCCTATGAATCCTCTGTCCACGAGGGAATCAAGGTAAACTTAATGCAGTGTCAGTGTATCATAATTAAAAAAAAAGTATGCAAAGCTATAGTCTATTCAAACTAAAAATACAAACGCACTGATGTTAACGACCACATACAGAGACAATGGATGGCTCAATTAGCTACCTCTGGTGGTCTCTGGAAACAAATCAGAAGACAGATCTGGTCCAGCTGGAGAGAGCCTTTTAGGGACCATTAGACATAGCCTATGTATAGTAAAGTTCAGGGGCGGATTGGCCATCTGGAGTACAGGGAGTTTTCCCGGTGGCCTGCGCCACCCAGTGGCCTGGACAAGATCCAAAATGCACTAGTGACACTTCCAAAACGCACTAGAATGCGCTAGATGCTCGGCCTGGAACATACAGATCAAAATGACCATTAATCTTCTACATTCTCTAGTTGTGTAGACTAAGTTGGGCTAATTCACATGATGAATATTTTAAAGGTATGGGAAGTGATTTGAAATTCGTGCAGTACCAGCCTGGTGCACTAGGGGCGCCAAAGAGTAGCTACACTATGTGAACCTGCTGCTCGATCCTGATTGGAGGAGAATTCACCCTCCACCTGGGGAACTTTTATTAGCTCATCTGCTTACGTGGGGGAGGGAGAAACTCCATAATGGTTTCCACACCTTATAATAGAGCATTTTAGCAGAAACATTTTTTTGAAATCACTTCCCCTACCTTTAACTCTTGAGGGTGTAAAAATGAAACCAAATGGGCAAAATATGCGCCAATCCGCCCCTGGTAAAGTTATTTATTTGGGGTATTTCTTTCTTCAGCTGAACAGAACAGTGCAGCTGCTGAGCAGACAATGGAACTGCCTGTATAATCCAATCAATTAACACGTTGTTGTTGTTGTTCTTTCTTCAAGCTTTAAAAGGCGCAGTGGTTTCCATGGAGACTTTGTGATGGCAACAAATAGATTTGTAGGCTATCTATCTGCCAAAAAAAAAGACGGCTTGCCTCCAGCTCCCCTGATTGATTCATTAGAGGACAAGTCGTCAATCAGCACAGTCTGTTTCCAATTGGGTTTGATTTGTAGTTAACAGGTGCAAATTAAACAGGAAACATAAGATACATTTTCTGGAACATTTGCCAAGAATTACCATAGCATAATGAGTGTTGCACCACTTCTACCCTGCATGTTCCTCCATGGCAATAAGACAAGCAAGAGATTAGTTTAGCAGCAACATCAACATAAGAAAATCAAAGACATTCAAGTATGTACTGTATGCTATAGGCCAGGGGTGGCCAACCTGTGGCTCGCGAGCCACATGTGGCTCTTCAGCTGGTTACATGCGGCTCTTAAGGGGCTTCCACATAAAAGCGTCAAAAACGCATGGAGTGGCGCAGTCATGCATTCCCTATACCAGTGGTTTTCAACCTTTTTTTTTTATTCCAGGGCCCACCATTTATTCAGAATTTGAGCCACGGACCACCATTTGATGACATGTTAACTCCACAGACCCCAAAGCTAAAGATTTTGTTTACTTTTGTCAACAATTCCAGACTGGATTTCAGAGAAAACAAAACAGTCCAACATACAGATCAAAATGACCATTACTCTTCTCTAGTTGTGTAGACTTGGGCTAATTGACGTGATGAATATTTTAACTCTTGAGAGCGTAAACATGAAACCAAATGGACCCGCAAGGGTCCATTTGGTTTCATGTTTACGCTCTCAAAGAGTTACATCCGGCAAACCAGGTTTTATAACCGTTGTGACCGTTTGATGTGGCTCTTTGCAGTAACACAGTGAAAAACGTGGCTCTTAGTCTGTGACCGGTTGGCCACCCCTGCTATAGGCTCTGTGTGTGTGTGTGTGTGTGCGTGTGCGTGTGCGTGTGCGTGCTGGAGAGAGATAGAGAGACAGAGAGATAGAGAAAAGATGATACCATTCCTTTTATTGATCTTGCTGCGGTGCCAAACACAGACAGCACAAAAGCAGTTAAAACTATTCTCACACATCCAAAAGTGTGTTTTCCTACGCCCATCCATCCCGTAGTACACAGGCTACACATTCCGAGAAGAGGATAAACCTGCCCTATGACATTCTTGCATAAATATGAAACCGCAAACCGGACAACAATTAGACACACCTGTTTTGACAAGGATCTATAATAGTATAGGAGTGCTAGTGTAACTGTAGCATGCACATTCCCAAGAAAGCAAAGCATTTCAGGAATTAAAAACAAAATTCACTATAGTTTGGGCTCTGGCTAGTGGAAATTGGAAATGTCTATCTAGAAGACAGGTTAGCTATTTCAAAAACAAAAGCTCTTTCTCTGGTGCACATTTGAAAACTCACCGGTGTGAAGTGAACTATATTTTAAGTCCATAGATTGGCTGGCAAACAATTTATGTTGTAAAAGCTCTACTATAAACCCATAGACTTGGCTGCAGACCATATACATGTAATGTCATCTTCAAAATCCAGGCATTGGAGGAGTTGACACCCCTCAGAAGTAGCATTGTTGCCTTTATACATTAGAGGTGAGCCCTGAACCTAATGACATACCAGACATACAGTGCACTTAGAGTATAGGCTTACAGCCAGGGCTGTGGGCCCCTGGGCACAATGACACTTTACACATGATTGCACGTTCTAACTGCTTTGTTACCAACAATAAAGCACAATTTATTTATTTTAGACAGAAGATTAGTAGGGGAAATATCTGTGGAGAAAATGTAGTTTCAGCCATGATTGTATATACAAGGTTCAAGGTTTTTTATTGTCACTCCAGTGTATGTCAGGACATATGCAGGGATGAAATAACGTTTCCATTGTTCCCCAGTGCAATAAGACAATAGATAGACAGTGCAAGAAAAAGGACAAAAAACAAACAATACAAGAAACAGTAAGTGACGTAGTGCAACAGGCTAGAGCAGTAAACAGACTAGAGCAGTAGTACCAGAGATATGCTACATTTAAGCAGTGTTAGGTAATAGGTAATACTACTTAAGGGAGTAATATCTTAAGTAGTAATCCTAATCTTAAGTAATAAAAAAATAATCTTAAGTAATAAAAAGTAATAATATTATATTACTTATATCAAAGAGTAATATGTTACATATTACTTTATTACTTCCCCAAGTTTCCCAAGTTCCCCCATACCACCATAGAGATGTACAACACAATGTGTTTAGCAACAACCTGTGACAACTTGGAGTGTACTGTACATCATGTGTGCAGAATGCTGAGTTGGATTAGGATCTACTAGCGTGATATAGAGAGAGAGTGGCGACACACATTGATCTCACCGCAAAGCGGGTGCCAATGGACTAGTTCCAAACACTGGAACTATCTCATTGAGATATAGAACACCTGCATGCACATTCTTCACATTCACTATAGACTACTATGGGATGTACAAACTACTGTGCATCTCTGTTGCCCACTGATAGCTTGTAAATCTGTTCTATTTTTGTTTGTAACAAGTTCATTTGTAAAAAGTAATGAGTAACATAATACTGCACATATTACCCATTTTGGCAGGGTAATATTAATACACTACTTTTGCTGGGAAAGGCAATAATTAATATGTAATATGTATAATTTGCTACTGCCCAACACTGCATTTAAGACATGGATGATGTAAGAAAAGTGGGTAGCAGCACTAATGCAATGAAGAACAAACAGTAGTTCTGGAATGCTTTTAGCTACACACAGTGTGCAAAGTTGATTTTATTTATTAACAACAGGCTGATGCCTGGTGCTGAGCAATATTCCTCAGCGCCAGGCAATATTCCTATTCTCCTCTTTGCCGTCCCTGGGTCATTTTAGAGATATAATGTCCAGCACCCTTTCTCGCAGTTGTGATTGTTTTAATTAATTGCTTTAATTATTTGTTGTCTTTTCCTTTGTTTTGTTGTTTTTCTTGACGATTATGCGGATTCTTGTTGTATTGGGCTACGTTGAAAATGAGGGAATGCCCCTCAATTGTACTCCGAATTTAAATAAAGGTTATGATGAATATTCTAACACTAGTAATAATCACACCTCACACATCTTATATACACTGGTCTTCAGGCTGCCAACAGCCTGCTTTACAAGAGGAGCAGGGAATCGATACAGGCTTCTGAACGTCTGCAGCATGAGACAAGGAGAGTCTGGGGAAAGGTTAATGTCTCTGCTCCCGGCTAATTAGGGTCTGGATCCTATACGTCTCTGTCTGTCCATCGGAGAGGGTGAGAAAGCAAGGAAATGTCTGTAAAGGAGCGTCATGTGCCCATGTGGGTGCATGACACGCGTGTATCAGGGGCGGATCTAGGCATGGACATGCGGGGGGGGGGGGGGGGGGGGGGGGGGGCAATGCCCTCCCCTAAATGCCCTGACTGCCCCACCAAACATGATGGCATGCAACCCAAGATATTTCAGTGCTTAAAATCATTTGAAACACTACTACTACTACTACTAACTAACTACAGTTGTGTGACCACTAAACCAACAGCATGAAAACAGAAAACTCTCTGAGTCAGACCTTTAGCTTTATGCATTCTGCGTGTCTGGTGATATTATTGTTGATGCTTTACTTGACTAATAAAAGTCCTGTAACTGAAATGCCCCCCTACCATTTTCTCCTGCCCTCTCAAATGGTAAATGTTAGATCTGCCCCTGGCGTGTATCTGGCCAGCCGTGAATTAATCAGCATGGACGTGATCACAGAGATCTCCTCCCGTGGGTGCAAAGCGAGGTTTCAAGGAATAGGCAGTAAGTATGGGAGCAATTATATGTGAGAGCGGGGAAAAGCAGCAGAGGTGTCAAGCCACAGGTGCGTGTCCCTCCATTTATGTTATGTTATATCTATAGCGAGATCCTTCACTCCTCTCTAGCTGTGAGCCATTATTACCACGCTACTGGCCCCCCTGGGGACGTCAGGAAGGGAGCCGGAGCCGTCTGACTGAACGGGAACAAGGACAAAAAAAGCTCAGCAGGTGAGCCTGCATGCCTCGAGGTTCAGACACATTTGTGTGTGTGTGTGTGTGTGTGTGTGTGTGTGTGTGTGTGTGTGTGTGTGTGTGTGTGTGTGTGTGTGTGTGTGCGTGCGCGCGCGTGCGCGCGCTGATGAGCAAAGCACAACAATGTGCAATGGGATTCAAACTTGGGTCCCTCACGTCAAAGTCCAACAGTCCAACCACTAGACCAAAGGGACCAAAGGCCATCAAGACAGAGACTGTGCCACAAATATGCAGCAAGAGTTGCGATAAGAGAAGGAACCCAACCACCGTAAAAACTGATCTTTGTGTATATTCTTGCATCAAGTGATCTTGATTAGAAATTAGAAATTGATTACATAGAAGTTCATGACTTTCAAATGTGTCTTTTGCTTCGACAGTGTAAACATGTTTTTTTTTTCATGCCAATAAAACCCTCTGATTTGAACGGTGTGTGTGTGTGTGTGTGTGTGTGTGTGTGTGTGTGTGTGTGTGTGTGTGTGTGTGTGTGTGTGTGTGTGTGTGTGTGTGTGTGTGTGTGTGTGTGTGTGTGTGTGTGTGTGTGTGTGACAGAGAGAGAAAGGGAAGTAAAGTTGAGTTTCCTTTCACCCCAGGCAGATAGTCACATGTGGTGGAGAACAAAAGATTGACTCCCTGGACATCACACGGTTTATTTTCACCCCCCTTCCCCTTATTGTTGCCAGCCATCTCTGTTCTTCCTGCCAACTGACTTCGTCCAACCCTCCTGGACCATCCATGGTTGCCATGGTGAAATCTCATATCCTGACATATGGATTGGACCACCCACCCCTCCCTACACCACCCCTTGCTTTCACCTCCCTTCACCTTTCAAGTCAGTGACAGTTCATCTATTCTGGTTTATTGGGTGGAATGGACTGACACATCGCCGCTTTCTGTTCCCATCGCACCAGGAACACGACGCACCACCAGCTGAAGGTCACAACAATTGTCCGAGGCCGAGGGCTCTGACTCAGCATCAATACCACATGCCACAGGCTGTGAAGGAGTTGACACAAGGCACAACGTCACGGCCATGAGTGACCCAAGAACGGTCACAGGCACCGTGTTCTGCAGGAGCGGTTTCCCAAACTTTTTCACATCAACTGAAACTCCCCAAGTTCACACTAATGACCCTGTAGACCCCTATAAGAGAAGATCTTTACGGCTCTGTCAAGGATTCTCAACCCGTTTCATTTCAAGGTCCCGCAGTTTGACAAGCAATAGACCCCCAGTTGATATCATGAATAATGTCAAGGTTCACTTAACTGTAATGCAACCAAATGAACCTGTTAGGGTCTATTTGGTTCCATTTGTACACCCTCAGAGTTACATACCCATAAGCAGTGTTGTAGTGGTACTTTTAGAAGTGGGGGGACGCCTCTGAAAGGGGAATTCCCCCCATTTGATTTGATTTTTTTTTTTTTTTTTTTTTTTTTGAGTGTACAGATGTGAACCAAATGGACCCTAGCGGGTCCATTTGGTTCCATTTGTACACTCTCAGAAAAAAAGGAAACTCATAAACATGGTGAAACACATCTTGATGATGTCATCAAGATGTATTTCACCATGCTAATGATTTTTTTCCAGACCCAAAAATATTCTAGATGTGAGAAGTGGGGGGGCGCCGTCCCCCTGCGTCCCCCCTCCACTACACCCCTGCCCATAAGGGTCCACTTGGTTCCAGGGGCCGGGGGCCCCTGGAACTCCCTCAAGGACCCCTCAGGGTCACTTTGGGAACCACTCTTCTACAGTGAAATAGTGGGAACGTAGCAGCAGACCATGCCTGTACCTTTGGTTCAAAGCTGTAGTGGCTACGCTATATACAGTACATGAATAATTAGAGCTTCTGTGGGTTAATACAGGCTAAATCTGGAGAAGAAATGATGAAAACAGATAAAGACTTGGAAATCATATTAACACTGCTGTGTACACACTTCAAGTCACCCTTCAGTGACTGGCAGGGAATAGATTGAGTATGGCAGCAGGCCTACAGTGAGTGGCTACTGCATTTTCTGTGTAAATGGAAAGGTTTCACAAAGGGTTTCCGGCACTTTCCAAGTGCCCTGGGACTTTGAGCAGCTGTCTTGGAAATGGAAGCTTCCCCAAAGGAACTTTCACTCCTCCTGACTGCGAGTCACAAGCCATGATCGCTTGTGGTGAATATCTTTGTAAATAAATTAACATTTTTGCCACAGACATACAAAATTATTGTAAAAACAAACAAAGAGATAGACCTGAGTGACCAGAACAGTCATGTAATTACGGGTCCATTTACATTCGAACACTCTCAGGCCCCCTTTAGACCAAAATAACTTCATCTGGTTCTAGAACTGGTTCACAGAACTAGTTTTGGTTCCGATTCCAGACCAACGCTTAATGTTCATGCACCTTTCTGAAACGTTTCATTTTCAGTGGAAACCCTCTGTACTGGTTCAATATTAGGCAAGGAAAAATAACTAAACCGGTTCAACCCCTTGGAAACGAGGCCTCAGAATTATTATGTGGGCATTATGCCCAGTTGTATGTGTCTGTGTACAGACAATTAATGACCCCTGCCTGCCCTAAGTACTGCTGATGAGAAAGAAGGTTGGTGCCTTGCCAGGAGGTTTCCTCTGCCATTGTAGGTGAATAATATGGTGCTAGGACAAGCACTGCATAAATCTGCCATTGGATTTACCTGCATTTACCAATACTAATTTGTTATTAAAGAAAAAAAAAAAAATATACTAAACAAATAATTATATTGTGTTCGTATGTGATGTATACGACTTTAAGACCAATCAAGCAAGAAGAAAGTAGAAATACATGTCCATGTTATGTAGTGGTACTTAAGTAGTGGATTCTTATTCCGAAAGCCCACATTTATTGCAAATTTGCGATCTCAAGTCACAATCACAATCACTGCTGCCTTTCAGAAACCTTCCATAATTTGAGGCATTCGACAAGGAGAAATAGCCAGGCTCCAGCACTGAATCGCCACCTTAAAAAAATACTACCATATGATAATTCAGAGTGTAGAGGTGAAACGCAATTTAACAAGAATTATGAACATTATGAGCCATAGCCTGTCACAATAAGGTATAAATTTGTGCTCAGACCTCTGGACTTGCATTGGCATGAGGCCTACAACAGACACATACAAGCAGTGACAGGAAGGGTTGATTTTGTCCAATAAAAACTAAATATTAAGTAAATAACGTAAGCTATACACGAAGACTAAATATATTCTCGCTTTCGTCAACAAACATAAGCATGCAACCAAGTGTGAATATAGATGCATACGGGCAGTTTTGATTTTGTCCACCAAAATGATTTTTTTCACTGAAAACTAAGAATGAAACAAAACATAAGCGATAGACTAGACAAAAAATACTGCCACTTTTGTCAACAAATAAAACTCAGATTAAAATGTTGTATGCTTATAGATCGGCTATTTTCAGCATACAACCAACTATAAAATCTGCCAACACGCTCAACCAAAATACATTTTTGTCTTGTCTTTGTCTTACTCTTACCATATCTGGTCAACAAAAACCTAATTGCTAAAACCTTTCAGATGGCTAAAATATAACTAAAGATAAAATTACTTTTTAGGCAAAAGGTTATGAACTGTAAATCAACTGCACACAGTGGAGTAGACCGGTAACAGGCAACAGGAGGGGAGACATCTGATGGACTGACTGCATGGCATGGTGAATAGGAGAGCTTATCTTTGGGACGTTAACAACACAAAGTGTGATGATGACCTATAGGAACTCAGGGGAGTCGAAGCTAAGGGCTGTGGAAATGAAATTTGAGAGAGGCTGAGAGCAAGGAGAATTGCTGTGATCATCAATGATTACTGCATGCTGCTGCCCCCATGGCTGAGTGCACTCTTGTGACTGTCAACACAGAGATGGCCTGGAAACACCATGCTTATATAGTTTGTATAATACAGTATAAAGTACACAGTATAACACTGTTTCCTCAAACAGCAGGTCAAGACCCATCTGTGGGTTACAGACCAATTTTTATGGGTCACACGAATCGAGTAAAATCACACTTTTCTTGTCAGGGCTATATTATGATTATGAAATGACTACACCAACCACACTGACAAATAGAAGTGAGGGGTCCTACAAACACATTGACCATGGGCATTAACTATAACCTATGTATGTACAGTAGCTGAACAACGTATACGGTTTCACAAGTTGGTGCGGTTCAGAATGAACAGGCTGATCTTAAAGGGCAAAACCACTTTTGTTACGTTTTTTTGTGTAGTTACCTTGCCATGATGTGGGTCCATAGATTTGGATCCAGTTATTCAATTAGTAAAACCAAAAGTGGTCTTATCCTTTAAAAAGTGTCAGCTTTATTCATATAAAACAAAGTAAAGTCATTCACAGCAAAGGCTTAAAAGGCTTAAAAGTTTCCTCAACACTATGCCTGTCATTGCCATATGGCATGGCAATGACTGGCCTGTTAGTCATGTTAGTTGTCCTTTTACAATAGAACACATAATAAGTCTTGTTAGTTTTCAATAGACTATATAAAAATCATTACATTATACAAAATGACAAAAAAAAACCCCCAAAAAAAACAGTCAATATACTCAAGGCTCCCGCTGATGTGTAGGTCTCAGAAAAGGACCTAGAAGCTCTGGAAATACAGAGGATAAATTAGGCCATCAGTTGACCAACATTGTCCCATAAAAGAAAAAAAACTTATTAAAATCATTCCCTTACCCTTTACTGACTGCAAAAGCGTCCCAATTCTGGAGCTCCCCTTCCCAAAATATCATGGCTGCAGCACTTCGTAAATGGAATATATTATGTAGGGGGGCAACAACACCACCGAGCAGTTTCTCTGCTGCTGTGCTGCTGCAGCAGCGACAACCACCACTACAGTTCTTTTGCAACTCCATGCATGTTAAATATATATAAAAATATATAAAACATGTGACATCTTCATCATCATACCTGAAAGTCATACCGGAATACGTAAACAAAATAAGTTCTGGCCTTGACAGCTCTAAATGCGAAAATCTAATTGTATTTGTTAAACAAACATCATGCATGCCCATAATTATGTGAATGCCGGCTACAAGGAGAGAAAAACAAACCAGCAAAGCCTACCATACCTTTACAAGTGGGTTCTATTGGAAGCATGTACAAGCAGGGGCGGGTCTACTCTAGGCATGGGCATGGGGGGGGCAATGCCCCCCTAAATACCCAGTCTGCCCCCCCAAACACGATGCCATGCAAAACAACCCAAGATATTTCAAATTAAAGTGCTTATATTTAAAATGATTTAATTGAAACACTACTGCTGCTACTAACTACAATTTTGGCACCACTAAACCAACAGCATTTCATCATTGAAAACAGAAAACTCTCTGAGTCAGACCTTTAGCTTTATGCATGCTGCATGTCTGTTGCAACTTCAACAACAATTGATGTTATTATTGATGCTTTACTTGACCTTATAAAAGTCCTGTAACCGAAAATGGTATGGGTGCGGCTTCATCGCCCGTGGAGCGAAGCGATGAAGCCGCCCCCATACCATTTTCTCTTGCCCTTCCAATATGTTCTCTTGCCCCCCCCCCCCCCCAAATGGGACATGTTACATCCGCCCCTGTGTACAAGAGAACATATGCTACTGTTACAATTACATGTTGGGGGTTGCATGCATTGTTTAGCACTAGCTCTACCGGTACAAGCTGTCCATGAATGACCCCCCTAGGCCCTAGGGGTTCACCGTTCCCTAAGGCTAGGGAGACAGTTGATTGTGTTTATAGCAGAATGAAAGACATGTGGGTTGAGGAAACAAGGAAATAATAGCCATCAGATCAATCTGGGCCTGCCCTGACATCTAATGCCAAATCCATAAACATGAAAGTATTTTAAGTTTTGTTACTTATTTTTTGTTAGCACATTTTATCAGCGTACACATAGAGTGTAGTGCAGTCACTACAGAGGCAAAAAAGATAATATAATTTATAAAAGGGAATAGAATAGAATAGAATAGAATAGAATAGAATAGAATAGAATAGAATAGAATAGAATAGAAGAGAAGGATATTTATAGGATAAGGTCTGCCTGAATTTGTAATCAACTGTAATATAAAACAGTCTAATGCAACACATTGCCATTGAGTCAATTAGTAAGGCTACACAACAAATACATTTACATACATACATACAGATACCTCACAGGTTTAAAAACAAAATCTATTATTATTTTTGTGCTATTATTGTTTATTGTGTGGTTGGTGTCTTAGTTAAAGTGGGCTGTCTAATAAGCATTTTTGTGACCAGAGGCAAGCTTTTGCTGCCCCCTGGAGGTGAAGAAGACAAAGTAGACATTTTATTTTGACCCTAACAATCAAAAATAGTAGAATAGTAATAAAAAAAATCTAAGCAGTTATGGGGTCTCACTCTGAGCTTACCCTGACACAAGTTTTATCAAACTGATCCATTTCATTAAGATGGTATCCCTAAAAGCCACTTGATTTGGGTTGACTGTGTTAAACCGATTGTTTATTCTGGCATTTGACTTTAGTTCTGCTTTTTGGGTTCGAAACAACAGGCCAACAGCCATGGAGGACGTGGCCACATGGGCCCACCACCTCAAAATTTCCAGGTTCCCTGTCGGTGCGGCAGATGTAGATAGTTTGTCTTGGAGACATACAAATGATTTGAAACAAACAAAAGTATAGGATAATACTCACCGGCAAATCAAAACTAAAATGAAGAATGTGCTTTAATTGCTTTTCAGCTGAGCTGAACAGGTGTGAGCAGGGAAGGTAGCTCCACTTCCGCTCAGACAGAGACATGCAGCTCACATAACTAGCAGAGAAACTGCCATTATGACCGTCATTATCATAACAGTCATGGAGTGACTTAAACAAGATTTACGTGAGTCGCTACATTTACAGAAAAAAAGCTACATAAACATTACAATTCCAAATATAAAGAAGTCACACATGTTCTAGCGGGTGTTAGAAACTTGCAGCGCAACAAAATTAGGATTGCGTACCCCAACTCCCCGGGCTACTTTTCTGGGTTGGGGTAGGTTTTTGTATACACACAGGGAGCAATAGCATTATGCCTGTCATTATTACTTGCGTGTGTGTAGCGGGCGCAAGTTAAGCAACGACCGCAGATCGGTCTGTGGTCCACAGTCGCTGTCCCTCGGGGTACTCTGATTGGCCGGGTGATAACGTAATTTGATGTAAGTAAGACACCTTTATACAGTAACTAAAGTCATGAGTATTGGCTCACTCCTCTCACGCACAAGTAGGCTCTCTACCGAGTGTTGATCTACAGAGTAGTTATTATTATCCATCCATCTAGTTAGTGGGGTTGCCTGACGGGCAACCAACCACACTATTGTGATTGTGATGCGTTACAGGAGGATCTAGAGCGGAGGTGGAAACAATGTGCAGGTTTATGATGTCATCTTACCTTCTAACTTCAGCAAAACAGATCTGTGGCTGTCTGCTATGTTGCCATATATGGATCACCAACACAAATGCCAACTTGCGTCACAAAGCACGGCCTGATGGCAATAAAAGGTATGGTCCTCGCTTGACTAAAAGCGTATAACAGAGAAGTTGTTATACTCTCCTCCATTAGGCCTATTACTAGACATGTCTGAGGCTGAGGAAACAGGCAATTTGGAGACAGGCAAACAGGACAATGTAGATGGTGCTGTGGATACGGCCAATGAAGAGGGTAAGCCGCAGGCAGATGAAGTGGACAATGCTGCTGAGGCAGAGAAACCAGAGGTCAAGGCGGAGGCCGATACAGGGGAAAAGGCTGAGGCCAATGAACTAGATCCATCGAAGTCTGACAAACAAGACAAGGCCGGAGAAGATGCGTCTCAGCCTTTGACTGAAGGACAAGATACGCCTAAGCCTGAAGATCAGTCTAAAACTGATGAGCAAGACCAGCCTAAGGCTGAAGAACAAGATCAGCCTAAGACTGATGAGCACAAGGATGATAAACAGTCAGAGGCCAAGAAACAGGACAAGGCTGACAAGTCGAAGGGGGAAAAGCATGGCAAGCCCAAGTCCGATAAACCGGAGAAATCAAAGGGCGATAAACCAGAGAAATCAAAGGCTGATAAACACGACAAGCCGAAGGCAGATAAACACGACACATCCAAGGGTGAGAAACACGAGAAGGGTGAGAAACACAAAAAGCAGAAGTCTTCTAAAGGGGACAAGGCAGAGCACGATGAGCATGATAAGTCCAAGGCCCATAAGTCGGACAAACCCAAGAGTGAAAAGGGAAAGGGAAAGTCCAAAAGTAAAAAGGACAAGGCGGGGGGCGACGAGATGGAGGGCTTGACCAAAGCCCAGCAGAAGAAAATCAAGGCTCGGAAAGAGCAAGAGGCCAAAGAACGGGAGAGGCTGGCGCTCATCGAACAGGAGGAGAGGGAGCGCCTGGAGCGCGAGGCCCTCGAAAAAGAGGCTATGGAACGCGAGGCTGCGGAGGCCTATGAACAGGATAAAGAATATTCACAGGAGATGTTCAATCCCAACAAACAGGTGGTCTGCTGTCTAGACACAGCGTGTCCATGCCGCAGATGGAAGCCGGTGTGATGCACGGTTGTCCATAGACACTGTTTCCAGCATTAAGGGCCAGACTTTAGATTGTGTTTCTTCTCCTGATGGCACGTGTCACTGTTGTCATATAGCTATTTTCTAGTAGATGTCTCTGCCCAAAAAGTACAGAATTGACCAACCACTGAACAGACCAAATCCAGCTCACTGCAAACATTTTCCTTTACTTTTTCAGGTGCACTAGCTCCACCGATGCATGACTTTTTGAATTTACGTCAAATTATGTCTATGGACTGTTGTTTAGGGCCTAATAATTGTAAGATCCTCGTCGCTAGCCTAGTCAGACTTGTTTAGGGGAGTAAATAATAATCTGTCAGATGTCATCTTTGTGATAATCAATACATTTGTACTATGTTTGAGTTTGAAGATATATACTGTACATATATTTGTGTATGCATAATCTCACATCCACCTTCTCCCCATAATTTTGGCATACTTTTTCACATCATTGTCACATTAGGGATTCAAGTTTTTATTTATTTTAGTCCGTTTTAAACAGTTTGCTTTTATTTATATTTGGTGGTTTGGTTTTACTTACATCTAACTGTATGGTGTGGCTTTACCAATACATTTATTTACCCAGAGTAACTGTTATTTTAATCCGTTTTAACACAGATGCAGTTTGACTTTAGTTATATACCGTATTTTATTTATTTATATTGTAGTATAAATAGTGTAGTTCATGTTTTTGAGGGGCACTAGCCCCTCCTATGTCCAGTCTTTTAGGTCAACAATCAATGCAATGCCTAATAACTTGCACAAGTAATGTGGTTGGTCCGAGTAAAAGTTGTATTTCCTGTTGGTTATGTTTGTGTTGATGATGGCGACTCAATTAAATTAGGTTACATGTATATAATATAATATACATATCCACCGACTCTGAAACATGTCATAATTACATCACCTGTAACACAAACATAGAGGACATAACCTACTGCTTTTGACCTGAGTGATCACATTGTGCATTTATATGGGACGTATATGAGACCCCTCACTTCATGAGGTGAAAAGTTCAAATATAAATACATTTATAAGCTATTGTGTGAAATGCGCAAGTTGGCACTCGACAGAGGGGTCCTACTAATTGCCCCAAAGTACCCCAAACTACCCAGAAGTACCCAAAAGCATACCCCAAAGTACCCAAAAGCATATCCCAAAGTACCAAAAAGCATACCCAAAACTACCCAAAAGTACCCCAAACTACCCAAAAGCATACCCAAAAGTACCCAAAAGCACCCAAAGTCCCCAATAGCACCCAAAAGTACGCAAAAGTACCCCAAACTACCCAAAAGTACCCCGAACTACCCAAAAGCATATCCAAAAGTACCCAAAAGCATACCCAAAAGGACCCAAAACTACCCAAAAGCATACCCCAAACTACCCAAAAGCATACCCAAAAGTACCCAAAACAACATACCTGCAGTTGTCATCTTTGAGCATGTTTAGTACTGTCTGAATGTCATTTGCCAGGTTTGTCCTATTACCAGGAGGCTTATTTTCCCTTTATATTTTGCACATGCTTCAAGTCCCTGGGTGCATTTTGGGTTGGGATAGCCACTTTGGCTCATAACTGAAGGACCAACTTAAGGACCACTTCACTTTACGATGTGTCTTCATATAATGGTCCTCAATAATGTACATGATAAAAGACCACCTACTCCACCTACTACTTTCTACTCAGTCTGTAGCCAGGTTTCCATGCGCAAAAACTGCTCTTGCGAAGACAATGGAAAACTTTCCATTCCATAAGTTTCCATTTTGCGCAAAAATACTTTTTCGCTGAAAGGTGCAGATTTTGGAGCGTATCGAAAGAGACTAATGAGCAAATGAGGGATGGAAACAGCTTGCACAAAGACTTCTAATTGGAAAGCATTGGACACGCATTATAGTGCATTTGAAGAGTTCTCTGCCGATGAGAGCATTGTTAATGCAAGTTAAATTTCTACAAAACCACTCAAACGCAGACATCCAAGGAGACTCTCGGAGGAGATGTCCTTGCCCAACATGCAGCCTAAATGTACACTCCCATCATGTTTGTTCATGAAAGTCATAGGGCAACTGCAGGTTTATGTAAAGCCTAAAATAACTTGCGTCTCACGTTACTGACAAAACTGTGCCACCTATTGCTTATTTCCTGAACCAATTTTATTTTTTCCTAGACTCCATGGGTAGTTTGGGATACTTTTTGGGTAGTTTTGGGTATGCGTTTGGGTACTTTTAGGTAGCTTTGGGCGTACTTTTGGGTACTTTTAGGTAGTTTGGGTGTACTTTTGGGTATGCTTTTGGGTACTTTTGGGTTGTTTTGGGTAGTTTGGGTATTTAGGGGTGCTTTTGGGTAGTCTTGGGTACTTTTGGGTATGCTTTTGGGTACTTTTTGGTATGCTTTTGGGTACTTTTGGGTTGTTTTGGGTATGCTTTTGGGTACTTTTGGGTAGTTTGGGGAACTTTTGAGTATGCTTTTGGGTAGTTTTGGGTACTTTTGGGTGTTTGGCCTAGTGTTTTAATTGATCTAATGTACTGTAGTTATCGTTATAGTCACTTTGTTGTTTGTACTTTTCATGCACCTGGGACGTTATCCTCAGCGATGTATCCCAAGGTAATCAGGGCTTCAGCTCTTGCAACATCACAGCCCTCACTCGGGTGAGTCAAGTACCGACTTGCATCCCAGTTTCTACCCTCGATCATTCCCGTTAGGGAAAAACCAGGTTCACCCAATCCATTGGTACACCTCCAGAACTATGCTGATCAATCTGGTGAGGGAAATGAAATGGAGGGACTAGGCTCTGAGGGTTGACTCCTGCAAAGGCCAAGGTAATCCTGGTAGTCTGGGACCTGCCACTTGTAACCTGCCACTGCAATTAGCCCTTCTCAAAACCCCACCCGGTCATTGGACAGTGACTCACTGGGGGACTTAGTGAAGGGCTAATGAAAGAAGAAGGAATACTCAAAATCTAATAAAGATCTTTATTTTTTAGGTTTTAAATAGATTTACAAACCATAAGAAAAAAAGAAAATAAAACAAGGAAAAAAAAAACATCAAGTGATCGTCAAAATATCGACATGTGCATATCAAGGTAGAGATTGTAAACAGTCTTTTTGAAGCGAGAAGGTGAGCATATGGAGGGGAAAGAGCTCATCAGTTCACCAACGGGGTGAAGAAGAGATGCGCTATACGCACAGCGTCAGGTTTGTCAGGGTCACTCAGTTGGGGAAAAAAAAGCTTGCGATTTGTTTCGCATCATTTTTTTTCTGAGGTATTGTCTGGTTTCTCTAGTTAAAGCTGGGGAGTCCCTCCTCCTCCAGTGATGCCTGGGCCAGTCTGAGCTCAGCGAACAGGGTGGGCGGGAGGGCTTTGCACACGCTTAAAATCAACAGTAGCTTTGACAAATGTAATCCCGTTCAGCTGGACAGTGATGCATTGGGGAGGGTCATTCATAGAGTAGTTGCTGTAACGTTAGTCGACTCCTTGACAGCTGAATATCTTGTAATTCAAAGAGCAGGTGAATGTGTGAGTTGCAAAATTGGGATGAGGTATCCATTTGGTTCTGTACAACCTTTTCTGTCTGTTGTGACCGAGTTCGCTAAACTCAGTCACAACAGTTCACATGTTCATAGACCTCCATAATAATGAATAACCTGTTAATTAAATTAACACACTTAATACATAAGGAATAAAAGGAAAACATTGTGGTTCATGCCCCCGTTTGGAAATAAAAATCAAAGCATATCAAAAAGAATGAAAGGAATCAAAAGGGGGGGCATGCCAAGAGCCCATTCACAATTTTTTGTTTTAGAAAACACATCATCTCTGGACAGTGTCAAACCTTTTTTTTAAAAAAACCAGGTCTAAAACCATTCCGTCAACTCATTATAGCATGCCAATACAGAACTACTGTCCACACTAAAGGCCAAAAAGGTCAAGCTGCATCTGTCATGCTTTCACATTTTGTCTACTTAAATGGGCATCTTACTCTGTGAATAACATTCACCCTACCAAACAAAAAAATTAAATTACTTGAAATACTGTCAAATGGCTTTATGCCACCCAGTAGCCTGCGTAAAGACAATACCCCAAGGGTGTTTCCAAGACTTGTAGGCCACAAACGAGGCCATTATTGATGACAAAACTCCATTAAGTCAACAGCACCCTCCCCAATGAATCACACTACCACCAGAACTCTCATGACGCAACAAGGGAGTGCTCACAGATTCAGATACCTCAAGATGGCTGCCAAGTGCAGACAGAACAATTGCCAGAGGGCCTCTAGCCTTTTCACAGACCCAACAGCAGGGGACGTCTTCTCACTGAGAAGGCTGGTGAAATCCCTCAGAAGGGGAAGCTATTCTGGACACACCGGCTCTACTGTGGCCATCAGTGATTTCAAAACTTTTTGATAAAAGTTTAAGGTTTACACCGAGTGCACATCTCAGACACTGTCAGGGTGGGTGCACAGAACCCTGAGGGATCCCGCTTACAGAAAAAAGAACCAAATCTGTGTATGAATACAATCACTGCCACGACTCGACAGAGCCATTGACTTGTATTCTCATCTCGATATTGCAGATTCAAGGACATGTGTTAAGCCTCACTGCAGCTCAAAGTATTAGCTGTGTTGTTAAGACCCATGCATACTTTTTTTTTTTTTTTTTTTTTTAGCAATACAGTGACCATCACCGCAGGATGGGAATCTTTACCAACCCCCGTCATTTCATAATGTAGCGCAACCCTTGTGTAGGTAAAAATAATCTCACCAAAAAGATGTCGTTTTTAGGCGATACGCTTCTCAACGTGGTGGTTGGAAAACTACAGTATGACGTCACTGAGATAAGTCACTCAGTCACCGCTCATCGTGCTCTATGTTTTTACTAACCACCATGGCAGTTAGGTTATCACCTGGAAATTGAGTAGGTGTCCCACTTTAGTCTGTGAAACGCACACTGGACGTTCAGTTGGACTGGCTTGTACTACTACCAACAACCTTGACAGGCTCAGACTTCAGCTCAGATGGAAGCGGCAGAGTGACCAGCATTGTTGCTGTATAGTCAGTCCATAACCAGATCCATGTGGAACATGTGGGAGATTCCTCGGAGGAGGAACAGAGGCCATGTCTGACCACATGGTCTCTACTCCAAGCAGAGGAATCGAGCCGCATTCGGAAGGTGCGCTCCGAGATGGCTAGATGAGCTTGAAAGCGACCACTGCATATTAAAACATTTTTACTACGGTACACTCGAGAACTGACTGCATAGGTCTCAAATACAGTACATCGGATTTCACAAGTAGGAGCTTCATGTCATGACGCACTCATTTGTAAATGAATTCAGGCCACTGGTAGTATGTATGGGCTCTAAAAGCCAATGTATACTTGGAACATTTCAACAGCGTGTCTTGCCAAAAAATAACAGATTTTCAAGTGTGGGGGAAAAAAAAGAAAGAAAGGTGACACCACGCCGCATTATCGACATGAGAATCTGTTATTTCCGGAGAGTGACAAGGCTGTGTGACAAACTATAAATTAGGCTTCATGGAGAAGGCAGAGTGGCAGTAAGGACAGGACGGGAATACCCGTTTCAAGCCATATGACGACTCATTTTGCTAGCAAAAGGCGTTTTTGTTATCCTAGAAACCTTGTTTACATAATTCACAGATAGGATAAGAGTTGATCAAAAACACCAATGCTAAGAGTCTGTTCTCAATCCAGGAGAGAGCTGCGAGAGTTCCACCAGAGGCATTAGTAAGCCTAAATCTCCCCACAGGCTGGTACACAGTAAAAATCCTCAGTTTGCAATTTATCTACTTGCACCGATGCGTCTCAGGGTTAAATGAGGGATTTATTTTAAATTGAATAATTGAGGATTTCGCCATGTCCGTTTGCTTGGCTTAGATGAAGCACCCAGACAGACATTAATGGTTGTTTGTTATAGCAAATCGGATCTAGGAAAGGAAGCGCGGGAAGGCACAAAGGAGTAAACCTATTTGTGTTTTTGACATGGAACACCTCAAAGCAGCCCCAACCATGGATTTTCTGGAAGGTCAAAGGTGAAACACATCAGTGCATCATATGGCGGTAAAAAAAAAAAAAAAAAAAGACAGGTTAGAGCTCTCACACAGGTGAGTTGAGCCTGTGTGAGCCATTATTCTAAATTACCTTCCTTACACACCGCTTAGCTCCATCATCTTGATAAACAAATGTCAGAGTTTCCTCTAAAGGAAGTCAGCAACAAGAGTCATGATGAATTTTAGTCAACAGAAATAAAGGGGTGGGGGCAGTCTTAAAGAAATTGGTTTAGTTAATTCCATCCAGTTCTTTAACAGTGGTGCAAACAAACAAGCAGAAAATGCAATAAAAAAAAAAACCTCTGTATGACGCAACACTACCTTACGCTGAACGAAACCCTGTGCGCTGGGCAGTGATCGCGTGTGGAAAAAATAAAACTCTACTCTAAAGACAAAAGATAAGAAAAAACACATGAAAAGCCAAAGAATAATATTTTAAAAAAAAGCTTTTGCAGCTTCCCATTCTCTCAAACACATGGTGGATGTTCGTTTGTGTTGTGTCCGTTTTTAGCGTGCAGGTTTCCGTGGCTGCACCTTTGGAGGAGGGTTGGGGGGCAGTGGCCGTGGTTTTCTGGACCCACTGAAAACTCATCTTTCAAGATTTACAAACATTAATTATTCTAAGCCTAGAATCAATGACCATAAACCTTTAGGGGAAAAAAGAATGAAAAAAGAAGGATAATTATATGATAAGCTACATTTAATAAATAGTTTTTGATTCTGTTAAAAAAAGAAAAAGAAAAAAAAAACACTAAACAAAGGTCATGGTCATAAAATAAGTAGTCACACCTGCACTTAAAGTGTAGTGTGCATACGACAGGTTTACATAGCAGACAGGATAAGGATAGCAACCATCAGACAGAATAGACGCATGGCTTCAATTTAGACAGGGCAAATCCCAGGATGGGACAACCTGTGGTCCTTGAAGAGGATCCAGGGTGGTCCCCATACAGCTAAATGCAAATGTACCCTTAGAGGTCTGCAAATCTTGGGTGTTTACTCAAGAGTTAAATTATTTAATTTTCAGAAGTCTAAACAATCAGAAAATGCAGAGAACTTGTTGTTTGATCAGCGTTCGGCTGTTATCGCTTCTGAATGCAGTTGTGGACTAAAACGTTTGGTTTTGGCCCAAAACTCTAGTCTTAGGTCTGTCATCAAAATGGTTGTCTGTGGCTAGAATGCTGAATAAATAGTGGGTCCTGGTGTCAAAACGGTTGAAAACCCGTTGGCACGAGAGAAAAGGTGCATGCGTCAGAGGATGGGCTCGATTCCGGGCTCAAAATAATTGGTATAAATATTTTTTAATCAAACCTGGAGGGGGAAAAAAATGAACGACTGATTATTCAGTGGGTCCAGAAAAACCCACCCACACTTCTATGCTCTATATAGGAAGATGACTGGTGGGATAGGGATCGATAAAGGCGACGGGCAAAGCAAGAGATTAAGTTCAGTTTGTGACGACGGTAAAGGGGTGGGCGGGCAGGGAGGTGGGCGGGGCGAGGGGACGAGGTCAGGAGTCCTCGGTGCCCGAGTCGTCATCGTCATCATAGCAACAGTCATGGTCGCCGTCGTCCTCATCCTCGTCGAGGTCCTCGTCGTCATAGTAGTCGTCGTAGAAGAGGTTGGAGCCGTCGTCGGTGGGCGGGGCGCGCGTCACCACGCAGTACTCCGCCAGCGTGGTGGGAACCTTGACGCCATCGCGCTCAGCCTCCGCCTTGGTGGCGTGCACCTGTTTCCTATGGGGGGTGGGGGGGGCACACTTTAACTATTTTCACTTTTCACAAACTGAAAAAATAAATAAAGAAACAACAGCATTCCATTGAAGTTTTTTTTATTAGTGTTGCATTCACATGGAATCGGGCATTCGGTAATTGGTAGATGGCAAATCAGAACTCATTTTAACGCCGGTAGCTGGCCATTTGCCATCCACCCCTTGCCTGATTCCATGTGAATGCAACATTGGCCAACACTCAACACTCAACAGATACATAGCCTCGACACCCAGGCTTTCATTTTCGTCCGCCTTGCGCGAAAACGGAAAGCCTGGACTAACGCACGTTGGAAAGTGGCCTTGAGGGGAGTGTCAACCTTCCGGGGTGGGCGTCGCTCTAAATGATGTGACGTAGAACAGCAGTGGACGGGCGTGGGAGGGGCCGGAGATGACGACACGTTAGTGAGATCAAATCAGAGCGCAGCACTTCCGCCGTGTGGATCCCACGACACCCCCGCCCCCCGAGGCCAAAATCATTGAGGGCTAGACCAGGCTAACAGATACACAACTTGGCTTGCCTTTCTTCGACACTGGCATATGACATAGTAAGGTATTAAAAAGAGTAAAGACAGCCCATGACATGCTGCCAATAGTGAAGTAAAATAGTTCCTACTTAATGATCTCTGCGTATTCCCGGTCCTTGCCCTTGCTGTCCCTCCACTTGCGGTACATGACTGAGGCGTCCACGTTGGCTGGGGAGAAGGTGTTTGGCTCGTTGAGCAGCGAGATGACACTCAGCAGGATGGTTCTGTTGGGGAGACAGATTAAACACCTCAGCAACTAGCCCGACGCTGCAGTGTGCATCGTCCTCGTATTGCAAATGGTGCATTTATATAGCACATTTTATCCAAGGTGCCCACCAGACAGACAGAGTGACAGAAACCATGCAAGGCACAAACAAGGTTTGGACACTTTCCAACTAGGTTAATTCATTTCAATGTAAATATGAAAACCTTTGAGTTACCATCCGGCTGAGCCACCACCGTAACCGTAGCTAAAAATGGCAATTACTACATTTAATTACCACACCATTTAATTGCACAAAATAATTTGCTCCTTTTCCAGTTCTGCATTAAACTAGCATCCCCAATTCCAGCCAGGGTCAAACGTTCAGTCTAAATCCAGCTAACCTTGTGGCCCATGCAGGCCCCAAGCACCCTGCTGTGCAGTGGTTATCTTTATAATCTCTCTGGTGATTTAAGCATGCACATGTTCCTGTGTTTGTTGCGATCGCAACCTCAAGCCATAACCTATTTTAAGAACTGTAGTTTGACGGTGCAGCGTGGAGAGATGTGCATTCAGCAACGCTCAACCGACTGATCTCCCGACTACATTCAAGATATGGTCTGTGGTAGTCCGGGGGACAAGGGTTGGCATGTTGAGAGCTCGAGAACGCACAAGAAAAGCTGCATGTCAGGGTATGGCGGTAGGAGAAAAATGTGTTAAAGGAAAGAGAGAGGCTTGTCTTATTGCACCGTCTATTGTCTTGCACTGTGGAAAATGGAAACGCTATTTCATCCCTGTATATGTCCTGACATACACTGGAGTGACAAATAAAAAACCTTGAACCTTGAGAAAGCCAGACAGGAAGAAAGAAAGAAACGGAGAACCTCAATGTAAACAAGTCTTAGTGATTTTCTGTGTTTTATCCTCTTAGCAGACCTTGTATTGAACTGTGCTTTCACCAAACTGTGCTTTTTCTGCAAGCTGATAAAACTTTCAATGAATCCATGTCAAATGGTAAACAAAGACAGGTGTGTGCTACCGTAGTTGAGTCTTTAAGCCCCAGAAACTTCCGTCATCTCTAATGTCATGCGCCTTATTGATTTGGTCTCTTTGCTCCAAGAGCAAAGCGTTGTTGAGGACAATTCAACAGGCCGCTAGCTTGTGCTTCTACTGTACTTTTTAACTGCAACGTTATGAATATTTGATGCTGTAGTGTTACATTCTATATTGGTTTATTTATTTAAAGTCTAAACCGAAAGAGAGGGAGAGAGAGAGAGAGAGAGAAAGAGAGAGAGAGAGCAGGGGAGTGACATGCATCAAAGGTCTGACAAGTCCATGAATCAAACAGGGCAAACCAATCCATCAGGCAGCAAAGCCTACTGTATGTGTAGGTGCAGCAAGATGTGCATAGTAACAGGACGACACCTTTGGTGATTGTCACTTGAATTTCATTGGTTATCGCCTAATTCACCTGCTATCACAGAATGATCAGTATCAGTATGTTTCTCAGTGGTGCGCAAACTTCTTCCATGGTCAGGACCCCCAGAATGATATGTAATTGGCCGCAGAGCACCATCTCGAAATATGTTGTTCCAGCGGAACCAAAAATGTTCGTGGCACATTTTCAGGATTTTTCTAATATAGCAGCACTTTATGCTGAACGTCTTGTTGTAGACATCGTTTTGTAGTCATGACTCATCATCAGGCCAGAATCATCAATCTGGAATTTCCTTTCCCTCAAAATGATTTCTCCCAATGAAAGCCACAGGCTACAGGAGAATGAGGCACACTTTTATTGTTATTCTTCCGGTTTGGGGGAAAGGAAGTTCCAGGCCGGATCACATGGCAGTCTTCTAACACAGACCAGGCTTTCCTCCAGGGTGGAAGGCAGCCTGGTGACGTGAGTTTGGTGTCTGCATAAAAACAGAAACTTTTCAGAGAGAGAAAGAGACACAATGGGGAGCACTTAGGGGGTTTGAACAAAAGTCTGCCCACACGCAAGTGTTTGAAATAAGGCATGAATAATGCAACATGTTTGACTGTTTGCTGCATCTACAGGGCAGTAATTTAGAGATGATAAAATGTGCACCGTTTTATAAGCCAGTCTGAAGAAAAGGTCAGTCGGTGACCATGGAGTCCATAATGTGGATATATTTTAAACAATACAACAACCTGTGGAGATCATAGGCCCTCTGCATCCATATAAATATAGTAGCATTTTAAAGAAAGGCTTTTGATAAACTTGGGAAATGACCCCATCTTCTTTGAGGGTCAAAGTTTTATGTGGAAACTTGATAAAGGGATTGCCAAAAGACGGGCAAATGCTTGGCTTTGACACACCCTAGTCTTAAGACAATCATCCCAGGATTAGAACAGAAGTGCCCTGAACACAAGCCAGTAGATCAGGGCGAGAGTGGCCAATACAGCGGCCGTTTGGGAGCTCAGAAATCCCCCAGAGTTAGTATCCAAGTGTCCTTGAGCAAGACACTGAACCCATAATTTCTCCCCATGTGCAGGTTGGTGCCCTTGCATGGTTTCCCCTGCCATTGGAGAAAACCATGGATAAAAGCGCTGCAGTATATGAATGTACCGGTATATGAATATTTATTCTATTAGGAACCTTCCAAGTACCTGACATTCTGTGTGGGGTTCCATCTCTCTGAAGGCAGCTCTCCACTCTGTGGGTCATCTACTGGGGGGTGGAGGATAGAGATGCACACATCCCCATTCTGGTAAACACACACACAGCCTTTCAGTAGACGTTCATAGCAGGTAGACTGCTGTTGAATTGTAGACATTCATAGCATGTAGACTGCTGTTGGATTGCATTTGTCATTGAGCATTGAAACAGATTTCTGTTTACTTTTAGACTTCATAAACAACTATCTCGCAGAGTCGACATGACAAATTACAAGACATAGCAAGTAAGGTGCGCAAACGCATCTTACTTGCGCAGGAAGCAAACGCAGCTCGTGCCATGTCCAAATATGGACTTTGCATCTTTGGACATGCCTGACCCAGGACCCAGAATCTGTCAAATTGTGTGTGAGACACCCCCCCCCCCCCCCCCCCCCCCCCACACACACACACACACACAAGACCTGGCTTCCATAGTAATGGCTCACTGCATTTGCAATAATGTCCCAATACTAGATGGAATTTTATACTTGAAGGCACGCCATCATCATGTCCGTACAGACATTGTGTCCTCTTAACTTTTATGACTAATCACCTGCTAATCACCTTGTCTGAGGTGATCCATCGCCAAGCAACAGTCATGACTGTTGGACCGGCGTATAGTACCAGGCCTTTCTAGACATCTTGCTGTGTGCATTGTAGCCACCCCCTATGAGTCTAACTCTAAGGCTTAGAGCAGGGGTTTTCAACAATTTTGACACCAGGGACCACTATTTCTTCAGCATTTGAGCCACGGACCACCATTTGGTGACATTTTAGCCCCACAGACCCGAAAACTTTTTTTGGGGAATTTTGGGAAACAAAACAGTCAAACATACAGATCAAAATTACCTAATCTTCTACATTCTCTAGTTGTGTAGACTTGGGCTAATTCGCATGATGAATATTTTAACTCTTGAGAGTGTAAAAATGAAACCAAATGGACCCGCAAGGGTCCATTTGGTTTCATTTTTACGTTCTCAAGAGTTACATCTGGTTAACCAACTTTGCTGGGGACCACCTGGAACCCTCTCAAGGACCACTGGTGGTCCCCGGACGACCTGTTGAAAACCCTGGCTTAGAGTACCGGTAACATACTGTACATTTACTTAAAAAGGTAGATTTATGAGGCCATTTCATCTTAGGCCTTGAGAGGGACATCTGAGATCAAAGATTCAGAAATCCAATTACCTCGTAGATGTTGGGGTGCCACATTTTGGTGAGGAAGCGGAAGGCGGGAGGCGAGTAAGGATAGTCGATGGGGAACTTCATCCGAGCCTGTGAGAAAGAGAGAGCGAGAGAGAGATGGAGGCAGATAGGAGTCGGACGAGAGAAAATAGGGGAAATGGCCATTAGTGATGCAAGAAGAGGCAGAGACTGACAGGGAACTGGAACAGAGGACTGCTGTAACTGTATCCTGTATCCCACCTTCTGCCAAATAATCTCTATACTCACCGAGTCGGCCTAGTACACATTTTTGAGGGGAGTTAGCCCCTCCTATCCAGCTTTGAGGGTTTGCATAAACACAAACATTGAAAGCCACTGACAACTAGATCAGCACAAACTTGTGCGTTGCGCACAAGTAGGCCATGGCCTATTTGTGCGTGAGATGACAGACTGCGCACCAGTCTCTTAACTTGTGCCCGCTCCGCTAATACAGGTAATGAATGGCCAGTTTTGAGTTTGTGTGAACACAAACATTGAAGACAAAAAGTGAGGACGAAAATTGTGCTTGTCCAGATTGAGATGACGTAGGGAAATGACAAGAGTGCCCACCCACTTCACACAGACGTGATTATTTTCTTAAAGTCAGTAATCCCAACTTCCCAAGGTTCATAATGAAAAAGAGCTAGTTCATTTCATGTCTTTATCTCGGTCATGATTTAACAAAGCAGTTGAACGTTCACAGAATAAACGTGATATTCTTTTGTTACAAGCGAAACAGACCGAAACTTATTATGCATCACCTCATTAATATTTAAAATAACTGGCACATAAAGATGTAAAGGAAACCAGTGCAAAAAAGAAAAAGTATCAGCAGTGCTGTAAACAAACTGAGCAGAACGAAAAGAAACATCCGAAAAGTTCCAATTGGGCTGAGCAAAAGAAAAACACCACATGCTTTTTGTCCCTGTGACTGTCTGCCTCATTGAGGTCTTTCTGCGAGTGTATGAACTCCACCATGGTAAATGTGCCCTGCGACTGCGTGCAAGCATGGACACAGTCCCAGGGTAATTGAATCCACTACAGTGCACTAGCACCATGGACGTACCAGGGGCGGATGTAACATGTCCCATTTGGGGGGGCAAGAGAGCATGTTGGAGGGGCAAGAGAAAATTGTATGGGTGCGGTTTCATCGCCCGTGGCGCGAAGCGACACGGGCGATGAAACCGCACCCACACCATTTTCAGTTTATTAGGCAATTAAGCATCAATAATAACATCAGTTGTTGTTGAAGTTGCAACAGACACACAGCATGCATAAAGCTAAAGGTCTGACTCAGAGTTTTCTGTTTTCAATGATGAAATGCTGTTGGTTTAGTGGTGCCAAAATGGCAGTTAGTTAGTAGCAGTAGTAGTGTTTCAAATCATTTTAATTATAAGCAGTTTAATTTGAAATACATTTGAAATTTGGGTCGTTTGCATGCCATCATGTTTGGTGGGGCAGTCAGGTCATTTAGGGGGGCATTGCCCCCCCCATGCCCATGCCTAGATCCGCCCCTGGGACGTACAGAGACAGAGAGATAGAGCAGCTGCCTTGCAGAGACACACAGGAGTCTCCATGAATGCACTTCTCAAACAAAAGACCTACATTATTCTACAGCACGCTGGTGATTGACGAGCATCTACTGAATGAAAAGGGCTTACTACGCCATCCTGCTGATTCGGGGGTTTTAACGCCGATTGCAAAGAAACCCGAGTAGCAGGGGATGACACTAAGGTCTCCGAGGCACTTGCCCATCGGGCAAGTGCAAGTCAGGTTCTACTTGCCCTCAGGTCATGGTCACTTGCCCCCCAAAAATATATTGTAAATTTTGCATTTAAGTTCCTACTTGGGTGTTTTAAACCAGGGGGTTTTCAACACGTGGTCCCTGAGAGGGTTCCAGGTGGTCCCCAGCTAAGTTGGTTAACCAGATGTAACTCTTGAGAACGTAAAAATGAAACCAAATGGACCCTTGCGGGTCCATTTGGTTTCATTTTTACACTCTCAAGAGTTAAAAATCATCATCTTAATTAGCCCAGGTCAGGTCGCAATGACCAGCTTAAGACAAATTTATCTTGTGTTGTGTTATAGTGCACTAAGGGCACTAAGGGCAACCAGGTAGCAGTCTTCACTTGCCCCACCATTTTTTTTACTTGCCCGGGGCAAGCGGGCAAGTGTTAGGGTCAAGCCCTGCCTAGTAATAGTGTTTGTGGATTAATGGATGGGATGGGGAGGAGGGGGTTCTGAGATAATGACAGTGTAATGCAATACTGTCGTCAGTGCAGGGCTGTTTGGTTTTTCAGCTGCTCTGCAATGTGTGGAGCTTATAGCAAACCCAGCAGCCGAGAGCACACTAGGTAAAGAATAAGAGATTGTTGGTTGCCTTCTCTTCGCCCCACAATGAAAGATCTACACACTATCTGCCATTTAAATGAAAACCACAGCATTATAAAGCAGTAGTTTCATCCCAGGGACCACCATTTATTCAGCATTTGAGCCACAGACCACCATTTCAGGACATTTTAGCCCCACAGACCCCAAACATTAGAGATTTCTCTTTGCTTTTGCCCACAATTCTAGCCTGGATTTGGGAAAACGAAACGGGCAAAACATACAGAACAAAATGAACATCAATCTTCTAGTTGTGTAAACTTTTAACTCTTGAGAGTGTAAAAATGAAACCAAATGGACCCTTGCGCGTCCATTTGGTTTCATTTTTACACTCTCAAGCGTTACATCTGGTTAACCAACTTAGCTGGGGACCACCTGGAACGCTCTCAGGGACCACTGGTGGTCCCCGGACCACATGTTGAAAACCCCTGCTTTACATAACATGGCCCATTGTGTTCTGGGCATTTGAGCCATAGACCACCATTAACGAGATTTGGCCTCTCAAATCCAAAACAAATATTGTCGTCTTCTTTCCATGCTGTACATACTGCATTGATGGTATAACAGGGAAATCAAACACTGATCAAAACAACAACAAAACTCTTGACCCATACAGGTCCATTTGGTTAAATTTGATGCTCCACCTGATGTGTGACTGGTAGAGGTAGTCACACTACAGATAAATCAAATCAAGGAAGGACAAACTCAAAACAAAACAAGTTCTATGCCAGAACATATAGCAGAGGACAATGACAGGAGCGTATGCTTGTGTGTAATTTGTTGTATATTAGGCATTCACTTGTATCTTGATGTATAGTGATTTGATGCACTGATCATTGAGGAGTTTTTGTACTACCATTATTATAGGACCAGGCTTGCCCGCTCCAGCTGTCACTGCAACACAAGACAAGCTGTGACACACACACAGGTTTTATAATAAAATCCTATTGTCCAAAGAGCGTGTGTGTGTGTGTGTGTGTGTGTGTGTGTGTGTGCACAGAAAAGAAAGACACTCCTCCCATTCCAGAGGGCAATCCAGGGGGGGTGAGGGGGTGGGCGTTCTGCCTATAGAAAATACACACATTTACTCACATATACGTCACACTCACAGCATGCAACCCAGGGACGGATGTAACATTTCCCATTTGGAGGGGCAAGAGAACATGTTGGAGGGGCAAGAGAAAATGGTATGGGGGCGGCTTCATCGCATCGATGAAGCCGCACCCATGCCATTTTCAGTTACAGGACTTTTAATAGGCAAGCAAAGCATCAATAATAACATCAGTTGTTGTTGAAGTTGCAACAGACACGCAGCATGCATAAAGCTAAACGTCTGACTCAGAGAGTTTTCTGTTGTCAATGCTGTTGGTTTAGTGGTGAGGTGACACAGCTGTAGTTAGTTAGTAGCAGTAGTAGTGTTTCAAATCATTTTTAATATAGACACTTTAATTTGAAATATCTTGGGTTGTTTTGCATGCCATCGTGTTTGGTGGGGCAGACTGGGCATTTAGGGGGGCTTTGCCGCCCCATGCCCATGCCTAGATCCGCCCCTGATGCAACCCCCTGCTGATACAACCCCCCCTTACACAAACACACACACAGCCATACACATGGTAGCAGTTGCTGATTCGGCATGGTCAGCTGGTGCTCCCGACACAGAGCCAAATGTATGGCCGGGGGAGGTGGGGAGGGAGGGAGGGAGATGGAGGGTGTACTGTGTGGGCGTTGGGGGAAGGAGTGGTGGGTAACTGGAGGGATGGCAGCGTGGTGGTGGGATGCCGGGACTCAGGAGTGGTGTTAGCAGGGGCGGATCTAGGCATGGATATGAGGGGGGGGGGGGCAATGCTCTCCTAAATGCCCAGACACCAAACATGATGGCATGCAAAACAACCCAAGATATTTCAAATTAAAGTGCTTATATTAAATGATTTGAAACACTACTACTGCTGCTACTAACTAACTACAATCGTCTCACCACTAATTAAACCAACAGCGTTTCATCATTGAAAACAGAAAACTCTCTGAGTCAGACCTTTAGCTTAATGCATGCTGTGTGTCTGTTGCAACTTCAACAACAACTGATATTATTTGATGCTTATACTTGCCTAATAAAAGTCCTGCAACTGAAAATGGTATGGGTGCGGCTTCATCACCCATGGCCCCATAACATTTTCTCCTGCCCTCCCCCCAATTGGGAAATGTTACATCCGCCCCTTGGGTGTTAGAGAGGATTTCCAGATTTTCTACCAAAGAGGGCTTGTGATCAACATACAGTATATATATATATATATATATATATATATATATATATCATTTATCCATGTTGCCACGCTGCATTTTAATCTAGAGCATGTTATAATGCCTGTTATAATTCGTTGCATTATGTACTGTATGATCCCTTCATCATGTCCTTATTTTGTCTTCACAGTAGTAGTCATGTAGTAGCAATGCAGGACTAGATATGACAAATCACAAATATACAAAGTCAACGATACATTTAATAATTTATCTGAGATAGCTACTATGGATTCTGCTATTTTTGAAGAAGGAAAAAAAAAGCATGGACATTTTAACATGAAACGCTTCATCATCATGCCCAAAAAAAGATTGTAGTGTCATAGTCTCGGCCAAATTTGCCAAACATGTAACAATTGTAACAGGCCTATATAGTCACACACAGTGTGAATTTACAGTGTCAATCAGTCTCACTGTTGGTCACTAAATTAGTTTGACTGTATGGTACTAGTTTCTGTACAGGCATCATAACTTGGCATAGAGAGCCTGGAATCATAACCACATGGTTGCCCACTGTGTGTGTGTGTGTGTGTGTGTGTGTGTGTGTGTGTGTGTGTGTGTGTGTGTGTGTGTGTGTGTGTGTGTGTGTGTGTGTGTGTGTGTCAGGCTGGATGGTCAGGGTGGAAACAGTGACGGAACCCCAACAGAATGCAATGCTGTGTTTGTAGAAAGAAAAGCAGCCATCACCATCAAAATCATCACAAAGAGCCAGCGTCCTTTTAGAGTTCATAGGGTTCAAGCCAACATTGCGCAAATCTGGAGTTTGGCAGTTTGGCACAGATGTAAACAAACAAGTCAGTGAACAAGTCACACATAGCAGCCAACCAAAAGAGAGTAAAGAGCCCTGCAGTGTCCAACCTGAACAGTTCTAATAAGCACCAAAATAGTACCAAATGGTAAATCAGTGTATCTACATCAGTTTTATCCGAAGCAATTGTGGACCAATTGACAAACATTGTTCACATGTGTTTGTGAATGGGTGCATAATATATGATTATGCAAGGCAGCATCTTGCTCAAGGACACTTTGACACCAACTCTAGGGGAGCTGGGATCGTACTGGGAACCTCATGGTTCCCATCTAGCCGCTCTACCCCTGAGCCACTGCTGTACTGGCAAGACGTTGTGAAGAGCATTGTGAAATGCATTTGGAGGTAAACCAATTTCATCACCGATAGAACAGTTCTCTGGGTTTTTCTTTTTGGGTTTTTCATTTTCATGCGCATGCTTGTACAGTGAGCATGCATTGTGTGTGGACTGTGAACCTAACGCAAGACTAAACCGACTGCTGGAATGGAATCAGCAAACCTGGATCCAATACAATGGTAAGAAAAGAAACAAGTTTCATCATGCAACCATTTTCCGTGTTAATAATTGTGTTTAGTTCGTCAGGGGGGTTGGAATGGTGCCAGTGAAAACAACCGGTGGCAACAGGCCAGCGAGGGAGAGAATAAGACCCTCATGCACAGGCCAACGTTTTGGGCCCAATGAATTATATTAACATTTAATCACTGAAGAACATCTTGTTGCCAGGAAACACTTTGAAGATGGGCAACACTCCAGCCAGTACAAAAAGCGCGATTCAGGGTCAAAAATTGATTCTCAGTCCTTTCAGAACGTAATAAGTTCCTGGTGTATCACCACTTTGAATGCAATCAGGGAGTCACTGCTAACAAAAGGCCAGTGGAAACACCCAGACAGCAGGCCAGGCACTGACTGGGATATCCTTGCCTTGAAAGGTGAGTGGCCAAGAGGCCTCATTACCAGTGTTGGGTATCGTTACTTTATAAACTAACGACGTTAGGTTATTGGACTACTGCCCCCTAAAACTAATCTCGTTAAGTTACAAGTTACTTTCTATAAAAAGTAACGTAATAGATTATTTTCCGTTATTTTCCGTTCCTGAACACAATTAAAATACCCCTTTTCTCTTTGTTTTTAACGTATGCACAATTTAGTTGCATTGTATTACCAGTGCATGAGTCGCATTCCATGTTGCACACATGACATGAACCACCACCGACAACTAGTCAACAGTGACACCATGTCACCCATCACCCACTATGAACTAGGTTGCTACAGAGTAGGCTATGTCAGATCCACAGTAGTCCTACAGACAATATTATGCTGTACTCGGTACAACCAGTCAGATAGCATAATGATGCCCTCTCCACGCTGCGCAATGACAACAACCTGCAGGCTTCTCTTCCCATCGTAACCCAGCCTATGAACTACACAGTAGTCTATAGGCATATAAGACAAGGCACGGCGGCCAAACAATGAATTAAACATTACTCACCTAATAACGCAGCCAGAGTTTATAGCCGATTCCCAATCGAGAGTGCGCGTGTTAATCCAAAAGTTAATCCAACAGTGTACGGCGTCATTGTTTACAACTTTCAGCAAGTCGCGCATACAGTAGCTGCTTCACTACGCAAGCAGCCAGCGGACTTCCTCTTTCTTCCTTTTCAAAATAAAAGATTCATACTAGAGTATAACTACACACCAGCTAGACAGTAGGTTTACTTTTATTTCTTAGGCGGATTTACAGGATGTGCAGACAGAAAATGTAAACTACGCACATCACTCGCAGAAGGATGAAGCCACAACGTGCAGTCGGCTTATTCTACCATAACAGAAGGAGGAATATACGCTACAACACCGGGCAATCTCAAGAAAATGAATTGCGACGAACTATAGTAACGAGTTACTTTTTTGGAAATGTAACTAAGTAACTAACTACTAAATTGCAAAAATAACTCGTTAGGTTACTCCGTTACTAATAAAACTAATCTGACTACGTAACGAAGTTATCAATAACGGCGTTATCCCCATCACTGCTCATTACAGGCACCACCAACATGGATGCCTGGAAGAAGGCAATGGTATTAGTTTTCACCATGCTGGCTTAATGAAGGACCAGGCAACACTTGAGCCAGAGGTTTGAGTCACAGTGGTACGAGCTGGATGCATGCGAACAGAGGCACACAGCCGCACACACATGCTGGATGTATGTGAAACAGACTGACAGACACATAAGAACTAACAGTAGTAGGTCAGTGGTGTGTTAGTTGACTCCTAAAATAAACAATGGATTTTGTAAACATCTTCCACCGTGAAGAACAAGGGGAATAACCTCAACTTCCCCCATTACTACTAGATAAGTTAAGGGAACCAGGGGAGGGGAAGATAAACTAATCAGGAAAAAGAAAAGATGGTGAAACAAGAAAGGCCAACTATAGATAGATACACATCAGCGATTTAACTACATCAGCATTTGGTATAAACATTGGCACAACTCCCAGGGTTAAGGTAGTCGGTATATTTAACTGATGCTGCTTCATTAATGTCAGCATAATTTATTACAGTTAATGCACATTGCAAAATAATTAAGTGGGGCGGCCATTGTGGCATATTAGCTACAAAGTGTCACTAAGCAGAGATATGCAGGTGTGTTAGTAATGTTTCTCTGACTGTATTCAGGCTGTTATGGATGTACCAACCAACTGACATAAAGGGAAAATGAATTTGACTGCCAACAGCACAATTGCCACGGGTAAATACCATATCAATTCAAAAGGGGTAAGAGGAATGGACTATCATGGTATTATCACTCATCGAATAGAATACGAAGGTTATTGTCCATCAAGGCAGAGAATCCATTTCACACAGACGGCTCACATGGCTGGCAGGGATAGGAGGCAGGCGAGGCAATGACGGCTGGGAGGAGAAACTTTCCATGGCTGCAGGAGGAAGGCTGAAACCCTGGCCTACCCGCCCCAACTGACACCAAGCCCCTAGGCTCAGTTCCACTCAGATCGATGGGGGGAGGGGGAGCTGAGGTGAGGGAGGTAGAAAGGAAGAAGAGAGGTAGTGAGGAGTGACGGCGGTACCGCCCCGAAGCCAAGGCAGACGCTATGAGCCGGACAGGGGAAAAGGACGAGAGGGCATCAGGGGTGTAGTGGAGGGGGAAAGCGGGGGGACGGCGTCCCCCCACTTCTCACATCTAGTTTATTTGGGGGGCAAAAGTAGGCCTATGTTATGTTGTTTTTTTTGTCTTGTCATTTACTTTTATGGATACAATTAATTGCATTGTAAACAATCTTTCTGAATATGATACCGTATACTTGTTTTAATAGCGCGTCTGTGTGTGTGTTGCGCAAGTGTACGCAAATGCGCATGCAAATGCAAGTGTGCATGCACGTGTCTTAAAGGGGAATTCCACTCATTTTCATTATATGTCATTAATATACCTTAGAGATGTTGTGTGGGCAACTGGGCATGGTACAAAAAGTTAATGAGATTCCTTTTTTATGAGAGCGTACAAATGTACGCTCCCAGAAAAAAAATGAAAATGGGTGGAATTCCCTTTTAAAGAGGCGTCCCCGCACTTCTAAAAGTCCCACTACAACACTGGAGGGCATGAAAACATTGGTGGGATAGCACCATGGTCTTTGGAGCTAGCTAGTGAGATGTGATTGTGAACTATTGTGAGATGTGATTGTGAACTATTGTTGGACTTCACAGTACAGGGCCAACACTGAACATGCTGTAAAAAAAGAAAAGTTATAAATATCTACTTATGAACCCACTAGAGAAGGAAACATTATCAGCATCACAAGCTAAGCATGTGCTCATGCATGCGTGTAGAATTGTGGTTTAGGCCAGGAATTCGGAATCTCCCCGGGACCCAAACTAATGAAAATAGTTCAAATAGCTTGGGTTTTTGCACTTGTTGATTGGCTATTTCAGTACCACTTTTGTTTTCCAATCCATAAAACTGCTTAGATTTTTTCCTATAATTTATTCATGTATTTTTTTTAAACACAATTAAAACCAAAATGTGGGAAGCTAAAAAGGACCGATAACGATATGTCCATGACCCACAAATGGGTCCCAACTGACTGTTACACACACAGACACAAACACACTGAGCCCTGCGGACATACAGTAAAACGGCAACAACATGCCTGCCGATATCAAGCAGCAACAGATACTGGGAGGAGAGGGAGGAACAGTTGCTTCAGGAATATCAACCGTGTAACGTGTGTGTGTGTGTGTGTGTGTGTGTGTGTGTGTGTGTGTGTGTGTGTGTGTGTGTGTGTGTGTGTGTGTGTGTGTGTGTGTGTGTGTGCGTGTGGTTCACGTCTCTCAAGCTGGTGCAGGAAAAACAGGATCAGGCCATGCCCGTCAGAATGTGCTAGCCTCAGCATGGCTGTTCCAACGTGCAGGGGTGGGAAGTAACTCAGGGGCGGATCTAGGCATGGGCATGGGGCGGCAATGCCCCCCTAAATACCCAGTCTGCCCTCCCAAACACAATGCCACGCAAAACAACCAAGATATTTCAAATCAAAGTGCTTATATTTAAAATGATGTGAAACAATCCTGCTGCTACTAACTAACTACAGCTGTGTCATCAATAAACCAACAGCATTTCAACATTGAAAACAGAAAACTCTCTGAGTCAGACCTTTAGCTTTATGCATGCTGCGTGTCTGTCGCAACTTCAACAACTGATATTATTGATGCTTTACTTGACTAATAAAAGTCCTGTAACTGAAAATGGTATGGGTGCGGCTTCATCGCCTTCATCAGATAGCCGGTACAAAAAAAAAACATCCCATGGCTCAGAGGCTGAGAACAATCCTGCAGAAATAATACAGCAGCTACCAATTAATTAACGATAGGTCAATTCTTGTTTACTTCCACTAAACCTCACAGGGACATTTTATTGGACTTTTTTAACACCACCACATTAATTTTAAACTAGAGGACAGTGTATAATGTGCATAGTAGCCTCTAAGGTCTTCCCTTGCTAACTACATCTAAAAGAGAGATGGAGATACAATATCACAGAGAGAAACACACACAGGGAAAAAGGAGAGGGGGAGAGAGAGAGAGAGAGATGGGGAGAGATGTCACTGAGTGACGAGAAACAAAGTGGAGAATAATGGGAAGGAAACATAAACTAGGTCAAACAGGGAGCCATCATGATGAAAGTTAAACCTGACCAAATAAATCATAACCTATTCTCCTTGTCATGTGCCTGATTACTCAATTATATCCCTTTTCATCATCTCATCATCAATCTCCTCTCCTGTGCAAACTGAATGAGCACAAGACTTTGAGAACAGCAGTGTTCTATTCATAGATTTAGTACACACAGCCCATTACCCATTATAGATGGATATCCCTAAGATCTCAGAGATGATCCTGTTCACGGTCATAACCAGCAGAAACCTGCCTCATTAACTGGGCTCTCCAGGGGAGTGGATGGGTGGCGACAACAGGAGTTTAAACGAGAACTCGGAAGCATTGCAAAATATAAGCCAAAAGGGTTATGAGTCACACGGACGTCCATTTCCACGCCAAAAAGCTGTCTTGACAGCGTGAAGGACAGACTGTACTTCGCTGAAAATGACATCTCCTCTACAAGTACTGTACCTCGCTGAAAAACCTGCCAGAGAACCTGCCCCTCTCCTGGAGGAAACTAGATTTGGGCAATGATATGGAAAAATATAAATATCGTAATTACTATTCGTATTTGCAAAAGAGAGGTTTCAACCTTACTACTGCGTTGTAATACTAGGATTTGTAGGAGAGATTTGTAAGAGAATTTCTTACTCTGTGTGTGTGTTTGTGTGTGTGTGTGTGGGGGGGGGGGGGGTTATTTATTATGCAAATATCATGACCAATGGCATTGAAAGATTAAATGGTGAACATCAATCATGATGGTAGTGGAAAATATATATTAAGTAAATAATTAATTATGGTGTAACATTGCAACACTAGCCCTCGCTCCCAGGCAAAAACACATTAACACATTTAAACCTTTTTTCCCACGTTTTTTTTTTTACCTTTTTTGGGGGGGCACCCCTAAAATCGCAATGACAGGACAATAAACAGTACGTCTATTGGCGTAAAGGCCCTGCCACATTGCATCAAAGACTTGCATCAACTAACAGCGACTTTTCATACCAGTATCCATTATCCTCAGATCTTCTTAACCAGGTCAAAGTTATACGGGAACACAGACGCACCACAAACACTGACCACTGATCAGGGTCGGATTGACCATTGGGCGTACAGGGAGGTCTCCCGGTGGGCCACGACCCGTAGGGGGCCGGTGGTATCATGGTATGATTAAAAACACTGGTTTTCAACCTTTTTGATCCCAGGGCCCATTATTCATTCAGGATTTTAAGCCACGGACCACCATTTGATGACATTTCAGCCCCAACAGACCCCAAAACTATAGATTTATTTTGCTTTTTGGTCCACAATTCCAGGCTGGATTTGGGAAACAAAACAGTCAAACATACATAGTGATGTTCCGAGCAGATTTTTTTGGGCCGATCCCGATCCCCGATTTTTTTTTTTTGTATCTGCCGATACCGATACCGATACCGATTTATTGTTAAATTCAAATATTCACCCTTTTCTACTGCAGCACGTCTCTTTGAATGGTCTTACCATACCTTATTGATGAAGCCTTTGTTTTGTATTTTAGTTTGCCATTTATTTAACAGTGAACGGTCTCTGAACAGTCTCTGAAAACACAAATAACGTAAAATAAATATCTGTACAGTATACAGTAAATCCAAAATCTTGTAGAATAAATAAATAAAATAATTATTCTACTTCTTATAGGCAGCTAAAGCTTATATTTCTACTTTTCAAAACGATCATAATTCATAACTCATATTTTGTGTCATTTAGAACCAATGGAATGTAATCAGCTCATGTGTTAAAGCCAATTCCCCAGTGCAGTAGCAGGTGCTCATGGTAATTTTAACCTTTTAAGTCAGCACACTATAGGGAGGATTATTTTAAAAAAAAGATATATAAAAACGTAGTAAAAATCACTGTATATACCTGAAGAATAAAAGGAAATCCCTAATCGGACACGTTCCAGAGCAGTCTTCTTCATTTTAAATATTTACAGAAGAAAAAATTATATTGCCTGATAATTATTTTCAAGGGGAAAAAATACCCTATGCAGTGTGCTGCCGCTCCGTGCAGGCACTATATGCAGAAGCATTGGGAGAGAGACAAAGTTAGACTAAAGTTTAGTTTACAAGAAGACTTTCTGCTTTATGCTATGAGGATACTACAATTATTCTAGAGAAGAGTTCCTACAACATCTAAAGCCATGGAGTATGTGTTGCTTTTTCGTTTGGAGCGTGGGACTTTCACTTTTCACTTTTCTGACGGAATTACTTTTAACAGCTACACATAACAGACACAGTGGATATCACAACGTAAGGTAGGTGATTAATCAATATGCGAATGCCGCGGTGAAAGGAACATGCAACAAGAGCAGATTTGAGACTCTACGACTCCGTCTCTCTTTCAATGTGAAGAGAAGCGCAGCGCTGTCGGATCATATTACAACTGTGTGTGTGTGTGTGGGGGGGGGGGTGCAGACGGAGAGAGACAGAGAGAGAAAGAGAGAGAGAGAGACAGAGAGAGAAAGAGACAGAGAGTGTGGTGGTCCGTGCACGACTGCAACATAGAGCTCCTTTTTCCTCTCTCCTGCTATATTGCTATGTATGCTGTGTGCGTTTGTGTGGTGATTGTGATTGTGAAGAGGGAGCGTTCACTGCTGGCGACATTGAGGGGTCAGAAACGGAGCGCTCCGAACATGCACTAGGTGCCAAAAACAGCGAGTCAAAACCAATACAGATCGGTTTTCCGGATCGGAGCTTTTGGTGATGGCCGATTGAGTCATTTATTTATGAAATCGGCCGATTTAAATCGGCGCCGATCGATCGAGAACACCACTAAACATACAGGCCAAAATGACCATTATTCTTCTACATTTTCTAACTAGACTTGGGCCAATTTAGATGAATATATTTAACGCTCTCAAAGAGTTACATCTGGTTAACCAACTATACCAGGTAGAATAGGTCCATCACATGCTGGTTGTTGTGGGCCGGTCTAGGCCAAATCACGCTAAAAATGTCCGGGTCAATTATTTCGCCCAGTCCACCACTGCCACTGATATGCTGGCCGACTTGACCGGCACACATGTTCTGCACCTGTCCTGTGTGATAGGAACCAGGAGGTGGCAGTAAACTGAATCAGCATGTATTGTGTACCGGAGTAGAGCTGGAGGGAGTGCAACAACAGAGAACAGGCAAACTTTTGGTCCAAAAGGGATAGCATCAAAACGGGGGGAAAAGAATCCTTGCAGTCTTGTTTCCGTTTAGGCCCTATGCCAGTGTTTTTCACCCTTTTTGATAACAGGGGCCACTATTTATTCAGTTTTGAGCCACAGACCATAGTTTGATGACATTTTAGCCCCAGAGGCCCAAAAAACTAAAGTTTTCTTTGTGTTTTTGTCCACAATTCCAAGCTGGATTTCGGAAACTAAAAGGCAAACCAAATGGACCCGTAAGGGTCCATTTGGACCCTTATGGGTCCATCATTTAACCCTCTCAAGGACCACTGGTGGTCCCCGGACCACTGGTTGAAAACCACTGCCCTATGTAATCAATATGTAAGCTCCTAAGTACCCAGGGAGCAAAAGATTAGCCTTGCATCCAGGTTGGGAAAATGTTCCTTGAGGCCATAATCCACCCTATGTGTCACTAGCAGTACGCTACTACTCTGAATACATATTCCGAGCATATATAACGTCTTGAGAGACTGTGTGCATACACATACCTGTACAGTAACACATTCAGTCTCATGTTGCACAAAAGGTGAAATTTTTCCTCAGGGAACAAATTGCTCCGGGGGAGCAATCGTCTCTCTTAGGGACACTCTGACAACAACCAGGGCCTTCTTCTCTTACTCAGAGTCCCAGATGGTCTCCCTAACCATTCAGCTCTGCGAAATAGGAGTGTTGTCATGCCCAGAACAGGGAATGTGATGTACATCATGGCTGGGGGACATCTATGGGCCACCTGCAGGCTATCGAACCTGCTGCCTGCCAGCAGCTAAATGATTTAACCATAGCAGTTAGTGGGTGACTAGTACCACGTTAGTTCCCCATACAGCATACCTGGGCATTATGTGGCCCGGGATCGAAATGTAGCACTTTGGTTGACTCTGACCGGCCCGTTAAAGGGTACTGTGGTTTTCGACCAATGGTCCGGGGACCATCAGAGCTTCTTAAGAGAATTCAAGTTAAATATGGAAAGTTGGCTAACCAAATGTAACTCTTTGAGAGCGTAAACATGCGGGTCCATTTGGTTTCATGTTTACGCTCTCAAGAGTTAAGACTATTCATCATCTGAATTAGCCCAAGTCTACACAGCTAGAGAATGTAGAAGATTAATGGTCATTTTGGTCACTTTTAACTTGAAATTAAATGAAATTAATATTACGCAGGCTTTAGTTCAGCCTTTAGTCTTGGCCCTCCACAATATTTTATGCATCTCATTTGGCCCCTTGGGGAAAATAATTGCCCACCACACAAGAGTACATGACCCAGGGGACCCATTAAGAAGGACTTCTTCCATCTCTTGATGCTTGCAGCCAGGCCCGCTGCATGGTCACCTGCGCTCACAGGAGGCTCCCCTTTCACCACTAGACCAGACCCACACCAGGGACAGGAATGGTCCAGCCTTCTTTCTGTATCACCTCTCCTCGCTCTTTTCCTCTACCCAGCTCTGGTTTCTTTGAGACACAGCCATGAGGAAACATGACTCCTAACAGCCAGGACCAAACCAGCTCTGCCCTGCTGTGCAGCAGTCCAGGGCTGCATGGGGCCTCTTTTACACCATGGCCCTGAGGGTCCTCCTACTAGCCCCCCTGGTCTCCAAACACAAACAAATGCACCCCCCCCCCCCCGCCTTCTCTTAAGACAAATTCCAATACCCCAATCTCTAGGCCACTCACCCTCACTTACTCCAGAATGGAAGGCTTTCAATATGTTGCTGCCTAAATACTGCTAGGTTTAATTCTTTTGACAAAAAAACAACAACAACGATTCACGTTCAAACACTGGCATTATGTGACATCTACACGAGTATTCAGCAGGTCTTCATGTTGGAGTGGCAGAGTGTGAGTGTCATAGGTTTTGGGTATTGGAATTCAGCTTTAGGGCTAGTGCCTGTCCACGGCCATATGTTGGCTGCACAGGCCTGGGCCCAAATCCAAGTTTAAAAGAGATAATAACGATAATGAAGCTAGTGGATTAAAATGCAAAACGTGCCCGGCCGAGCCGAGATATCAAAGCAAAGAGCTGGATGGATGTCATTGGTTTATTGGGATTTCAGTTTCAGAATCGCCTCTCATGTCAATTATATGAAACAGAATACAGACGTGAACCATGACTACTCTTACAGGCCAGCTTATGGTTCAGTTCGCCTGCTGTTACAGAATACCTCTGAGCTGGCACGCCATGCAGCCAGGCTCTCTACCCCGTTTGGAAGTACAACCGATGAATGAGCGCTCTCCTCGCGCCCGCTGCTCCATGCACACCCTCATCATCATCGTGACATTGTGTGACACAGCTGTGCTGCTGACACGGCCCCATCACAAACACAACAAAACCCACTCGAGTCTCACACTCTCTGCCATCCATGGTGATACCACAGAAAGAAGGCAGGCTTTCTGTCACAACAGAGCACCCCTCCCCACACACACACACAGCATAGTTTCAGCCTTACGTCACCCGGCACACAAGCACCAGAAATCCGTCCGCACGCGGCACCAGAGCAATGCAGATGACCTCACTGTAGTGCATGTGTGCACTGCGGTGGTGTGGATTTCTTTTTTGCCGTTCCGTTCTGGTGCAAGGTGTCATGAAAATGAAGCAGCACTAGGATGAAGCTATTTCTGCCAGCTGTCCCTCGTGAGCTTCTGAAAACCAATGGAAAGCCATAGAGGGCTCTGCTGTGTCACGGCAAAGTACCACTTATCAAGTAGGCCAAGTAAGTACGATATTAATGTAGGGACACCGTCCCAGTGTTCCCTAAAAGGTTGTCCAACCAGGTCCATCACTCACAACCAGGTTTGTATTTTTGCACAAGGCAGTGAAGACATATTATTTAAGTATTGGAGATGAGCGATCAGCCACTGATCGGCCCAACATTCATATCCAAATGACTCGATTGGTGATTTACTCCACCATCATTTCCATCAGGGCTATCCCACACTGGCGCCGTCAGACGCACGTCCACGCATCGCACGGCAATCCGACCCACCAATGCTCCATTTCCAGACGTTGCCATGTGGCAAACGTGTTTTTTTACTACAACAAAGTTGGCAGAGCGCTGTGTCCCGTTTGTGTTGAGAGGCGGCACTTAACACACAGCAATGCTGTGCTATGCATCCAGTGTGTGTAGGGCTTATGCTAATGGAAATACATCACCCAGGTGTATCCCTCCTCACTGTACCCCAGAGTGAGGGGGGTTAAACGACAACAAAAGATTAGCAAGCGTAATAATATTGCATTCATCATACCGAGTACAGTAATGCAAGTGGATTTTCACTGCAGGGTCCGGGGACCCAGGGGTGGTCCCTGGGAGGCTAGGACATTTTAATTCAACATTGTTGAAATGAAATAGTTATATACAAATCGTTTATCTTCGCCTGACCAAAGAGACATGTTCCCACTCCCAAAAATAAACTGAAACAAAGCACAATGACCCTGAAATGCGGTGAAACAGTGACACTCCGTGAAGAATCCCTCCAAAACATAGCCTGCAGAAAAAAAAAAGACGGTTGTGCCAAAACAACACAAGTTCTAAAACATGCTATATGAACCCAAAGTGTTGAGAAGTAGGAACTTTAAAAGGCTGGCTGGGGGCTAATTAGGACTGCTGGTGTATTAATGAAACTAGACCCCCGAGACTCCCGGAAAAATGGAGCAAACAAAACAAGAGTGGAATCATGATGCAACAGACACAAAACTTTTTATCCTTCAAATTGTTGGAAGTCCCTTGAGGTAGAGGGAGAGAAACAAATGGAAAGCTACATGAGGCTGTGTAAGTTACCATGTCATACGGAGATTGCAACAAAGTTTTGATATATTTTTTTAAAGGGAGTTGAACTGCTCTATAAGTAGTGCACGACGAAAAGTTGACTTGTCACCATGTACTACTTTCTTTAGAGAAGTTGAAGTGATCATTGAAGAAAAATATGAATATTTAATATGGATTCCTCTCCATGGACTCCTTTTGAGGTCAGACTCAGATGCCTCATGTAGACAGTGAGCCACCAGGTTTTCAACACTTACAGAACTGGTCAGTTTGCAGTAAGAGTGTTAACAAACGGGGACCAGTTTGCCTGGAGGCACACTGGTGGAATATGGTCTGGAGAATAATGGAGAGGCAGGCCTGTGATGGGGTATGTTGGCACAGCTGCCATATTGCATCTCCCTTGCTTGGTACTAGATTACCATGCCAGCCAGAGTGCCAAGACGTTAAGAATATTTCCTTTGTTTTTGAAGATATTTTTTTTGCTCTCCACACCTTGAAACAAAGGACAAAAGATGAATGATGAGGTGATTGGAGGACAGGTGTCTGAACTGCCCACAGCCCTCCTGTGAGACACAGACAGAGTAGGGAAAAAAATAGTGCTTTTTTCTCATGTATACAATTGAGGACCTCTTATATGAAGATATGTTGGAAAGTGGTCCTTTAATAATGATACTACATCAATGCAAGGACCCTTGTGAGAATCTAAACATAACACGAATCAGCTGATGATTTGGTTACATTCTTATTTGTTTCACACTATATATTACAAACAATTGTACTTAGTATTTACTAACCTGCCACAGGAGAGACACTCCCTGATCAGTCTTTACTTACTCTAAATTAACACAAAAACGACGCGAGACAAAATAAGTCCATGAGAACCATCAAATCAAATGTTTTGTTCCTGAATCGTGCTGAAGTCCATCGTTTATTTAGATATTGTACTGCCTGAGAAGACAAACCAAAAAATAAAACTAATCATTCTGGCTAATGATCAAATATTGAGAAGCTAAATTACATGGCAGAGAGCAAGAATTACTGGCGGACAAACTGACAAAGCAATTGAGTGAGTCTCATCACATTTTTTGAGAGCAACCTATCCGTCACCATACCCACTAGAGTTGAAAATCCATAAGGTCTGTTATACCTCTTGCTATATGAGAAAAAGTACCCAAAAAATGGTTTATCACAGGTTTGGGGCAGTCCCAAACTGCCACAAACCTGTTTCCACTTGCAACTACTTGATTGATACAAGACAGTAGTATCATGTCCGGGGACTTTGTTGATGTTGTTGCTACTACACCACACTATAGCCTAAAGACAAGTGACTAACGGCTGTTTGGTCTACTGTTGACTGAATGAATCTGCCCTTGTGTAACGATTTTTTATGACTAACACCCATTTAAGAAAACAGCCTGACTCAGCCAGGTAACACGTGACGTCACAGACTGACAGCCCAATCGTGATGAACAAGACAGGTAGTTGCACATTGCAGAGTCAACCTGTTTGTTTTTCTAATCAACCTGTTGAGAACAGGGGAGGATCTTTTTTTTCAGCCATGACATGGTAAACTGGTTGGTTGGAGTTGGACGGTCGCAGAGTGAGCAGGGAACAATGAGTCACAACGAAGCGGTGCATTTCACAGCCAAGCTGTGCATTCCATCGGGCCAACAATGGAATCTCGTGCATGGCTCCCACACAAACAGTGTGCAGCCAGCAACTATAATGCTGCCCTGGACAGTGGCTTTAACCTTGTGTTCAGAATCACCACTGATGGTGTGGGAAAAAAATTAACGTAGAGGAGCAAAAGTAATATATTTTAATATTATATTTTATTTATATTATCAGACAGAAGTAGAAGTACTGGAATGAAAATAGTCACAAAGTGCAAAATCCTCAGAGTACTCAACTACAGCAATTAACTTAAGTAAATATACTTCAAGTCACTACTATCCAGCCAAACAGGCTCCTCAAGGGGGTGTAATCTTAAAGCACAGAGAGGCCAAACTGAGGCATGGCTCAAAGAACTGTGCGGTTGTGATAAGCTGGCTATAACCTCACCACAGTCTGCTTCTTTCAGAAGATCACGTTTTGATCCTTTGATATGGAAAGCCGGCAAAAAACTTCTGGGATAAAATAAGGCGTACGGAATTAGAAATTAGTATACCATGTTAAATGTGAGCATAAATTGTGTTTGGGTCATTTCTGCTCCATTATTAATCTAAAAGAAAAGGGTGAGTCGTTTCAATTTATGTTATATTATGTGTGGTTCTGTAAAAGATGAAGATTACTACACTGTAACGAAGAAGGTGCCCTTCTCAATGAGGTTTTGTCTTCTCTTGCCTGCTAAAGTGAAGTGAACACAAAATGGAAAAGCCATGGATGGGCCTCGTCCTAATATTGCAAACAATCGTCAAGTTTAGAAGCAGAAAACCTGTACAGCAACTTCTTGCTGCATGTTCTCCTTATTTTACACATCATGGGTTGGTTGGTGTGGTTGAACACTACTGAACTATTGAGGATGAGTGATGGTAAAAGGCAAAGCATTGCTTTGTGTGGACTGTGGACAAAAGCCCAATAATCACAAATGATCTGTCGAAACTGCTACATACAACAAACATACTGATACAGCAGCAGAACCACACACACGCAATTTAATTACACAAACTGAAATGCAGCCTAAAGGCTCTTGATAAGCCACTATAAACAGAAACTAAGGGTAGGGGTGAGTGACATCTGGGCTTGCCTTTGGCTTAACACATAGCCATTATTATGGAAACAAAGCCATATTGTTTGATCACGAATAAGGCACCCAAAAAAACTATCACACACAGTGTCAAAGTACTGTGACCATGTGGATGATGGCTAATAATAGCTCTGCAGTGCTGGCCAGGGCTGTCGTGCACCAACAGGACCTGCTTGCTCACTATAAACAGCCTGGTGGTGATCATCAACAAAGAAAGATGACTCCTCCTTGGCAAAGAACTTAACAAGTGTTAACTTTGGGATGGATCACTATGACGTAGTGGCGGAGTTGATTAAGGATAAGAGAAGGTTGAGCCAAGAAAAGAGGAACAATAAAACGAGTATCAAACCAACCTGAAAATGAGGAACAACAACATGCAAGTCATTACACACACTGACACCAGGAGGGTGTCAGTTGGTTTTAATGATTTATTGCAGACACATTCACAAGCAAGTGACTTAAACCAGTGGTTTTCAACAGGTAACCCGAGGACCACCAGTGATCCCTGAGAGGATTCCAGGTGGTCCCCAGCTAAAAGGAAAGTTGGTTAATCAGATGTAAGTCTTTGAGAGCGTAAAATGAAACCAAATGGACCCGCAATGTTCATACACTCAAGAGTAAAATCTTCTGAATTAGCCCAAGTATAGACAACTAGAGTATGTTAGGGTTAGGGTTAACCCTAACCCATTATTGTCATTTTGATCTGTATGTTTGCCTGTTTTGTTTCCCAAATCCAGCCTGGCATGGTGGACAAAAGCAAAAGAAATCTTTAGTTTTGGGGTCTGTGGGGCTAAAATGTGCTCAAATGGCGGTCCGTGGACCAAGTGCTGTGTAAATAGTGGGCACTGGAATGAAAAGGGTTACAAACAGTGTTGTAGTGGTACTTTTAGAAGTGGGGGGACACCCCTTAAAGGGAAATTCCACCCATTTTTTTCTGAGAGTGCACAAATGTGAACCATTTGGTTCCATTTGTGCACTCTCAGAAAAAAGGAAAGTCATTAACATGGTGAAACACATCTTGATGATGTCATCAAGATGTATTTGACCATGCTAATGGTTTATTTCAGACCTCCATTTCTAGGAAACAGAGAATGGGGGAACTTTTTTTTTATCATGTCCAAAAAACATAGGCTTACTTTTGTCCCAAAAATATTTTAGATGTGAGAAGTCCACTACACCCCTGCAAACCACCGACTTAAAACGACTACAAAAGGGGGTGAGCAGCCAGACAGGTCTTTGTCAGCATCAACCAACTCACCTTAAAATACCCCCCTTCGTAGTGTGTGTTGGGGGGTCCGAAGATCGCCACTTCCCAGTTGTACATGTCCGACTCGTCCACCAGAGTGATCTTGAAGCCTTCCACCGGCTCGTCCTGGAGACTCTTCATCTCCAGCATCAGGGCTTTCTGGGAGCTGGCTACGTGGTGTCCATGATGCTGAGCCATATTTATGTATCCCACCACGACTCAGTAGAATGATAATAATAATACAAAAACACCCTACACTCTCCTGCTTAGAGAAAAAAAGACAAAAGAGGAAGTCACTGATGTAAATGTTGCGTTGGAGAGGTTAGTATCTGGAGGAGCCCTTCTTGGTTGGAGCTGCTGGCTGGCTGGCTGCCCCCCGCGACCCGACTACGGATAAGCGGTTGGACAACAAAAAGCTAAGCTTCGGTGTGGGGTTTTTCTTTTCCTCCCCCTTCTTCAAATTATAACAACAAAGAAAGAAGCCCCCTTTCTTTCTTTCTGTCTGTCCCCCTTCCTCGGCTCGGTTCTATTATAGGACCCCCCAACAATGGATTCCTCCCTCACTCTCTCTCTCTCTCCCCACAAACAAACCCAACGCTCTCTCTCTCTCTCTTAGAAAGAAGAATTCTAAAGCTGGTTGGACTTTATTCTTTCTGTCGGTTCTTCTGATGGGACTTTTGTTTCCGCTCTCTCTCTCTCTCTCTCTCTCTCTCTCTCCTGTTATGATTCGGCTGATCTCACGTTGGAGATAACAACAAGCGACCCAACAAGTAAATAGAAACCCTGTTCTAGCTAAAGACGGCTAGCCTGCTGCTATACTGCTGCCTGCCTGCCTGCCTGCCTGCTAGCCCCCACTCTCTCTCTCTCTCCCTCTCTCTCTCACGGATGTATTGCTATTCAACAACTCTCCCCACAGTCCAGTCCAGTCCAGTCCGGTCCACAGTCCTCCAGACGGATTAAAAACGCGTTGTCTTCTGCCTCCACGCCAGCCAACAAACTATCCGCGGCGGTGTGGTGGGGACGATGGAGAAGAAGCAGGTCCCTGTGATTATATATATAAAAAACGTGGCCTCTTTTGTCAATAGATCCGAGGTTGGACTCAATGATCTCCTCGATCCCTCCCCTTCCTTCAACTCCAGCTTCTCTCAACTCGACTCTGCTGCTGCCCAGTGTTGCCAACTGCCAAAAGCCAAAATGCACTAGTGGCACTTCCAAAAGGCACTTAATAGAATGCGCTAGAGCAGTGGGTTTTCAACCATTTTCATATCAGGGCCCACTATTATTATTATTCTGCATTTTAGCCACGGAGGACTACCATTTGATGTTGAGGTTAGTCTCTCAGACTAAATTAGGAGAAATAGCTGGTCAAAATTATTTGAAAATTAGGTAAGAAATAAAAAAATAAAATGAAACCAAATAGACCCGTAAAGGGTCCATTTGGTTTCAGTTTACGCTCTCAAGAGTTACAGATCTATAAGGGTCCATTGGTTACCAATTGCCCCAATTCACCACCAAATTTTGGTGCTAGGGGGTGGTCTGGGGGAAGCTAAATATAGCGACAAATGAGTCAAGTTGGCAACACTGTCTACTGCTGACAGTGAAGCGAAGGAGAGAGAGGAGAGCTAGGGGTCTCTTGAGTCCTCCTGCTTGCCAAGCAAGGCTTTCTGGGAATTGGAGTATCTCCCTACTAGAGCCAATGCATATTGTTGTCAGCTGTGCAACTTGTTAAAGGGGAATTCCCCCGTTCTTAGAAGCAGTGGAAATATGGACCAGAACTAACACCTAGGATTCAGCATCATGAAAACCACCTAGACATGTCACATAAATGTGAAGCCTAATTACATTTTGCATGCTTTGCCTATATGTTGTGTTTGCCTTCTATAGGTTCTAGTGCCCTGACCTGTTTTTGAGGTTTCTCACAAAAACCTGAAAGAAGGAAACAAACAAGCACACAATTCAGTAGTTCCCACAGGAGTTGGACTTCATTTCTTCTCGGAAACAATTTAGTTCCCAGATTTTTATAACTGTCCCTTTATTAGTGATCGTCGGTAATGTTTTTGGGGCCCCTGCAGTACATGTGTGCATGTAGAAAATTCTGTTATTCTTTAATTTTTTATCTGTTTGACTCAAACTCAATACCACATGGTTCATTTTTCCAGAAGGGCCCCTGAGACTGGGCCACAGCCACCACTGGCCTATTGGCTAATTTGGCCCCGATTGAGCTATGGACCAGAGCTAGGTCCCACATTATAACTCTGTTGTAGTCAGACTGTAGGGTCCCTGGACAGTGGACTAGATATACCGTAGAATGTAGATAACTATATATGCCAATGATCAATGTTTATAATCTGTTCCAATGTTTCATTCACTTCTTTGTACATTTAAAACTGTGACGATTATGGATTTAATTTGAGTGAAACCAAGTAGAAAATATTTTTTAATCCTTAATTTGAACAATCTCACCTACTGCCTATGGGAGATACATGTGTACCGGTAGGTTGGTTAACCAACTAATTATTAGCAATGTGATAATTCAAGGTCATTGCATACTTCATAAACAAAACCAATAATTAAATACAGCACTGTATAGCATTTCTCATGTGGGAGTTTATTATTTCACTGTAACACAAAGACTACAGCAGCTGCTTACAGCCTTTTATTTTATTTTGGGTAGACTTCTTTCTTTAAAGGGAACGTTGATAAGACAACTCACATTGTCGTAGTCAGTAATCCCCTTTAAAACATTATATTACATCTTACAGCTGGAGAATAGAGTATGAAGGAATTTAGACAGGACCTTCAAAGAACTAAAATACAATAACAGGAGCCATATGAGAGCGTATATGTCAATGTCACAAGCCAAACTCCATAAGATAAATCACTACAATGGACAGAGCATTAAGACAAAGTGGGTTGCTTCTCGGAACCGTACATCATGTGACCTTTGACCAACCATGTGACCTACTCTACTCGTCCAGAGCCCACCCAGCATCCTCTGACCTGATAAACCCCCAGCCCCCATGTTTGATAATTTAAAACATTCAGATATCTCTTTATATATATATATAATTGTCAAATGAAATTAGAATAGATAAAAATACAATACCATTAACTGTAGAATGGTTTAAGCAACTTCATTAAAAAACAAAACAAAAGAAAAAGGACAGAAAAGGAATGTCAAAAGGAGTACTAGAGAATGTCCTTTGGTGGGGGGGAAAAAAACAAACAAAATATAAAGTAAAAAAGTGTGTGCATTCCTAATCATGCAAGGTACAAATTCTAATTAAATATTTTCAAGAAAAAAAAGTGAATTAGTACAATGTTTGATTAGGAGTCATTGAACTACTGTGTGTGTGTGTGTGTGTGTGTATATATATATATATATATATATATATATATATATATATATATATATATATATATATAGCGCTTGTCTGACATCATTATCATGTACAGTTTGTTGTCAAAGACTAAGGGAACGAAAGGCTAACCAGAATATACAAAAAGTCAGTTGTTAAGTCTTGCTACTAAAGTCAAGCTGGACCAGGCACTGACTTATTATGATTACAGAAATCAAGATGATGAATAAAATACCTCTGCAACTCATAAAAGGACACCGTTTTGTTTTTTTAAATGGTCATTCACACTCATTTTGTCAATTCACAAAGGAGTGGCAAGGCAGTTCTGAGCAACGGCACCTCTGCTATGTGACAAGCAGGAGCTACTGTGATGTTCAATTCTATGTGGCACCAAGCGCAAAAGGTTGGATGACCTGTGAGAGACACAATTTAGATTATGTTGCTCTGTTTCTCATGGTGGGAGCCACTCATACTAATACTGATCAAAAGCGAGCATGGTAAAAGTGACCACAATCAGCAAACTTAGGACATATATATTCTTTTTCGGCCAAAGTCTATGCCAAAGTAAGTTTTATGTTTACAACATCTTCAACGACTAGAAAGGTTAAACAGAGAAATGACGCTAAGTTTAACTGGATCAGTCGCTAGCTCAAGTAAACAACAACTGGCCTTCATTTGATGTAAGCTACTAAAGCTATAAGAGAAAGCAGGGAAATGTCTCTAGATGGGCAAGTTCTTCTCTTCTTTCAGATTTTTCAGTCAGTTACATGGACCTGAAGGCGACAAGCCTTTACAACAACTTTAGGCTTAGCAGTGAGCATATTATCCTTCATTGTAATGCACTGCACTAAACCACAACATAAAATGAGACAACACACTACCCCATCAGTGAATGATATCAGGGAGCACGCTGTGCTGGGGGCGCACTAACTGGTCAACTTGACAGCTGACTTTTTATTGGTTGAAAGTGTATATACGAGTTATTGTATTCAAGCTCACAGAGCTACTCTGATGCTGCTGCTACTTCCATATGTACAACGTTCCGATGAACACAACTAAACACAACACAAAATTGTGTTGTGTCACATCCGCATCGCTCTTAATTCTCTGGATGGGGCAAAGTGCTAGCCCAGGCTTTTGAATTCCTGGAGCGATTGATATGTAGCAAGAACGTGGGAAGAGGGGGTGTTGGTCGGGGGTGTCAAACTGCAGCTTAGCACAGTTGAAACACAGAACAGTAACACTGGGGAAAAGCGGGGGGCGTGCGGCTCAACAAGGAGAGCACCGATTTCACCACAACTTTGCGCCAAATGGTCACACTCCTCGCATCTGGGAGCTTGAGAACCCCTGTGGTAAGCCATTGTGATGTATACGGTGGGCCATTTGACTCAAACTCATGGCGAAATCAGTACCTGCTTCAACGAGACACAAGAGTGCTGGGATGGGTCCGCCTGCATGGTCAAGGCACAGAGCAAAACCACCCATGGACAAAAAAGAAACAAAAAACGATAAAAAAAAGAACACCCGTAGTACCATAAGCAGCCTCTCTCCCTGGAATGAACAATAGCAGGTCCGATGTGGGCCTTGCCCGGTCTGATCCGGTCACATACAGCAGGACCAAGGCACTGCTGCACATCTGTCACAGTGCAATTTCCTGCACCAGGAACCAGATCAGATCAGTGATAGGTGACCATGTTAAGAGTCCACATTATTATTATTTCCAGGTAGGACCTTTCTGAGGAAGTCAGTCACACACTTTCCAGGAAAAAACATTTTAGTGACAAACGCAAAGGTTGTGGAGGGGGGGGGGACAAAAGGCGCAGACAGGCTTCAGACAAAATAAAAACCCAAAACAAATCAGGCAAACCAACAAACAACAAAATAACTTCAAAACGATAAAAACACAATTCAACCTTCAACAACAACAAAAAAAGTCCAGTTGTCAGATTACATTACATGACCGTCACAGACGCAAAAAGGCCAATAGAGTGGAGGATACATGGGACAGAGTTGGGAACGCCAGTCACAGGCTCAGCATAGAGATGGAGACAGACGGGTGCAGCTGAGAGGAGTTGAGCACAGGAAGGAAAAAAAGTTTTGAAATCCAGGAAGTTAGAAAGCAAAAACGAAAGTGCACCAGGAGGGAGTGTGTGTGTGTGCAACTAGTCTGTAAAACAACATCAAATGTTGAGAAGGGTGGGAGAGGGAGACACTGAAGTGAAGAGGAGGAGGTGGTTTGACGAAGAAAAACGTCTTGTGAATTTGTGGACTCATAAACCAGGCAATACTGGGAAGGTCAAAGCTGAAGTGTTTTCGTGTGATTATGTGTTTCAGCATTTGGGGGTTGGTGGTGGTGAGGGTAGTGCGGGGTAGGGTTGGGGTGGAGGATTGTAGTGAGTGGGGGGAGTGGACAGGAGGGTGGTGGTAGGGGCACCCTGGGGCGGTCAGACACAATCAGCACTGAGAGAAGGTCTGCTTGATCTCGTCCAGCACATTCCCAAGCAGCGACGGCTCGTCACATTTAGCGTCGATGGACACAGTCTGATCGGCCTAAGACAGAGGAGAGAGACGAGACGTGAGGATGGCAGTCAAATGCTGCGTTCACTAGTGGGAGACCACACCACAATGAATGTTCAAGTTCATTGTATTTAAATGTATTTAATTATTCATTATTTATTTATTTATTTAGGTATGAGTGAAGGAGATGTAGTGCAAGTGATTAATGACTGGAGCCCGAGGAGGGCGAGACTCTGCAAGTGGGGGCGTAGCCTTGAGAGCCTGGCGACGATCATGCTCGGCCCGGGAGCGGATGATCACTTTGGCTCTGTCGCTTGTGTTCAACACAACTTCATTTCGTACTGGCAGATGCAAGAGACGCAAAGCTACAAAGTGTGTTTGTATCTTTGTGGCTGAAGTGGAAACCCGCTTAACTTTGTAGCTGCTGTAGCTTTAGCAGTAGCTACAGTTGCCATGTGTCTTTGTTATTTTCAGGCGAGTGCGGCTTTGCTGGAAAATGAACGGAAGATGGCGTCTTTGCATCTGCTTGTGTGAACGCAGTGAAACATTGTGAAAATAACATGAAGCGTTGTGAGTTTGTAGCCGATTATGGGTCACAGTTTGGGTGTCAAGAGTTTTAGCAAGCAGTCAAATGGAACAGACAAGAGAGGCAGGAACTTACCACTTTGACCAGCAGACAGACGTGGTGACCCTGGATAGACCTGCTGTACATGGAGGCACAGGAGTCAATCCTCTCCACCACTGTTTGAACGAGAGCAGACAGACACACGTGTGAGCGTAATGACCAGTGTGTGTGCTTATACCAAGAGACACATTCAGAAATCACATGGTTCACACTGGATTAGGTGATTTTGTGTCGGTACATGGTGCATATCACGTAGTACACGCACTTGTGGGTTGTTGCTTCCTGCAATGCTATCCCATTGGCCGAGAGTTTTACTAGAGGCAAAAAGTGTGATTGCCAAGAGACGAGGCAGCCAATCAGGATGATAGTTCTCCCTACACTAGCCAATGGGAAAGAGGTCGCTACGACAGCAAGTGGGAGTGAAAGCAGTGTGTCGTAGTAGTACCAGAGAAGTGGTGGTGGAAGCAGATCCTGGCTAGTAGATGGTGGAAGGGCATGTTGACTCCCTCCAGTCGAACACAACTGCCCTTCAGGTCCCCTGATTCCAGCAGCTTTGCAAAAGCATCGCTGGTCAAACAAAATAAACATATTTCACAATTAACAGCATATCTAATGCCTTCATACAGTTCCTCATACACAAACACATAATTCTCAAGCTCAATGATCACAGCCTTACCGTAATAAAATGCAAAAATGGATTTTACATCACTCACACTGAGAGGTTAATTATATTTTAAACTCATAATATCACAAGGGGAATCAAAGCACACTCATTTTCACATCTCATCACAGACGAGAATCGTTTTAAAAAGCAGAAGTTTCGATTAGGTCAAAATGTTTATAAGAGCATGCCTAAACATTAATTAATAGAAATCCAAATAATTAAATCCCAGGCGTTGCACAGAACAAATGTTAAAAGTACAAAAATCTAATGACGAAGTCTATCAAAGATGTTTCAAGCTAAACAGACTTAGCAAGTTCCAATCTCAATCCCTCATTCGCCCTCAGGGTCGGCCGATTCTGATCTAACATTTTTTTTTATTCATCATCAAATTTGTATTTATATTTGCTTGATAGTATTATTTGTTTACAGGAATATGCTTTATTTTTCTCAATGTGCTGTTTTTAAGATTATACTAAAGAATGAAAATGACAATGTCTTTTTGTCAGATGTAGGTCATTCCAGATTGAACAGCACTCAGTACTACTTCCCCTCTTACTGAGCTCACCTGTAACAAGGAGTAGTGATCAGGTATGAGGTGCAGGTAAAGTGCAGTTTGAAGTCCAGTTTCTCATGTGTGGAGGAGTCATCAGTCTGCAAGAACACAAAGCAACCATGAGGAAAGAGACAGCCAGAAAGGTACTTGATTTTACAGGTAAGATATAAGGAAAGTATTGTCTTTAAGATTACAAATAACCCTGCAATTAAACATGTCGAGTGCGAGTTCCAACACACCTTGACAATGAAGGTGAGGGTTCCCTTCAGCTTCTGAGGCATCACAATGCTCTGCACAGAGAAGACAAACCGTGCCTCGTTTGACACACCTGAGAGAGAAAAAAAAAAGAAAAAACAAAACAAAACATCAGCACCAACATTTAAGATTAGATACATGATGCCATTTTCATAGTAGCGGCAAGGAACTGTGCAGTGTAAACCGACCTGGTGGTAGTTGGAAGGGCACCGTGAGGCCATCATGTGGGCCTGCCCCTTCTGGCCTCTGCAGTTTGGAGTTCAGCGAATCCAGGACGTTGAATTCCATGGATTTGAGAAAGCTGTCACACTTGTTTTCAAATATGACCGACACAACAACCTGACTACCGTCCTGTAGGTTCCCCTGGATGTCACACACCTAAAACAAAACAAAGGGAGAAAAACAATGTCAATACTCATTTGTCTGCTGTATATTGTCCTTGCCTTTCTCTCTGGTCCAGAAAACCAGTGCATGCAAAACACCACAGCAGATTTACACCCAGTAGCCTAGTCCCCAACATCGAACCATGCTTCACTTTATAAAAGAGAACAGGATTAGCGCTTGTTGGATAGGGCTGACCTTTGGTAGTTTTCTTTTTAAAGTCAAAGCTTCTAGGCCAAAAATCAGCCTGAATTCAAAGCTTTGGTCAGTGAGTGGTGGAGCTCAAGCACATGGCTTTGAAGTGTAGCAGATCTACAAGCTTCTTTTTGAGTTTGTGCCATCGAAGTAAGCTTCTATTTCAAATTTCCTGGGTCAGCCCTATTGCTGGACAACACACAAGAGGAATTGAATCTCAGAAAGCAATACTACATTATTGTGCTACACGAAACAACTCCACAACATTTCTCAAAACAATTAGTTGGATTGACAGTCTGAGGCTATTCACTGAAGAGACAGAGAGAGGGAACACAGCAGCCAAATTAACATATCACTCATATTGTCATGAAAAGAACCTCAGTCAGTAGCTGATCACCATCCTCCATCATCTTTAAAAACACACAGAGAGACAAAGAACGGTCGACATACTGTGTTAATCTCCACTACTGCAGCTGGATTTATCAATTAATTAGAATAAACTACATCTTCTCCAAAAAAACATTTTTAAAGTCTGTTTCAGTTCGTAAAATTCCCATGATGCATTTTGCATGCTCGCCCCAGATGACACACCATCATCACACCTTATGGCTCAATGTCACTTGGATCCTTCAAAAAAAAAACTCACCATCTTGATGTAGGAGTTCTCAGCCAGCAGGCAGTAATTGGACATGGGCTGAAACGAGAGAAGAGCTCGGGTCAGGTTTGGTCATTTGGTATGCTAACGAGGCAACCGGAGCCTGAGCCCCTCTATCAGTCTAAAGTATATCGGTCAAAGATTACATGTGGAGGCGTTCACAAGTCAGCGGTCAAAGGTTAACCATACAGTGTCTTGAAACGCCCAAAAATCATTCATTCAAAATGATTTCCCGATATTATTTAGGAAATACATTAGGAAATGTGATGATGAAAGTAGTAAGATTAAATTGACCACAAAATCAGTAGTCCGAGTGATGCCAATCCACCTTTCGTTACGGCACCCACCCTTCGCTTTCCTCCATCCTTTACTTGACTACCGTTGCTAACTATGACAAGCTTTGGCTGGGAGAGAGCCTCCTCCGTTAACCAACGTGTCATCGCACTATTTATGGATGTTTTTATTATAAGTTCCTAGATCAAAAACATCAACAGCCCCATAATGCCATCCTTCATCCTGAATTCCAGTCGTGCCATAAAGTGTCCAAAACGGTTGTAGGGGGCAGTTATCATTAGCTTTTCAAAGCCAAAGCAAAGACTTTAGCTTAGCCCTGCCGCTACAGTCAGCTGGTCTGTGTTGTCATATTCTGTGCACCGTCCCATTGCCTAAGGGGGTGGTCCTGACTCACGATTGGGTTCTGGTGACCTAGCAACACTCAATGCGCTGTCCCATTGGCCGTGTGCTCGTAACACGAGCCAATGGCTGCAGCTCTCGACGTCCCATAGGCCAGACAGTGTGCCAGAGTGTTGCCATGTCGTATCGAAATGAGCTACTTTGGGCTTGTGTTTCATAGACAAATGTAGGTCCTTTCAACAACAACAACAAAAACGTATATAGCATAATGTCATAAAGTGCATTATTTGCCATAATGTAATGAACATGAATAAAATCCATATGATTTGATTCATATATCTTAGATTCATCACACAACTGAACTATATGAAGCCTTTTATTGTTTCAATATTTGTTTATATGTTTCAATACATCACCTGCCCCCACTTCCCTGGCAACTGTTGTTAGGGGTCTCCTCCATAAAGGACCGCGCTATCTCGCTGTTTCCAGATGAGTAGTAGCCTAATAGTTGCGATACCATCGATAATATATCAAACAGTTGCCAGGGAAGTGGGGGCAGGTGGGCGGGGTTTACCGACTTGTCACACTTCAGATTATGCGTTTAATGTCATTTCTACGGTGTGAACCTTTTCAGGAGAGTATGTCACAAAACCAAAGGTTATACTTAGAGGTCCTTTTCAGAAGATAGCATAATGTGAAGAAATGAAGTTCATAATTTGTCATAATCTGTAGGTCAGAGCCATACTCATCAATATTGAAACAATAAAAGGCTTCATATAGTTCAGTTGTGTGATGAATCTAAGATATATGAATCAAATCATATGGATTTTATTCATGTTCATTACATTATGGCAAATAATGCACTTTATGACATTATGCTATATACGTTTTTGTTGTTGTTGTTGAAAGGACCTACATTTCTGTCTATGAAACACAAGCCCAAAGTAGCTCATTTCGATACGACATGGCAACACTCTGGCACACTGTCTGGCCTATGGGACGTCGAGAGCTGCAGCCATTGGCTCGTGTTACGAGCACACGGCCAATGGGACAGCGCATTGAGTGTTGCTAGGTCACCAGAACCCAATCGCGAGTCAGGACCACCCCCTTAGGCAATGGGACGGTGCACAGAATATGACAACACAGACCAGCTGACTGTAGCGGCAGGGCTAAGCTAAAGTCTTTGCTTTGGCTTTGAAAAGCTAATGATAACTGCCCCCTACAACCGTTTTGGACACTTTATGGCACGACTGGAATTCAGGATGAAGGATGGCATTATAGGGCTGTTGATGTTCTTGATCTAGGAACTTATAATAAAAACATCCATAAATAGTGCGATGACACGTTGGTTAACGGAGGAGGCTCTCTCCCAGCCAAAGCTTGTCATAGTTAGCAACGGTAGTCAAGTAAAGGATGGAGGAAAGCGAAGTGTGGGTGCCGTAACGAAAGGTGGATTGTCACATTCTCATACGTGAATGACCCCTTCACAAAACCGCACCCTTTGGGGCAGGGTTTAGTCACTGTCCAATGCAATGCCAATCCATATAGTTTAGCAACTGTTGCTACGCAGGTCAAGGCTTAGTGAAGGGCTCATTGAGTAGGTCAGAAAACTCCATCCAGTTTGAAAATACAGAATTTCAGGAACAAGGTTTTTAAAGCCACATAAGAGCAAGATTCCAAAACCAAACTAGCAAATCACACACATGCACGCACGCACGCGCACGCACACACACCACTGACCGGCAGAGGCTCCTCCTCTCCGTCCTCCATATCCATGTAGTTTGTATACTACAGCATTTCAGTGTTGGAACAAGGTTTTTAGAGCCACATAAAAGCAATATCCAAAAACAAAACTAGCAAATCACGCATACACACCAGGGATACCATTTTTTCATTTCCGATCCGATCCCGATACCAACATTTCTGTGTTAGCCGATACCGATACCAAATACTGATAGCAGGGAATATATATAATAATATAAAATAGAAAAAAAGACCATATATAATTCCAGCAACAGGGAATATCAGACTCCTCACTCAAATGTGCACTTAGTCAACAAAGCAGAATCCACATGACCCAAAACTTTATTTAATGGCCATAATGTCAAACCATTACTCCTGTGTCAGATCTGTGGTTTGGCTGGCATATTCGCCAATATATGACCTGATAATGTCAAATAAGGGCCGAAATTGATACTTTTTCGATACCCATGCAGTATTTGCCGATACCGATATGACAAAAAAGGGACAAAAAAGGCCGCAGGGGTCGACACTAACACTTGCCCGCTTGCCCAGGGCAAGTAAAAAAAATGATCGGGCAAGTGAAGACTGTACCTAGTTGCCGATCGGGCAAGTGTGCTTCTAGTTGTGTAGATTAGGACTAATTAGGACTAATTCACATGATGAATATTTTAACTCTTGAGAACGTAAAAATGTGACCAAATGGACCCTGGCGGGTCCATTTGGTTACATTTTTACGTTCTCAAGAGTTACATCTGGTTAAACAACTTAGCTGGGGACCACCTGGAACCCTCTCAAGGACCACTGGTGGTATTGCAGTCTTGCTTGAGACTGCAATATATTTTGGTGGGGAAAGTGACCATGACCTGAGGGCAAGTAGAATCTGACTTGCACTTGCCCGATGGGCAAGTGCCTCGGAAACCTTAGTGTCAACCCCTGAGGCCCCATCCAATACTTTTTTCCCCCCGATAACGTATTGGTATCGGGACATTCCTAATACACACAGGTAACACACACAGAGCACACTGACCGGTAGAGGCTCCTCCTCCTCGTCCTCCACAGTGCCGTTCTGCACAGACTCCTCTCCTCCTCCTCCATCACTGTGGTGGTGATGGTGGTGGTGCTTCTTCTTCTTTTTCTTCTTCTCCTTGTCCTCCTTCTCCTTCTTCACCTTCTTCTTCTTGTGCTTGGAAGACTTCTGATGAAGGAACAGACCATAGATATATATAAAAACAAACATGCCTCGTATTTGTCCAGGCCACTGGAGTTTGTGGGGGAGTCATGTGTATTGTAACTCGTAGGGCGGTAATCACCAAATCTATGAATATATTCTTTCAGAGCGAACATTCTGAACTCCCTGGAACAACTTATTTTTAAATGGGGGTCGCTGGCCAAATACAGATACGTTTTGAGGTCCTTGACATGAAAAAGGCTGCGAAACCACTGACAGAAACAGGATTTTGAAGATATATATTTTTTAAAGATTTGGCTTTAGTCCAAAATGAGACTTGTCAGAACGTTGGCTCTGTGACGCATGCAGAAGCTTCTGTGAAGCACCAGCTTTACATTGCTAGACTGTTGCCTCTTTTAACAGTTGTCTGGCTGCGTGAGGCTAGTGAAGCACATCTGGCCGAGAGCTGAAGGAGGAGTCTACCTTTCTGTCTATGCCAGGGGTTTTCAACCTTTTTGACACCAGGGACCACCATTTATTCAGCATTTGAGCCAGGGACCACCATTTGATGACATTTTAGCCCAGACGACCTAAAACTAAAGATTTTTTTTTTGTTTTGTTCACAATTCCAGGCTGGATTTGTTTTGCAAACAAAACAGTGTAGACTTCTTCATTTTTACATTCTCAAGAGTTGCATCTGATTAACCAACTTTCCATCATTTAGCCTGGGGACCACCTGGAACCCTCTCAAGGACCACTGGTGGTCCCCAGACCACCTGTTGAAAACCCCTGGTCTATGCTACCGACGACAGAACAAACGCCTGCAACAAGCGGAGGGGACAAGGACAGATGTGAAAAGTGAGACGCGATGGCCGACAGGGCCTGGCCGGCCGCTCAGTAACTCAAGCAGGATCAAAGTGTGACCGCCACAGAGTGTGAGGTCGGTGTGAATATTATCATGAAGGGTTTCCGGACTATATAACATAATACACAAGACTGGCCACACAGCAGATGTAACATCCGCACTGGTATCAGTAACAGGACAACGAGAGTAGAAACACTCTCTGCAGCAACAACAAAAAAATAAATAAAATAAAAAACAATCTTAGCCCTAGTACAGGGGTTTTCAACAGGTGGTCGGGGGACCACCAGTGGTCCCTGAGAGGGTTCCAGGTGGTCCCCAGCTAATTGGTTAACCAGATGTAACTAAATATTCATCACGTGAATTAGCCATTTTGGAATGTACGTTTTGCTTGTTTTGTTTCTTTGAAGTTGAAGTTGAAATCCAGCCTGGAATTGTGGACAAAGGCAAAATAAATCTTTAGTTTTGGGGTTGGTGGGGCTAAAATATCCTCAAATGGTGGTCCCTGAGATGAAAAAGGTTGAAAACTCCTGCCCTAGTACATCCGCATCATGTTGTGTTACAGTACAAAGCAACACACATGTGCCAAAATATGTCAATAAACCACATCCTGTCAGCCGCCAGGCCACTCACTCTCTTTCTCTCTCTCTCTCTAGACTGTCTGAAACTCTTAAGCAACGCTGCTAAGATTTCCGTCTCGCAATTATCGCATCATCATCATCATCAGCGGGTGTTTAACTCACAGTCTCCTCCGTCTCGCCGTCTTTGGACTCATCAGGCTCCGAATCGGCACCAGACGCTGCCTGGGGCACAGGGGCTGCGACTGCTACTGCGGCTTCCTGTTTAGACACGCACGCACACACACACACGCACACGCACGCACACGCACACACACAGAGAGAACAGGTTTAAACAAGTTAGGGAGATATAGTGTGCATAAAACCTATGTGATAGGGCTGGGCAATATACCTTCGAATTTCAATCAATCTCTCGATTACTTTTAAAAGTATGCCTCGATTGCAATTCATGAACAATTTAAGAATAAAATACTAAAAATAGCACAACAGGGCTACATGGTAAATCAGAGATTTAGTATATTGTAAAGACATTTTTTCTAGATTTGTATGAGAAAATAAATTCTAATCTCGTTGATTTGAGTTAGAGGTTCTGTTAAATATTCGTTTCGATACAATAAATCTTTCACTATTACCCAGCCCTATAATGTTATGGTCTTGGTTACTAGTCATTGGCAAGAGAGGTTAGTTTGTGAAGTCATCCAGTCATTCAACCACAAAAGTCACTGTCGGTGTGGTATATAAATGGGAGTGACAAGGCTCCATGTACATATAATTCTGCGTTATGAAAAGCCATACAAAAACAGGTGGGGCATGGGGAGGGGGGGTGGAAGGCATGTTAAAGCCTATCCTGCAGTTATCACGTGGAGCGCTAGAGAGCTACATCTCCTCAGGGACCCACTGACTGACTGCTCACGTGTTGAAAACAGAAATTCTTGGAACCTCGAACAAAGATTGCCCCATTTTCAACCCGACTTAATCATTGGCAATTTCTCATGTGTACTGCAGCAGTGGTTGTTATTGCCAACCCCCCCACTGCCGCTGGTCTACGGAGGGTGAGTAGACAACCATGTGCCTCTTTCGATACACATGAGTCACCAGCTGCATTTTTTTTTTTCAAATCAGGGTTTCACTAGGACAGTGCACAGACCTCCACACATCTCCACCAGGTGCACTCCCCTGCTGACTAGGCAGGCTCCATCACCTAGGAATGGTGCAGTAATTCAGAGGTGGTTGCACAATACACCCTGGTCAGGGCTTGACACTAACACTTGCCCGCTTGCCCGGGGCAAGTAAAAAAAATGGTGGGGCAAGTGAAGACTGCTACCTGGTTGCCCGATCGGGCAAGTGTGCAACTTAGTGCACTATAACATAACACAAGATAAATTTGTCTTGAAGGCAGTCATTGCACTCTGCCTCTGTGTGTCTTTCCTCCACAATTCCAGGCTGGATTTGGGAAACAAAAAAGGCAAATTAATATACACATCAAAATGACCTAATCTTCTACATTCTCTAGTTGTGTAGACCTGGGCTAATTAAGATGATGAATTTTAACTCTTGACAGTGTAAAAATGAAACCAAATGAACCCGCAAGGGTCCATTTGGTTTCATTTTTACACTCTCAAGAGTTAACATTCATCATTACATCGTTACATCTGCAAAATTTACAATATATTTTTGGAGGCAAGTGACCATGAGCTGAGGGCAAGTAGAACCTGACTTGCACTTGCCCGATGGCAAGTGCCTCCGAGACCTTAGTGTCAACCCCTGCTAGTGCATGTTTTCACTGTGATTTGCGGAAAGGAGTATGCTACCACTAGCTGTCAGCCTGTCAACAACACCCCACTAAACAGCTGCGACAGCGGCAGTGTGTAGCTTTAACCTGCAGCGCAGGTCGGGGGTGGGTGGGGCGAGTTGTAACTCTGCTGCACGAATTCGTTGTTTGTAAGCAGCAGTGCAAATCAGGACTGTCAGTAGTCCCAACACCGAGGCTTTCATTTCCGGCCGTGTTGCACGAAAAGGGAAAGCCTGGAATAAATTGTTAGCCACAGTAGCCTAGAAGTGGGAGTCAACCTTTCTGGGTGGGAAAGGGGCCAGGGATGACAGCATGTTGGTGAGATCAATTCAGATCTACCGGCCCATCTGAGCTTGTTCTTGCCTCTCCAGGCCAAAATGATTTCAGGTTAGACCAGGCCAGACTGTGTCAGGAGTGACGTTGTTGACTAAGGCCTGCCGGATTGTTAGTACATACAGTACATGTCTAACCAGCCTATGCACCCCAAGCCAGAGGCACCAACTGCCGCTAGGAACTGAACACTGTAGCGCTGGAGGAGTGAGTGCTTTACCTTCACGTTGCGCAGACGGACCGTCTCACACAACCATCTGGTCAAGATGCATATCTATTTACGTTTACTTACTTCATGTTTAAGCAGACAATATCGTTTTGCGCCACAGTGCTTGCAGCCCTTTGTCCCGTTTATGTTCAGAGTGCAGTCCAGTCTCTCAGTCATACCACCTGTCCCCTTATTTAACAGCTGTAACAGCTGTTCTATAAATACACGGTCAGGGGGCTGCTGGTACATAACAGAGGCCAGCACCTCAAGCAAGAATGCAGCATATGCATTTTTAAAAAGGTCACTTTACAATTACATCTCCAACATGAATAATGAGTTTTGTAAGAAACAGAAAAAAACAAACTAAAAAAAACTTGTGTGACATGAAGAATCTGTTTGCTTTTGAACATCACAAGGACATGCTCAAAGCAGCAAACATTAAAAGTCCTTAGACATGGCTGCCATGTGACGTCACGTTTGAAAGACAGACGTTGGAAGGGATAGCGCCCCTCAAAAAAAAAAAAAAAGAACAACCAAAAAGAAAAACAACAGGTGGATACACAGATACACCATATGTGTTGATGGAACAGGCAGCCAAACAACACGTGTGTGTGTGTTTGTGTGGCAGTACAGGAATGACAGGAACTGACTCTAGGCCAGGCTCCAGAGAATGTCAAGACCATCATCCGCTTGACTGTTATTACCATCGGCAACAACACAATAACAACACAATACACAGCACAAACAGCTACCGCGACCTTATCGCAATATGAGCAACACAGACGCCAGGGGAAGAGATTGACTGAGATACTCGCTCTCTCTCTTTCACACTCTCTCACACACATCACCCAAAAAAGAAAAAGAAATGCTGTACAATGAGAGAGGGGTTTAGGTGACCTGTGAAAGAGAGGAAGTTGTGTATAAATGTGAGACAAGCAGACAAACGACAGAAAACAAAGCTAAACACTAGTGACACGACAAAGCTAAGAAAGAAAGGCAGGTGAGGAAGAATGAGTGGTCACAGGACACAGAGGACGTAGATCACAGAGAGAACACATGGCGTTATGAAAGTGTGTGTGTGGGAAAAGGAGCGAGGAGCAGTTGGACCGTCACGATTACTCATTTAAGTTGACGTGTGTCACAAATCATTGCAATTAACATTTTAATTGTGTTGTTTTTTGCACTGAACATTGAAACTATTGGTTACCATTTGTATTTCATAATAACAGATTGCACAGGGCAGAAATTAAATAAAATCACTGACACATTTAATATTTGTTGTCTTTCCAAAACTTTCTAAAATAGTCAGTGTCAATAGTTGTTCTATTTCTCCCATATTGGGGAATGGTGTTTATACAAAAATGATTGCGATTGTCTCAAATAATTGCGATTAGATGATCGTGTAATGATAATTGTGACAAGCCTAGTGGTGAGCAGAGAAGGAGAGAGAGACAGAGAGATAGACTCAACCTGGGAGTTAGAGGGCACTGGAGCGTTTGAGAGCCAGAAATCCAGATCCGAAACCTAGAGCAGGGAAGGAAGGGAAGAGGGGGGGAGGGGGAGCAGGTGAAAGGGTTAGGGGTGAACAGGTTCTCTGTCTTAGTACTATTCATGAAAATGGATACAGAGGCGTACACTGTTCTGTTTCATGAATAAATCAAGTATTTGGCAAAGAGACTAAACCGAGAGAGCTTTCAGCTAGCTAGCAGGGAGGGAACGGATACTTGATTTGATCACTATTAACCAATTGCAAAAAGGGAAGGAGAAGTTGGGGAGAAGCAATGGCAATGTTAAGTCAAATGAAAATGATCTGAAGCACCCGCAGAGCCTGCCCACAAACACCAGTCAGAAACTGGAGCCCTTGTATAGACAAATTCACAGAGGGGTGCCATGCATGTGCACAGCAATTACTGAGGTGTACCATTAAGCGCAACTTTACACCTCACACCTGATTAGCTACACCTGGCCTACAGGGCACCGCTCCATGGATTTGTCTATAGAAAGAAATGATTGATGGTAACCCTTTGAAGAAGGCCAATTTAAACCGTTTTAACGCTCATCAGAATTCCAGGTAAACAGGTAAAGCCTCCCTTTGTCTGGACTAGGCTGAAATACACCAATACAGTAACTAGCCCCTCCCCCCACGGTGAGGTCACATACCTCAGCGGTGGTGGAGGCGGGTGGAGGGGGCGGCGCCGCCACCTCGTTGCTCTCCTCTGATTGGACGACAGGCTCGTCTGGCTGATCCCCCATGAGGTCTGCTCCTTCCATGAGGTCTGGGCCTTCCTCGTGTTTGTGTTTCTTCTTCTTCTTCTCTTCTTTACTCTTCTGCGAAAACACACAAGTACTAAAATAAACAATCACCCTTTAGGTCACCCTGTGGTATTGAAGGAAGCTGTCGAGGCCTCATACATACTACACACAGCCGACAGTCACTGGAGCGGTTAGGCACCGCTCAAAACTAAAACACAAACCGTCAAGAAAACCAGTGATTGACACTGGCAATATACTGTATTTTCTCATGGAAAATCTCTCACAGCCAGTTTACTAATGAAATTTATTCAGAGGAGGAAAACAGGAGCAATGATCTCATCAGGTGTCATATCTCTACACAGGAATGGAAAGGCATGTCTCAACCCACAAAGCCAGAGAGCAGTAGCTATGCAAAGAATCAGACTGAGGCCAAGTGGGTTATGAACAGCTTCTACCCCACAGCACTAGTCACACTGAAGGTTAAGATATGATCCATTACTGAAATACATGTTTTACTGTGCTGTTTTCCTTCAGAGCAGTGGTTTTCAGCCAGTAGTCCGGGGACCACCAGTGGTCCTCGAGAGGGTTCCAGGTGGTCCCCAGGCTAAATGATGGAAGCATAAAAATGAAACCAAATGGACACGAATCTGAATTAACACCATTTATTATTGAGAAGTCTACACAATCAGAGAATGTAGAAAATTGGTAATTTTGTATGCTTGCTTTTTTTCCTCCGAAATCCAGCCTGGAATTGTGGACAAAAGCAAAAGAACTCTTTAGTTTTACGGACTGTGGGGTGAAAATGTCATCAAATGGTGCTCCGCGGCTGAGATGCTGAATAGACAGTGGTCCATGGTATCAAAATGGTTGAAAACCACTGCTTTAGAGTACGATAAGTGGTTGTGCAATAACAGCTGCATTAACATATATACAGTATAGTGTGCAATGTCAAGGGTTGTGTGCAATAACATGAAGAACAGTCATGTGAGTGCTCTTGTAGCATTAGTAGGCTTTATGTTTCAGTGACAAACGTTGGTGTATGATGACAATGTCACCCACATGCATAGCCTCTATAAGCAGTGTTGTAGTGGGACTTGTAGAAGTGGGGGGACCCTAGCGGGTCTATTTGGTTCCATTTGTACACTCTCAGAAAAAAGGAAACTTGTTAACATGGTAAAACACACCTTGATGATGTCATCAAGATGTATTTCACCATGCTAATGATTTTTTTCAGACCTCCATTTCTAGGAAACACAGAATGGGGGAACTTTTTCATCATGTATTAATGACAAGAGTAAAATATTGAAAATGAGTGGAATTCCCCTTTAAGACACGTGCGTGCACACACACACACACACACACACGCACGCACGCACGCACGCACGCACGCACGCACGCACGCACGCACGCACGCACGCACGCACGCACGCACGCACGCACGCTATTGAAACAAGTATAGCATATTGAGAAAGATTGTTTACAATGCCTAATTGTATCCATAAAAGTAAATGACAAGACAAAAAAACTATACTTTTGCCCCCAAAAATATCTTCGATGTGAGAAGTGGGGGGACGCCGTCCCCCTGCGTCCCCCCTCCACTACGCCCCTGCATGGGGGTGTTTGGGTACCTTTCTGTCCTTTTCCTTGTCCTTCTTCTTCTCCTTCTTCTCCTTGCTGCTCTTCTTCTTGGCCTCCGTCGGCGCCGCCACCTCCACCACCGCTGTCTCTCCTCCGTCCGAGACGGGGCTGGTCTTCAGCGAGTCTGGACGGTGTGAGCGGACCGGCAACTTGTCGCTGTCCTCCAGGGGCCTGAACACACACATACAGACTAATTACAACTAGTCCAGTGCTTCTTGAGTTGATTCCAGTTGGTCCCCAAGCTAAATGATGTGAGAGTTGTTAACAAAATGAACTATCATAGTTATTAAACTCTTGGAGAGTGTAAAATGAAAACAAATGGGGGAGTGTAAGGTCTCTGCAAAGCACCTTGGATAAAGGTGCAACAGTATATACAGTAAATGTACCATTTACTGAGAGGATTTAACACTTTTAATGAATGGCTTTCTTTTCTCCTCTGGCACAAAGTACCAACCGAGAGAGACAGAGCCTTCATGATGTGGACATCCACTCTATTCCAAGTGCATTCACAGCATTGTGTTGCAGCATCAACACTGTCAAACTGTTGATTTAAGCCACCCTCTTGGGGCATGAAGAGGCCCTAGCAGACAGCCAAGCTATTATGACTTCCATAAGCCATCCTGGAAGCAGGAGTAACCATGTGCACTGGAGCCCCCTGCTGGCCAACCTCTGTAAAGACTTGTGTGCCCTTCAGAGCTCCTCATCCGTCATCCTTAGTTTACAGCCCATTTCACCACAGATATTTGTTGGCTGTAAGGAATCTATGTCTAAATATGTTTATTCTATGCCATGTGATATTAGCATTCATTGAATATTTATGCCAAAGTCACAGGGATGGTATGTGATACATCTGAAACTAAAGTGTCTACACCTCAAGGGAAGAACAACATTTGGAGGCAAGGCTAGGCTAGTCTAGTAATAAGATTAATTGAGGAAGATCGAAGCAGAGGCTCTACGACTGATTCCTGAAAGCATTTTCTGAACAAAAATTAGAAAATCATCAGGGTTAACATGCTTTAAGGCAACCTCGGTTATGAGAGGTAGTTGATACCCATGAGGCCGTGAGAACGTCAGCAGTGATCAGAGACAGATGTATGTATTAATCTCCAACACATTTTCATTAACTAAATGAAATGTGTTAGTATTTTTTTGGTCAAAAATGTGCCAATAACTACAACATAATGTCACCGTCACGGCTGATATTCTCAGGTGAATGTTAAGGTAGAGGGATCAAACAAAGTGATTGGGTAAAGTTAACAAAAATTAAATATAATAACAGTAAAGGTTACAATTTCCTGAGATGATAGAGATCTTAAAAAACAAACAAACATAAAAAAAAAACTCAAACTAAAAACAAATGTTAAAATGTTAGGCAAAGGGTGAGCAAAAACAGCAACCAGGCACTGCAACCAGATGAGAAGTACTATTATGTCTATGGAAGGAGAAGATATAGCAATACTATGTTCATGGAACTTTGGAAGAGAAAGCTATACAGGTTTAGAGAGAGAGAGAAAGAGGAAAGAAAAGGTCTCAGGCAAGCGAGCAGAACAGCAATCCGTCTAGTGTTGGAGTGTGAATCCTGCGGCTGGGATGCTACTCACCTGAGCCCTGCCTTTGCCTTTTGCTTGGCCAACAGGCTGCCCAGACAGAAGAGCGGCAGGGCAGTGGGTGGGTGTGTGTGTGGCGTGAGAGAGAGAAGCAGAAAGCAAAGCACCATAATGAGTGAATGAAGGTGGAGCCATCGCTGACTCATCACGTGCTCAATAATTCAAACTAATTAAATTAATTAAAATAAAACCGAAGGCAAATGAGTCTCGGCCTCCCGCTGTAGCAGCACAAAGTTAGGTTGGCGCTACGTCATCGGTTATCAGTCCTACGAAACCTTTCTGCACTGATGTTTTACAAATATGGAGAGTAATGTTATGCAGTTGGATGCATCTCTTTTCTTTTCTTTGCAGGGCAGGGCTTCAGCAATTCTAACCTTACTCTGGGGGCAAGAGATGTTATGTTTACTGAAATATTTGATTTGGTGTCCTTTTTAATATTTGCATTAATTTGTCATGTAAGGCTGTCACGTTATGTAGAACAAATCAAGTCCCTCTCTGAAACTGAAAAATAAAAGTCTAACTGAGCACAATGTGGAAAAGGAAATACATATTGGCCTGAATGCCTCATTGTGGCAGCAGAATGGGCATGTACATTTATCTACAGTACAGACCAGTGTGGGGTGAACTCACTTGTCCAAGTCGATGTCCAGGGCTTTGTGGGGGTCGTTGGGGTCTTTGTCATCATCATCGCTGGGTAAGGCATTCTGAAACAAGTGCAGAGTCACATAAAAATAAGCAAGAATAATCCCTGCACAGCAAAAACCCACCATTGACGCATTAACTCATCCCCTTAAAAGCAAAAACAGTGATTTCTATTCAGGAGTGAGAAGTTGTAGCAGTGTACCTCTGGCATCTCCTCTGTAACGATGTCCACCACCTGAGCTGGTGTGATGTCCTCCTCGCTCTCGGGTCCCGAGTCGTGCTTCCTCCCTCGTCTTCCTCCTTTCTCTTTCCTCTTCTTCTTGTCCTTCTTCTTCTTGTCCGCCTTGTCCTTCTGCCTTCGCTCCTCCTCCAGCTTCACGTACTGGTCAGACATGGGCAAGCCTGGCAGGAAAGAAACATGTACTGGTCAGACATGGGCCTCTTAATAATGTCTATGTTGAAAAATGAAATATAAAAAAAGGTCGGACTTTTTTTTATTGAACTCAAAAAAGAAAGAATTAAAAAAAATGTTTTGCACAACCCTAGTCTTTGTCAAGCTGGCACCAGTTAAATTCATCTTCTTATTTATTGACTGTCCTATAAACAGCTGTAGTCCTCAGGCGCAGCCAGGCTACGGGCTTAGGAGTAGGCATAGTAGTAGGGATAAGGGAAATAGATATGGGATGAATTAAAAGGCAATGGCAAGACCAACACAGATTGGATGAAAGCTAAAAACACCCAAACCACACCTATGAAATAGGGAATAGGATGGTATTGAAATTACCAACTTTAGCGTGGGAACGCCTCTTTCCAAATGCTAGATGCTCTAATATCGGATAAAGGCAGATGAGACGAAACTGGGTCGTTAGTGTTAGAGAGCACTCTGTCCAACGTGAGACTTTGAGAGGTACCCTGAGGTCAAAGGTCAACCTGTACCACTAACCTGGGACTTTGAGAGGTACACTGAGGTCAATCTGCACCACTGGAATGTGCTCCACCCCGGGAGTCTCCTGGTACACCTGCACAGCAACATGAAATACCTTTCTTTAACAAATACAATACACTTGCACATCAACAGCTAATACATCACTTTAACCATACCATCCAGCTAAATGACCAGTCATTTAGCTGGCTACCGCCTAGGACTCCAAACTGAGAAGCAGTGTGTTCCCCCAGCTTTCTCAAGCTGGGGGTCTCCAAGGTGATTCCTACATTTACATGCTGGCCAGGGTGGGGAGTCCCCATTTCATAATGGTTTATTTAGGGGGTTACAGGATGCAGTGCAGGTTGTGACAGTACCTTTTGAGAGGACGGCGAGGCCTTGATGTAGAATGGGTTGCTGGCCTGCTCCTGCTTCCTGGCCTCTCTCCTCTGGTGAGGAGAACATCACAACATAATGGATAGAAAATATTGATTGACATGATAGGCAAATTCATCATAGACAATTATCATTGTCAACATTTTAAGTGCATTGCATTGCAACATACAGAATGTGATATATGAATAAAGTGAACAGCAACCATTTCATCCGGTCATTTGGTATTATTGCTTTACATTTAAATGGCCTTTTTATTAGATCATATTGGTGCATTAAATACCAAATAAATATGGCTACATTATCCAGACAGAAGTCATATATTCCACCTTCCAACCATATGCTCTATTCATTAAAGACGAAAGCAGAAACATCAAAGCTGAGAGAGGAGAGGAGCTCATTAGTGCATCCAGCCATGCGTACATACCCGTGCCAGCTCCTTCTCGTCCACCTCGGTGTGTCTGGGCCGGGAGTGTTTGGGCTCCTCCCTGGCGAACACGGCCTTCGACGGCTTCTCGTCTTCAGACTCGCTCTCAGACGGAGGCTCGTTGATCCACGCATCCAGATCCAAGCTGCACAGGCAAAATAAACCCAGTGGGATTTACTAATAAGCAGCACTTCTTCCACCTTCATATTCTAGCAGCCGACTGCCCTCACAGGCATTGAATAACAACATACTGTAATTGTAGATAATGTAATTGTGCAAGCTATAACTTCATCCAGTGCCAATAGACCTTTCACTAAAACCCTACCCAAACTGCTATGGTCCAATCACAGCTAAGCTCAACATGTGATAGACAAACCTCTCCACCAATAGTTTCCCTATAAACATTGTTTCCAAAAATGAACCAGTATTGGTCCATTATATTTACATTGGAAAGAATGAGCCTGACTGGAATGTGTCCGGACCCTGGTTGGACACTGGGAAGAGGGTGGTGCTTACGGCAAGGTCTATTGCCTAAAATTGTGGACAAAAGCAAACAAAATCCTTAGTTTTAGGTCCGTGGGGCGAAAATCTCATCAAATGGTGGTCTGTGGGCTCAAACGGCTGAATTATTGGTGGGCCCTAATGTCAAAAAAAGGTTGAAAACCACTGACATGGTGAATTTATCCCACCACTCACCCTTCAGGGACAGGCACTTTCTTCTGTGCCTTGGGAGCCACAGGGTTGAGTTCTCCTGCGAACAGAGCGGTGACCTCCTCAGACACCTCCACGTCCTTCTGCTGCAGCTTCTGGATGTATTTGACCAGCTGCAGGATGCAGGACGCCTGGCAGACAGACAGACAGACAGACAGACAGACAGACAGACAGACAGACAGACAGACAGACAGACAGACAGACAGGGAGGACAGGAGGAGACAGACAGGGAGGACAGAAGGAGACAGACAGGAGGAGACAGGCAGGGAGAGACAGGAGGAGACAGACAGGAGGAGACAGACAGGGAGGACAGGAGGAGACAGACAGGGAGGACATGTGCAGAAAGCTTAGCGACTGCGTATCGATCACATTAGTGTCGCGTTGTGTAACCTAATCGGCGCGACCGCAGTGATACAAGGTCAGTTATAATGGTTGGCTATACATCACAAGGTGCCACTGCTGCTGGCAGGGCCATGGACCGTTGCAAGGAAACGATAGAAGAAAATGAAAGCATTAAAAGGTGGTTGCACACTGACGTGTTTTTTCATTGCGTTTTGCAGATCTGAAAGAGGTAGTAGGTTATCAATAGCTGCCCCAGTTCCTAAAACTTTGTACCTTTGAGGAAGTATTCAGCAGCAGTGTACAAATGTGACAAACATGACTTGATCTTCTTTGATAGGGATATTGATATTCAATATAAAAAAATGCACCAGTGCATGCAGTATCAGTCAATGGACAGGTTTTGCATTATGTGCTGGTGGTATTCATTTGCCAGAAGGAGCTTATATTAATACACATGTCCTCATTGTTAATGCATCCTTCTAAAATGGTTAGTCCTAGTACAACGTAGTACTTGATTCTGATTGCTTGTTTCAGTTTCTGAGAACATGCAGTAAATCTCATGATAATCTGCATCGTCAACCACTTTATTTAAGTCTAGGGATGCCCCGATGCCACATTTTTCATTTACGATCCGATACCACAATTTCCATCAACTGCAGACTCAAATGTGGGCAACAAATAACACATGACCCAACAATTTATTTAACTCCCATAGTGTCAATCCTTTACCACTACTTAGACTGGCATATTCAACATAGTGTCCACACCCCTTACTCCTGTTAAGACTGGCATATTCACCCTAGTGTCAACACCTTACCCCTGTTGTCGGACTGCTGGTCATATTTGCCAACACCGATATGATCCGATAATGATGAATAAGGGCTAATACCGATACTTTTCCGATACCCTACAGTATTGGCCAATACCGATAAGACAAAAAAGCCGATCCAATACTTTTTCTGATACAGTATCGGGACATCTATTTAATTCCCAGGCGCATTACATTACAGCACTATAGTTAAGACGGGGAAGGAGAGTGCTTAATTGCCTAAAAATAAAAAATAATAAAAAAATGCGCATGCAGGCATCCAAGTTTGCCCATGCTCAGATGACTGTGAGTCTCAGGCGCGTCAGAGACACTTGCATCGTGTCTCACTACGCCTCTCAGCCATTATAAAATAACTTCTTTTCCCGTTCCGGTCTTACCCTCTCCTGCACCTCCAGGTTGGCGCTCTGGACGAACAGCGGCAGCCTGTCGATCATCAGCTGGCTGGTCTCCTGGGCAGCGGCCTGGCCGTCCTCCGTGTTGCCCTCCTGGCTCCTCAGCACCGTGGCGAACAGCTTGGCGGCGTTCTGCACGTACACCGCCTGGATGTGACCCGGCAGCGTGGCCACCTTGGGCCGCAGCATGGCCTCCAGGGTCTGGGTGGGGTTCTCCAGGTGTCTGCAGGGAGAGAGAGGTGGATATAAGCTCAGAGGCCCCTCACACCGGCCTTGCAGGAGCTTTTAATGCGGAGCATTTCACAGTAATGCTCAGTAATGCACATTAAATTGTCATAAGCAAGGGTTCACTCAATCGTCTGAGCAGCTGGGCTGCCAACCCAGACGGACGGTGTGCCGTGGGTTCGACTCCAGAGCACGGCGGTCTTTGCTGCGCATCACTCTCCAAATCTCTCTCCCCTTTTCCTATACGACTACTGTTCTCTATTATCAATGAAGGCATACAAAGCCCCCAAAACAAATCTTTAGCCTTCGCATATGCCTGTAAGGTTGTTGAGTCAGGTCCTATGGGCTAAGATTGAGCCTGAAGAGGTGAGTTTTCAAACTATACAAATTAGAAGGTTTTCAGAGAGAACAGGTTAAGTTTTAGATTCAGGCACTACCTATGAAATCTCGTGTCCGCAGCCGTCTAGTGGGGTGTTGGCGAAACGCAATGGCCCCTCCCTGAAAACTGCTGTGTTTTCGGACCCAGATATTGGAGCAGCTGTTTTTTCCCAATGCTTTTCCCAAAGGATGCACCATTCTGCAAGGACCTAATCTCTAAAACACAGCAGTGCGCAAGCTCATTTCTGTGTGGTTTGTGTAGTCCCTGAGATTGAAGATAAAGTAGAGTAGGAGTTTTTTTTCCCCCCTTCATTTAAGTGACACCATCCCACATAACACCAGCTGTTAACACATGTCACTTTGCCAACAACAAAGAAAACATGCGTTTTATTAAATCTGAGCACATCTTAGACAGAGCACACACAAATATTAAATATGGAACACTGCATTCGCTGTCAATCATGTCGGAGCGTGAGGGAATAGAGCTGAATTAACAGATTGACAGCAGAGTGGGAACACAGAGGTGGGAACTGGCACATCTGGGCCAAACTGACAACCATTTTATTCCCATTACACACTAATTATGGAGAGCTCTTGTCAGATAGCCTTAACCTACATTATGGTTATTCATTAATAATTTATTTTCATTATAGCGTTTTTTATGCACTCAAAGTGGTTTACAGTGGTCCATAGTTCTTTTATACTTTGGGAGATGAAGCGGTGAAGAGTCAACACCATGCAGCATCCTCACTTCCCACATGGACACGCAGACAGTGGCAAGCTAGCAGCCAAAGACTCACTGGATGCAACGATTGGGTCAGTGACCAAGACAACGCTTCGACATGGGGACAGGAGTAGCTGATTTATCTAGTATCCTACCCTATCCACATTTCCCTGCCAAGGTACTGAGACCTTTGATTTGATTTTGTTTTGTTTTTTATGTATAGTCACTTGAGTAGGAAAACACCAATCATCTGCTGCAGATGCTCTAGTGAAGTGCTGGAGTCATAATGTGATGTGAAAAAATAAGAATAGGCTCCGCACACTCGTATCTCACAAAATACAGTATATATATACATATTTGCAAGCTTTTGGGTCTACTGACCCTCCTCAGGCACTGGCACTGTATAGTCACTTGCAAATAAATTATTGATAGTTGCGGGTTGATGTGTACAGAAGTTGCTTATCTGGGCGTGCTTCCTAATGTTGTTTAAAGCAGTGGTTCTCATATTTCTTCACCTCAAGGAAGCCAAGATTAATATGTAATCATCCACAGGCGATTCAAGATATTATAATATTTTAAGGAATATTCAAATTATTATTATCATCAATATTTTTAAAACAGCAGATTTACAACCTCACAATTTGTCGCTGTGAGCTTGTAGATCAGCCATTTTCATTTATAGACCCTGGGCCATTGGTCTCTTTTGCAAGAGAAAGAGGGAACATGTGCACACCACACACGGGAAGACTTACAGTATAGGGTGTAGGAAAAGGTTGGATACCCCAAAAAGGAGAGCCGATACAGACAGTAGACCTACTCTGAGAACTCTCCACAGATCCAGGCGGCGGCGTAGAGGACCTCACAGATGCCATTGCGCTGCGTGTTGCCGGTCAGCAGGTGAGCGTTGTCCAGCAGCGTGGCCATCTGGGCCACGGCGAAGCCCCGGATGGCCTTCACCCTGATGGCCACGTCCAGCATCTGAGAGGCGATCAGGTGGCCGTGGCGCGTCCCCTCCAGCCGCGTCAGCTCCACCAGGATGCTGATGTACCTGCAGAGACCAGAGGGGTACGCTTTAACATAAATCATTCATGCCGGATGCCGGGCGGCTAAATGTAGGTTTAGGCAGGGGTTTGTCCCGGGTGAATACTATGTAAATTCCAGCGCAGCATGCTTTATTCAATTTTATACATAATTCATGAATAAAAAAAATGCAAGTACAGACACACTGGATGGACGCAGGAAGGAAGGGCACAAACTCTGGTGTTTAACTTGGCCCAATAGACCTGCACAGTGACGTCACTGCCCCGGTTCCGAAACTCCATTCATTTTTCTCATAGACTTTTTAAAAATAATTTATATAAAGACGATTTCGCTGCGGACAAAGCCAACGCACAATATCATCATATAATATCTAATTAGCAAGAAGTAGAAAACGGCAGGATACAACACTTTTTGTTTCGTTTTTCATCTTAGAAATTATTTGATCGTCCCAAAAGATTGTGCGTGTCATCATGATTTGTCACAACCCGAGTTGGCTTTGTCCACGTTGTAATCATCTTTATATAAATTTTCAAAAAGTCTAGGAGAAAAATGAATGGGGAAAACACTTCTGGAACCGGGGCGGTGACGTCACTGCGCAGGTCTATAGACTAACCACTCACAGCCTGTGATGTATTGGTAGTTTCTCTGGCTACAGATGTCAATGATCTTAGTGACTAACCACTCAAAGTTGGTGATGTATTGGTAGTTGCTCTGGCTACAGATGTCGATGATCTTGGTGAGTAGCTCGTCTCTGTAGGTGGTTCCCTCGGCCTTGTCCACGTGCACCATCAGCTTCTTCACAATCTCCATCAGGTTCTTCTTGGACACCTGGTGGCGAACGCAAACACCAGTGCAATATAGACTTATTTCGGTTCATAATCCCCTTGATCGATGAAGGTGTCTCATTGCAATTTCCCCGTGACGACACGCTGTGAAGATATAACTAATCGAAACGTCGGTAGCAAATTAGCAATACACTAAGCACATCATCTTTTCATACAACGACTCGGTTCAGATGTACTTCTTTTTCAGTCCAACATCAAAAATGGTCATACCAAGATATTGGTTGTGTCTTAGAATATCTGAAGGAGAATGTGTGTGCACACTGTAGCTTCATCCCGCTAAACCAGTGGTTTTCAACCGGTGGTCCAGGGACCACCATTTGAAACCAAATGGACCCTTGGGTCCATTTGGTTTCATTTTTACACTCTCAAGAGTTAAAATATTCATCATCTGAATTAGCCCAACTCTACACAACTAGAAGATTAACAGTCATTTTGATCTGTAGGTTTGACTGTTTTGTTTTCCAAATCCAGTGTAGAGCTGTGGGCAAAAGCAAAAGAAATCTTTAGTTTTTGGATCTGTGGAGCTAATGGTGGTCTGTGGCTCAAATGCTGAATAAATGATGGGCCCTGCTATCAACAATAATGGCCCTAATATTAATAGATGTAATGGTTAAGTGTGTTGGTTCCTACCATGCCGTAGAGCAGGTCCAGTGCCCTCAGACGGATGGACTCGTCCTTGTCGTCCAGACACTGGAGGATGAGGTCTTTGTGCGACTGGACCGACTTGGGATGGGTCTTCAGGATCTTGGACATGGCCAGCAGCCCCAGGTACTTCACTAAGAGAACCCACACAGAATGCTCTCAGTGTGGCCTTCACAAGAATAGGCAAAAATGGATAGATCCATGGCCCTTGTTTGGGTTCACGTGGGGTATTTGCAACTATCACAGCATATTTGTATATCCCTTTTAATTAGACCTGAGGCCAATTCTTAAAAAAAAAAAAAAAGTTTCTAAATCCCTACAGATATCTGAAAAACTTTATTTCTATGGCTCTACAGCTTCAATTGAATTTGTAGCTTTCTATCTCTTAGAGCAGCTACAAACGTCTTATTTGCTTCGTAGCTTCACGTCGCTGGCTTCCATTGACGATGAATGGTGGACTGCATCTTTGCATCTGCCCACGTGAACACATTCAGGACCATGTTATCTACATTAAACTGATTCTGTGCCCTGCTGACTAAGGTTGACTAGTTCTGTATGGACACATTTGGACGTTACTGTAAGTGTGGTCATTAAAACGTATGGCTAAATAGATCTCTATATTCTGCCTAAGAATAGCTATTAACACTTAATATTAATTAACAGTACCATTACTATAGTAGTTTGCCTAAATATATAAACAGTTTATAATCCAACAATGTTCCATTTAACATTCTGACAGTTCTAATTAAAACAAGAAAAGGAAAATTACACACACATAACAAAAAACAATCACAGCACAATGGGAACAAAAAAAAACACACAAGACAATGGACACATGGGCGTTTAAGTTTTTCTTTCCCCTAACTCTATCACACATATAGGAATAAATCCTGTGTACCTTTGTATTCACTACAAGCCCACCTGTTGTAGCTGCCTGGGAGAGCACTGCAGTCCAATGCCCTCAGTAGAGGGCACTAAGTCCACGGATTCATGTACTTTTTTATTTGTATGATGATCCCCACAAGATCACCCCATAGAAAAGTTTTTGAATAAACATTTCATCCCTGCGATTTCACTCATATGGATATGAAGAATCTAAATCAACCTGCTGTGAGATGTTACGTAATGCTACTGCTGCCAAATCATGTTGATTTTCACTAGAAACAGACCAAATCAGAGTAACCAACTGTTGTAAACAATACACCTCCCCAACAATAACGCCAAGAAGTTTGAACCATAATTCTTATGAGAGACTATGTTAAGATAAACCAATGCTATTCTCCATAGAGAAAATACTTCCAGAAACCAGGGGATGAGCGAGTTACATCAGGGCTTATGTGTTCTATAGTATATGGTTACTCTATGGGCACGTCGCCAAGACTCAGAACCTAGACGGGGATGATATGAAAAAAATAAGTCAAGAAATCTTTTTCCAAATGTACTGCTACAAACAGCCAATATATAATCATAATAAAAAGTGCTAGGTTTCATTAACAAGAAACGTGACTTATCTTAAATGAAAAGTGCCTTTTCATTTCCTGGGATATCTCAATTCATTTGCATCCGCTCGAACTGTAACCACAATGCTGAATTAAAGTTTTACAAAGCAGCGGTTAGTAAAAATAGAGGCGGCCAACTTATCATCTAAAAGTAGAGCATGAATAGGCCTTCAGACACATGAATTGCACTCAAATGAAAAACCAAACGCAGCCCAGATCCAAAACTAGTCTACACACACCACAGTTCTATTTTCTACTCTACAACCACAATACAATCTACACACATTGGACTCTAGACAACTCGAATGCTGAATACATCAAAGTTATCTCTGGATGCTAAATAGCCAGTCTTCCTAATGCTAAGAATAGGTGTAATGCAATGTACATAAGAACTAAGTGACACAATGTGTGTACAAACGTCCACTAGTGGCTTAATTGCAGTGGCATTTCAAGCAGCCGTCTGCCCTCCAATTGAAAACATGGTCAATGATGTTCGAGTTATCCAGACACAAGGGTGGTGGGGGGGGCTACGACATGGTCCTCTAAATGGGTGGACTGTATGCCAGTCAGAAACACGCAGACAATGAGAGAATGACACACTGCAGGCATTGACAGAGGGCTCACAGTTCTGGTCCGAGTCTTCGATCAGGATTCGCAGTTTTTGTACACAGAGCTGAGAGAGAGAAACAGAGAGAGAGGAGGAGAGGGAGAAGGGAGAGAAGTTAATTATCATCATTGTAGACCTTTTCAGTCTTTTTTAGTTTAATGACATATTCGGCATTCGTAAATCAAAAGGACAGAGGAAAAGATTTGTCTATAGCAGTGTGGTTTCCAAACTTTTCAAGTCGAGACCCAAAAGAGGGAATAAGACGTTTGCCTGGAACCAAAACTAGTGAAAACAATTAATAAAACGTACACTGTATAAGCACCCACCACTACCTATCAATTATTTAATAGTTATTTATGGAATTTCCATAGGATAAGTAATTTTATGATTTTTCTATAATAGGAAAAGGGCAATGCAGCAGCCCCAGGAGAGCACATTTAAGCAGAAATCTCAATTTCACGTAAAAAATGACTTAGGCATTTATCCTATGAGGCTAACGGTATATATTTTTTTAATGCAAAAAAAATACTTTTACTCGAGTCATGAGCCATACATGACCCACAGTTTGGGAACCAGTGTGCTATATTATACCATGCATTCTTAGCAATCATAATGACTGAGACTCATTTGTGGCATGCAAGCATGTCCAGCCTGTTAACAGTGGAATAGAGGTTAGGACAGACAGTCAAGGACAGAAAGTCAGATGAAACATGCAGTGATTTCAGTGGAATGGAAAAGGTTGTAAAATGTCATCATGCCACAGGAGCAGGCAGACAGTGACATGGACCTCAGACCCTTACCTGTATGCTAGCACTGTGGTTGGGCATCCCAGACGACAAGGAGATCAACACTGCAACAGAACATCAACAACAAAAGTCACATCTGGAGCTGCATATTGTACTATCAAAAAAGGGAGCTCAGTTAAGTAAGTAGCACTTACAAAGGGAGAAATTAAGCTGCACAATCCTTCTATAAATGAGCAAATTTTCTGCAGGTTGAGTGTATGTCAGGAGTATTACTAGATACTATGTCAAAAGAACGGGGCAAGCAGTTGTCTTTGTGTTACTGCCTCCATCTATCCATGGCTCCACGGACAGATGTACTACCCAGGGCATAGTACTGACCTGCAATCACTGTGTTGACACATTCATACAGCAGGGACATGGCCGAGGTACTATAAGAGACGGATGCAAGAAGAGAGAAGACAGGATTGTTATGAAATAGAGATTATGTGAGGTTCGGTAGGAGGCCTGGGGTACTGATAGATTCATCTTCAGCTAAACCAGGGTAATGATAGATGCATCTTCCCCTAACGCAGGGTACTGATAAATTAATCTTCCCCAAGGGGACAACCAACAGACTAATAAATAGGCAGTCCTTTCTGATGGTAATTGCTGCGTGGTCTTGGGTGACTGGGTTTCCCTTGTGGGCTCAATAAAAGACATTTGAGACGGCCACTGGCAGCCTTCTTATTAGCGTCTCACCTGTGGATGAGGTTTGTAAGAGGCTCTATAAGCTTCTTTCCCAACCGTGGCTCGAGGGGTGTGAGCGCACCAAACTTAAAACAAAGAGGAGAACAGAAGTACCATTACAAACAAACACATAGTATACAGATTATGGACATGATAAATTGCACTCAGTGTAAGTGAAGAGCTATAAAACAATCATACTGGTGGTCTGGCAGTTTAGCCATTCCAAATACATTATACTATATTGCTATACTAATTTCTTCATTGTGTTGCAACACAGAGGATATTAGGGGATGAATTGAACGTTGCACGTATACAGACAAACAACGCACCCATACCTGCCCGGCAACATTAAGACAGACTCACCAGCTTAATGATCTTGATGAGGACCCAGTTGTTCGTGGAGGAGGTCATGAGCTTGAAGAACAACGGGGCCAGAGACAGGTAGTTCTTAGGGTTCCTCCTGGCCAGCTCACAGATCACATTCACGGCTGCTGACTGAACACCTGCACCAGGCAAACCAAATCATACACATTGTCAGACTGGCGATAAACCTTATAATCAGAGTACTTGACTAAGAAAAAAAAAAGTATAAACATGCCCATATACTTTCCCCAAAAACATATGATTTACAGGACAAGAAATTAGGTATGTAGTTAGTGTATATCATAAATTGTTACGATAATAGCCAAGCCAAAACAATAGACATTTTTTTATTTATTTAGAAATAGACAAGCAAAGTCTATCTGGCCCTCAGGTTTGCTTCTGTTGAGCCCTGCAATTAGAGGCATCCCTCAACGCATAACACTGTTGAAATCCAATTGATGAAATCCAATATTCTATCAGCAGTAGCTTATACAGTAGTAGCTTGCATCTGATAATGGCCTTAAACAATCATAGACTACCATGTCAGCCGACATAGTAAGGTCCAAGCAGTATGTCATAAAAAAAAAAGAAAGACCAATTTTCTCTTGGGGTTTTTTGTCAGCATGGCAGACAGTCCTGTGAAGTGTTGAACAGTGCCAGACAGCTGCGGCAGCATCACAAATGAGCCATTTTTTATTTTCACATTTTCAGCAGCTGTTGAATAATTCATAGGACTGAGGTCGGTGACAGAGGAAAGTCTGTCTCCAAGTCACCAGCGGCTTGTAATTTAGTTACCTCATACTGGAATGAGCACATCTGACCCAAACCAAGAGGACATGATAAACAAGAGCTTGACCGCCTTGTTGCAGCAGCAAATGTGAGGCGTCAGCCTGGCCTATATAACACGAGTAGATTTATGTCTCTTCCATACCTGGGTCTGGGTCCTCCAGTTTCTCTTTTAGTCTGGGGAAAGCGGGACGTAGGGACTCGGGATACTTCAGAAACACCTTGTACATGATCAGCACAGCCTTCTTTCTGATGTAGGGCTTTGTATGAGACATCTAAACACAGAAAACAAGATGATATTCTGTTAATTACCCTGCCTGACCTAACCAACAATTTAGCTTTGAAGTGGAGTGACATCCTCATAGTCTAATCGCTGAAGAAAGCTGTGAATTTTTTCCAAACTACTTGGCAGGTGATTGGATGGGACCGGTTTTCATTCAGATTGATGTGTCTACAGTACATGGCGTATGGTACAGCCAATTCTGTCAACCTCTCCGGAGTCGGGTTACCAATAATTGGCTCATCCTGTGATTAAAGATGCAATTTTGTGGTATTAGCATGCTGTAGAGGGAGAGTGGCGACATACTTTGATCTCACCTCAAAGCGGGGCGCCTATGGCAGCTGTTTACAAACATGCAAACTCAGAAGGGGAGTCAACTGTAGTGTTGCCACTCTTTTACTAGAATACTCTGGTTGGTATCAGAAGGACTCACCAATGTCATGATGTCATTGGCCAGGTCCCGGGCGAGGTCAGGGGTCACAAAGCAGGACAGGCCAGTCAGAGCAACACCTGTGTCATACTGGTTGGGACTGCTGAGATCCTGAAAGCAGAACATAAATATAGGCAGTTGTTGAGTTATGTAAGAAAGAGTTAAGAATAACCTCCAATGTCCCCAAAGGACATTAGCTGACCCGGGCAACAAGACAAAATCATAGGTACAATGGTCGTAAAAAAACATGTCATTCAACTGCTGCTGGAGCCTCTAAAGTGCCCTACTACTAGGTCTATTGACAATGTTGGAAAGGTAATTATTAGGAAAGCCAGACAATTTCTTTTTACATCACAGAAAAATGATGAATAGTCAATTTTACATGTACAGAAAAACAGGACAAGCCTGTCCAATGTCAACCTCTGTAAGTGAATACAAAACACCGAAATAATGATAGTTTTGGGACAAGGAAATCATTTGTAAGAAGAAAGACGAAACAAAAAGTGTTTTTTTTCTTATTACTGATTAGATACTGTATGATAACATTGTGGTTGTTGTCATGATTTGTCATGATCTGAGTTGGCTTTGTCCATGGCGTCTTTATATAAATCATTTTTGAAAAGTCTATGACGAAAATTAATGGGGAAATTAGTTCTGGGCGTAAGCAACTCCATGGAAGGGGTAACACAGCCGTGTTTACACCTTTATTTTATACAGATTTATATTCAATATTTATTTGTACATACATTGTTTTATCTACACCATTTTGTGCCACAAAGCACACGTTTTCTCTATATGAACCTCCTTTGAACTGGAAACAGAGAGATGTGGATGGAGAAAGAGAAAGAAGATAGGTCATTGCAAGAATCTTTGTGATATGCAGAGTCAGCGAAGACCATTGGCCATGTTACCTTTCGAATCTGATTGGTCGTAAGCATTATAACATCGGTGCTCTCGTGAAAGCACTGTGACGCAGCCAGGTAACCAATCCTCTGTGAGGGAGAACAGACAGACAGCGGAAAACACAGAAAAGTTATGAAACCGTTTGTGCAGTTACATTGATGTGCCGACATTTGTACCTGTAATATGTGCCATCATTATACACATTATTGTGAAGAAATGTAGGCCTTGATTACATGTCAGTACTGCACATGTAGATGGAAACAAGGCCTTATTGTCACACATTGTCAAAGGTTACATTGTAGACTGTAGTGGTTTAATACACCTGCTAAATAGCATGCAACCACAACCCATATCAAAAAACACAAAAGACTGGAAATACAATAACTCAGCTATTATGAAAAGGATGCTCTACATAATAAGAAAATTGCATAAACTTGCATTGAGGTTTATTAAGGTACAGTTATCATTGTATGGTGCAAAATGAAAATTATGTCCAATTTTATCATTATAACCATTGATACGTTTTCTCCAAAGCCGAGGCCTTCTCATGATGTCACGGCCAAAAAAAACCCTCACCTTGTAAGTGAACTTGGAGGAGCTCATGACTTCAACGATGTTGAAAGCGGCCCAGCTAACATCATAGCCAAGCATCTGAAGCTGTAAATGCAAGAGGGATGGGAAAGAGAGAGAGGGTAATTTAAAGAAGAAAGTAGTCTTGGACTGTCCCCATGGAACACTAAGAGGCCAAATGCATTGAGCCGAGAGCCTTGAAATTGACCACCGATACCAAACAAACGCAAGCCTAAGTGTAGGACTGAGCTATAAATACAAACAGTGCTTTAAAACACTAAAAGCCAATGCAGCTACAGATGGGAATTTAGATACAACAAAAAGATACCAACACATATTTTCCCATACTAACAAAACATTTTAGTCCTGTAAAAAGCTATAATCTTCAGGTCTGTTGTCTCCCTCTCCTGACAGAGAGAGGTAATTACAATTATGTCTATGACAACTGTGACACTATACCATATCTAAATCTACCAATCCTCTGCACCACCTGCTTTAAGTAACTTCACCGACATGGCCATCCAGTCAGTGACGTTCTGAGTGGAAGAGAGGTGAGACCACCTCAGTCCAGTACTAGCGCACTAGTTATATTCTATTGCCAATGACTCTACCATATCGATTGGTTAAAATTGCATTCTACTGTATTCATTAGAGATTATATACAGTGGATATAAGTGATTGTAACTCTATGCCATGCTGACTTTGACACAATTTACACAATGTGCTTGACTTCGCTGTTCACAGGATGCATTACATTAAATACCAAGCTGAGAAAAGCAAGTATACTGTCAACAGATAGGGCCATAGAATGTGTGTGCCAACATGTTGTTGTGACAGTCAGTAAAGTGCTACAGAGAGAGTAAGTGAATTGTTGCAGCTTGCTGAGAAGTCTTACATAGGTGAGCTTGCACACAGCATTAGCTTTGACAGCAATGTTGTCCTGCTTGAGCTCCTGTTTGATCTCGTCGATGCAGGTGGAGATGTACTTGGCCTGCGGACAGACAGGACAGAGGGAAGAGAAGTAGAGAACATGTCAGAATGGATAGATTATTCTTGACACTCAGAGTGAGAGACGTTGCCAGCAGTAACATCACATAGGAAATCTTTGACGATGGTTGTCTACACTACTAACCAGTCTTTTACATAAATCTTTCGATAATCTGTAAATTATCCTACATAAATCTTACAGGTACTTGCTCCACACAAATTGATTCTTGCACAATTCTCTGTTCTTTGCATGAAAATATTTAGTCTATTTTAGCCTGTGGTTGCTGAAGATTACATTGTACTACCGGTACATTCAGAATGCAGCATGTGGAGCCAACTAATGTGACTTAACCACTCAAGTCTTTCTCTTGAAGCAAAAACATGAGAATAACTAAAATTAATTAGACTTCCGATTAGGGCTTCACAATTCCTGCTCAAATTTAGAAAGGAGATCGCTTAGGTGTTTGAATCTAGATTGCAATAAGTTTTAGTTTATTCGGGGAGCAATAGAATGACATGAACATTGCATGGATTGCTTATGGAATTGAACATGACCTTATTGATGTATCCCAAGGTTGTTGGGGTATAATATAATACACATCACTCAAGACACCCATCCGAGTTTACCAAGTCCTGACTTACAGTTACAGTACGTTCCAGTAGCTAGCTACCCTCGATCAATCCCACTAGGGCAAGACCAGGGCCACACAACCCATTGCTCTGGAACCACTCTACGAGTCTGTGAGGTAGATCAAGCTGGTGTGTGGACGGTAGAAGGAATACTAGGGGCTAGGCTCTGTGCGTTGACTCCGCTTCACTAGGTCCACTACTGCTCTCACCAGTGCGTTACACAACACTCTCAGCACCAGGCACTTGATTCAGTGGTGAATAACTAACCAATTACCAGCAGCACGAGCACCAGGGTTCACAATTGTGGTGGATGAAATATCCTACAAGCAAAAGTTTTTTTTTTTTTTTAAAGCCATAGGATAGGCTGAGATATTTTATTACAAATTGTTAGGGATATAAAGTGTTGATTCATGCGTTAAAAATTAACCAATATGTTTTGTTAAGCGTATTGATCGATTAACCACTGATATCTTATTGCAAAGAAGGCACTCCTAAATTGTGGCTGATCTTTTCTCATAAACATCTGAATAGGATCTTGCGGTAAGGAAGTAACATCTAACCTCATGCTGTTGCAAGAAGATCAAAGGGCTGATGCCAGATGGCTTCCAAAAAAGTACATTCCAAGGTTCAAGGTTGTACTTATTGTTAAATCTTATGTACAGGACAGGTACATACGAGTAAAACTGCTTTCATTTTCAGCATTGTTTCCAAGTGAAAGATCTATCCAGTACGCACATTTAGTTTAATGTGAAACCGTGTCGGCCACTCTAAAAAACGATCCCAGTCTTACTCAAATGTTAAATACGAAGCCAAGGTTAAGCAACAGCACACCGTGGTGATAGCTTTGCTAATGTAGGTGAAACAGCGCTGGGATTGATCAGTCACTGTTGAGGCTGATTAGAATTTTGAATGGACAGGGCTAGTTCAAACAGCACACTACATAGCCTTTGGGAACCATGCCATGTTGTAGCACCGGATGCAGGAGGCATCTCCTCCTGTTCCTATAGCCAGTGTTGCATCGGTGGTTTTAACATTGGGGGCCGGGACACTGTTAATGTTAATGACGCCATTAAAGAACACCTTACAGGAGTTGGCAGTCACACAATGGGCTTATTCAGCCTCATTCAGGTTCATTCACACTAGTTCAGGTGTAACACTCGACAACCTTTGTAAACGCTGTTGGTGTGTGAACTCAAGGTTGTTTTTAAATCAATGTGTCTCCTGCCTCCTGGAAATATCTTATGGAGGATTGCGTGATGCTCTGTGTAATAATCAATGCAGCATTGCCTGTATGGCATGGTGTATACACTGTACAAATACATGTCCGATTCCCTAGCCATGATGTACGTGTACATCCTACAGACATAGTGCCTAGCAGGGAGAAATCGGGTACCATTTGTATAGTCATTGGTACGACTTTACTGGGAATTGAACCCAAGGATGTGTTGGGCCTCTAATTCAGCCTGGTAAATGGAGTGCAGGAAAAAAATAATTTGGCCTCTAATCCAGCAAGGTATGCAGAATTATAGAGGCCCTTTAGGCAAATAAAAATATATACTTTTTTGTTGTTACATTTCCCAATAGTAAGCAAGTCCCTGATCGAACCGCCACAATCACTCAGGGTGGACACTAACTACAAGGTCACCGAGCTTGTTTGTTTTGGCCCTACATGCAAAAAATAGGCAGATCATTCCCTTTACAAATTCCCTATGCCATTTACAGTTAATAACTTCTGGCGATAAGTGAAGTATATTTTGACACCGAGACCAATCTGTTCCAAGACTGGAAAACTACAAATATAATATATATATTTTTTAAAGGTGTCCAACAAGAAGTTATTCGCTTAACCATTACCACACATACACACACAAAGAGACAGCTCAGCTCTATTGAGTGTAAGAGTGTGTTGGTCATGTGTCTGCAGTCATGAGACAGCACAGTGACACGAGGAGAGGACGTATAGGGGGTGGGATCACATTCTGCTGCTGTTCCTGACTGAGGAGACACAGGGGAGGCTGGTCGGCCAGGCAGGCCAGGCCCACAGGCCCAGGACGGGCAGGGGGAGACAGTGTCACCACTGATGCTCACACAGATGCCATTGGATTGAAATTACCCAAATATTTGTCCCATGGCCAAACATGGGAGAGCTTTCGCCAGCATAGCAGCATGAGTCTGAAGTTACTAAATGTGGAAGCAGAAGAGGTAGTAAACTGTATGTGTTCCACAATAAATTCAACTCTCAGTCAATGTCAAAAGGCCTGGCATCTTTATATTCATTACAGAAAGCCATTGTAAAATATGACTCAATACTCAAACAGACTTCACACATGTTTTTTGAATGGCCGTTGTTCCACATTTATGGGAAGGAGAGGGTGAATGAAGAGTGAAGAAGTTGTGTGTAGGAGAGTGAATCTGTGCGGGGTTGAGAACATACACACACATACGCAAAAAACAAATAGAGAGAGTGCATGAGAAACTGTGGCCAGGCCCAGGAAAAGCAAACACAGAGAGCCCATATTAATATTTCAGCAAACTGTCCACTGTCGGCCCGGTAACCAACACCTTATCTAGGCAGGTAGAGTTGAGTTACCAATGGAGGGCCGGCTCAGTCTATAGGCTGAATCAAAAGATCGCACACGGATGGCTGGTTAGAGGCTAAACAGCTAGCCTCCTTGGTGCTAGCTTATCATGGTCAATGTAATAAACCATTCATGAATGGCACAATATTTTGACCAATTGCGTATAGGCTTAGGGTCACCATGAGAGGTTAAAAGGTGGAATAAAGCTACCGAGAAAACAAAGCATGCAGATAAAGGGTCTATAAAATGCATTCAGGTCAGACGGAGTCACTTCACTGGACAAATGCAGTGTCAGTGTGTCACTACTCACTAATAGCCTCGAAGACCGCGGGCGTTTCTGTGTGTCACTAGTCTATCTATTATGACACACGGAAAGGACTAATCCAGGACCATCCTTCTGCATAGAAGTGCATAGTTATGGGGAATTTGTTTTACACTGCACATCTCAACAAATGACCATGAAGCATATACGTAACTATCTGTAGACGCACATGTGGAGCGTGTGATGCTCGTACAGACATTTCTGCCTGGCTTACCTAGTAATCACACTCACTGCAGTCGCAATAAATGCACTATAAAGTACATAATGTACATAATGTCTGTAATCCATGTAACTCACAGGGTTCAGTACCTGCCCGGTGATCCAGAACCACCCAACAAAAAGGCCTCTGCCTGGGCTCTGGACCGGTCTCCTGCCCACTAGTGTCCATATATGGGCATACAAAATGGGCATTTTCAACTTGCATCGTTCCAAGTAGGCCAGCGTCAAACGGGCCCTGCCCTGGCATATATACCGAGCTGGCTTGTGAAAAACATGTGCTTCCAATTGTAAACAGTACCCCCTAACGCCGCTTTGACACCTCATCACAGTGACTTACTGGTGGAGATGACATCATCAGATGAGATGTTCAACAGAGCTGAATACTGTCTGATAGTGAGTGAATCATCATAACACCTTATGAATAATTCATATGAAAAAACATGGCTTCACAACATAATCCCTTTTCATAGCACCTCAGAATCTAGAGCTACGGGCGGCACTGACACTGTGGGGGACACTGTTTAATCCCAGCAATGAGCCTGCATGACTGATTCATTCAGCCCATTGATGATTGAAGCTGAATGATGGCTGACAGGTTCAAAAGGCTCTTCTGGGGTTGTTTAGGTTAGGAGGAGAGAGAGAGAGAGATCATTGCGTCATGGAATCATAATACGATTCCATGACGATGACACAATGATCTCTCACCTCTGAAAACCCCCAATGCCCATTGGTTCTACCTAGCCGACTGCAACAATGCATGGCCAAACTGACAGGGGTGGCTTGTATGCACCAGCCAGACTGTTCCCGAGTGCATCTCAAGATGTCAACAACACAGTGGGACAGGTGAACTGACCTCTTTCCTTTTCTCATCTCATCTTTATCAGGATGAGGTGATGCAGTATCAAAGGTGACACGGGTTCAAATTATGCTAATTTCACTGTGAAAAGCACATTTGATTTGGGGCAGTGTTTGAAGTACACCTCCCAAAATATCAGACCATAACCTGCTGGAGGTGGATCTCTTCCTTCCCTTCAGGACCCTTGGTTAACCTTTACTGTATTTGAGACGTCGGTACCAAGCATCCCAAATACAGAAAAGGTTAACCAATGGTCTTGAAAGGGGGTTTAATTATCTCTAGACTATGGAAGCCAGTTTTGCAGTCTGTCTGTCCGGGCTGTCTTTAACCGGCTAATGTGCAATCTAGACTAGTAGGTTAGCTGTAGCTGGCTGGGCCGTCAGATACATAAACACACAATATGGCTCCAACTTGATTTAAAAGAATAAACAAAATCTAAACTGACTGACAGCTGTCATTCTCCACATCGGAATAGCGTGACCGTCAGCAAGTCACTCAGTCCTCTGCTCCGGATGGACGAGCACTTTAATTATTGGGTGTATGAACTGAAACATCACAATAGTGTCTACTAAAGGAAGCGAACGTTATGGAGATCTGTAGTGTAGTCTGTGAAACGAATGACTGAGCCATAACTGTAGCACAGTGAGCTAACGGTTAGCCTTGCAGCTTAAACCCTCCACAGCCATAGAGTATAGACGAAGCAGCGTAAACCCCGTTCACTTCATGGGGCCAAATCAATGGCGGCTCTTCTACATAGACTTCTGTAGAGAAGGGGGCGAAAAGGGACCCGGAAGTAGACAGAAATGCTTTTGACTCAGGCAACAGCCCAGCTTGATGATCTTAAATCATTCATTTGTGTTGTTTTGTAGTAATAACATTAAAGAGGCTTTTTACAAGATACCTTTGTTGTTACTGTGTGCAATGCATTAAAACGGTTGTCATCTTGCACACATGCCTAAAGTAGCTGTTATTTGCGCCGCCCTAGTTGAAAACAATGCATTTCCAACTCCGGTTTGTCCCTATTCGGGCCGCACGAACGGCGCTCGAGCGCTAGGTGTCAGACCCCTCAATGTCGCAATTCTGTCTATACTCTAAGGCACTGAAACCCTCCACCTGGGCCGGCTATGGTTGTCACCGCTGACGGGGAGAGACGCGAGAGAGGGGGATAACATTAGCCGCGACGTGTGCATCAATACACAATATATTGTTGACTGTGAATGAACGGGGAAGAAATGTTATAACAAGATGGGAGAGTATGCACTGTGATGAAAGATGATGCTCCATTCAGTATGTTACGTGTACCAACCTCATCTTCCTTGTGATTCCTAATGCCACGTACTAAATCCTGGAGGTTTTTATCGAACATCCGATCGATGCTCCCTTTGACAATCTTCAGAGCCATGATGATGACTTGGTACCGGTTGGACCCAGTGAGTGAGTGAGTGAGGCGGTGGTCTGTCTGGTGGGCAGGGGGCTGCTGATCAGACCGACCCGCTAACACGGTACTCTCATCCACCCACACCCGGCCGGGGGACCGACTGTGTGCAGAGATCCGCTCGCTGCTTCGCTAATCCCGGGGCAGATAGATGGAAGGCGAGGCCAGACGGGGCTGTCCTCCTCCTCCTTTCCTCGGTGTGGTGTGCAGAGCAGCAGACACTGGCAATGGATCTGTGACTGGAGGAAATGGCTGACAAAATGGCGTCTAAAAGTCAGCTGACTTTGTGTGTTATTATGCGAGATTCTGAGTCAGATGGGGATCAATGCAATTAAAGGTCTAAAACGCTAAAAATAACGGGTCTCTTCTAAATGGAAGGCCGTTGCATTTCTGCCACTGGCGTTTTTAAATACAACCCCACTGGTGCGGCCATTACTACTAAAATAAAAATAGTCAAGAATTAAAAGGAAATTCCACCCATTCTCAATATTTTACTGTGCCATTAATAGAGATGATGTGTGGAAATAATAATGAAAAGGTCCACCATTCTGTTTCCTTGAAATGGAGGTCTGGAGGGAAAAACATTAATGGTACATAGTAAAATGTTGAAAATGGGTGGAATTCCCCTTTAAAATGGAATATAGAACAATCCAATAATTACTTATCATTTACTAAATTGTTAATTTGCATGCACTCATTTGCTGCATCAACTACATTTCACAAACATAACAAACTCAATTCATGCTGAGATTTTTATTCAAGTCTCAACTAAACGATACAAATGTTTTACCAATTTACATAGCACTAAAAACACTGCCTGTATGCATGATGCAAATGTCAAAATGAGCTGCAGTCAAGTCAGAGATCTGAACAGCTCCGCCTGCAGTGAGGGGTTTGAATCTGTCTGTACAACTGTCCTACTTAGTAATATGCATTGTGAAAGCAGACCCTAAGGGAAGACGAAGAGCCAAAGCGTGTAACTCCACAGCATCAATTTAGGTATGCCAAAAATAGATGCAAATATCTGGAAACATGAGTTATAGTAATAAAAAAGTAGGTGGACCTCAGTTGCAAAACAGTAGAAGTGACATAAATCCATATGGTTTAATATTTTAGACTGGATTAATAAGAAGCAAAAGACCAGATAAAAAAACAAGTATACAACATAAAATAATCACAAATAGTATTGTACCACTCTCTCAATGTTCCAAACACACATAGACATTAGGCCTTCAGTGATGTTCTGTATAGGCTTCATTAAAGTGATAAAGCCAACGGATGTATGACTATGCGCAAAAATCTTCAAAACTAAACATTCACAGCATGGCTCCATTCTGCCGTCCCAGCCTAAATTCTTTTTACGCCCGATTTATATTTTAGTTGTGCACGGTTCTCGTGCGGATAAGATTGGTATGGTCGTATCAGACTCTTCCATGACCGGTGAGCAATTATCATCTATGAAGGTTAAAAAAAACAAAAACAAAAAAAACAAATTGAGCCACCATGTAAACCACAAAAATGCAGAAAAAATGAGTGAGCCCCAAATCCATAATTATGGTCTCCATCAAATAACATGGCAAGGAAAAATTACCTAAATTTCATTGTACTTTATGTAGCAAGCAATCTGTCTAACTAGGTGTTTTTCATGATGCTGAATACAAACCAAGCATTAGTTTTGCTCAAACACTTCTTGGACTAAAATGCCATATGCACTTGCCCAACTGTGCCACAATGTGCCAACATCATCACATTTGTGATGACGGCTTTGGCAATGTTATTTGATAGAGACCATATGGATTTGGGGCTGTCATTAATTTTCCATGCAATTTTTGCGATTTACATGGGGCCTCAATTTGTTTTTTAACCTTCATAGATGATAAATCCACTAAGAAACAGAACTTGTCCCCATGGACACGGAAGGGTCCGAAAGAAGCCTAGTAGATAGCAGATCTAGAAGCTCACAACGTGTAGCACTGCAACACGTTTTGAGCTTGTACTGTATTTGATGTGCAACACCAAAAGTGTGCAAGTATGAATCTGTCTTTACAAGTGCTAAAAATGGAATCTTTCAATGTACATACAGTATGAAAGCCCAAAGATAGAGGTCATATCAGATGGGATGAAAAAGCATGGTAGTGCGGAAGCATGGGATAGATCCAGGACGGGCAGTGTCATAATATAAAGGAAAAAGAAAATACATTTCAGAAACGAGAGTACGCACAGCGCTGTGTGTAGTACTTGCGTTTAAACATAAGAGGCCTTCTGGTTCAATATCCTTATACAGTACAAAATGTCCAAACGTCAATATAAGCTAGCCTAGGTACTGTAGGAAACGCTGAGGATGTTTTGTTACAACGCGAGTTGGATCACAAGGACAAAATGACATGAAATCAAGGAGGCCACCATCCGTAAGCAGTAAGCACTAAGTCAACTGTAGTCTTCTCTGTGGGAGCTTCAACTCTTCAGCTCTCTATTAAAGGCGGTTCTGTCTCGGCGTGGAAGCCGTGGTCTGTCTCCTCATTGGTCGGTGTCTGTTCTGCAGGACTCCCTGGGCTGGGTCTGCCACAGAAAGAGACGAGAGGGCATACACTTTTACAACTACAGTGTTAAATGGGCATGTTTGTGTGTGTGTGTGTGTGTGTGTGTGTGTGTGTGTATCCCAATGGTTATCAATGTAGTCAAGGTATTGTGCTTTTTGCTTATAAAATAAAATAAAATAAAGCCCTATGAATTGGATTGAAATAGAACATGTTTTTATTTGTAAACAGGATTGTCTACCTGCTTGGGCTTGAACCCATGTGTTCATTGTTGCCTTCCACAGCAGGGGACTTTGGCCTCTCCTCTGCTTCTGTATCTTTCTTCTCCTCCGATTCTCCATTCACAGGAACTGAGTCTAGAAATAATAATGTATTCATTAACCAAGAAAGAAGAGCACATAAGATGCACATTTAACTTGGTATGAAAAGCAGTTGGTGGCATGACTGAAACCTAACCTGTGTGTGTGTTTTCCTCCTCCTTCCCGTTATCCTGTGGAGGCTTCTGGTCTTCCGTCTTAGGTTTAGATGGGGTGTCCATCTTGCCAACGAATCTGAGCTTTAATTTGTTGTAAACGTCACTGGCCTTTTCCATGACAGCATTGCTAGCTTTGTACCGTCGAATCTGTGAAAATAATTAACAAATGAAAGTTGAATGAATCATTCAACTTCAGGATAGTCAGGATAATTCTACAATAACTAAGTACTAGTACCGATACTCACTGTGATCGGTCTACTTTTGTTATTACATACTGTACATACAAAACTCGCAGCATCTTACTTGTGCACATGAGAAGCAAACACAGTTCGCATTCCAGAATTTGGAGTGTGTGATGCACGCCCAAATATGGAATGAGTGACACATAGATGTGTGACACACAGACATTTCTGCCTGGCTTACATAGACAGTAGCTCACTGCGTTGCAATAATACATACAGACAAACAGGTCTAGGCGGCTGGCGCTTTCGGGGGGCGTGCTGTAAAAACACTCCATCCGTTGTCTCAAAACAATTACCCAGATCATCGTTATGTTCACTGTTAAGACAGATTTCAGTGGAGACAATGCACCTTTTTGAGAGTGGCAATAACATCAGCGTTTTTATGCAGGATTTGGCTGGTGACCGGTATAGATTCGAGCTCTGCTAAGGCTTGTAGACACCGCTCTATATCCTACAAAAAGGATGAGAGAGAAATGTTTAGGATTACATTGGGGGAAAAATTATGGTCATTTCATTTTTCTCACACATTCAATAAGAATCATTTTTAGGCAAGAAATTGTGTCACTTACTGGGTTGTCCACCTTCAGTGCAAACTTGATATCTGTGTGGAGTTTCTGTAACTTTTCCTCTATTGACGGCTCTGTGGATGCATCAAACAAATGTCAATACATACTTTCCATTTCAATAACACAAGTATATGGTATGTATAATAAATGTAGTAGAAATGTGAGTATGTGTGAAAGTTTGGAGTGATTGCACATGCTGGGTCTGATATGGACAAGATTTCATAGGAAATTCAATATAAATAAATAATGCCCCCATGCCATTGATTTGGAACATTATGTGAACATGGGGAAAGAAAGGGAAACAAAATACAATGCAAGCTAGTTCTCTTGTGATACAACTACAGTATTTAGATGCCAGATCTATCAACTAGGGCAGTTGATTGGTTCAGATATTTAGAACACAGTGGAGCACTGTATTATGTCTGAACCCATCAATTGCACTGACGAAGCCAAACATCCACTGCACAGGTGGATGGCAGAAAAACTGAACAGAAAAATGTGTTTTTGTGTTATCGAGTGTGACGCATGGAAGACAGACCCTTTTTCTTTTCCACTTTCTTTTCCGGGGGCCTCTCTGGTTTGCGTCTGGGTTTTTCAGGCTTGGACCTGTGGAAGCAGGCGCTCAGTGATCCGTGTGCATCCATTTTTAATGACGTTAACCTAATGAGGTTTAAATGCTGTAGCCTTGGGTCCAAGCTGGGTGCAACTCACTCACCTCCCCCTGGACTTCTCCTCTGACCGCTGGGCTCTCTTCTCCTTCAGTTCTTTCTCTTTCCTGTCCTTCCGCTCCTTCTGCTCCTTCTCTTTCGTCACTCTCGCCTTCTTCTGTTTCTCTGGTCGTTTGGAAGGTTTCTTTGACTGTTTGGAGGGAAAAACAATATTTGCAGTGCATTAATCATAGGAGTTTTAGCATCACCTCCCCAAAGAGTGTCGTTTCACCCGTCCTGGTACAATACTATTTGTGATTATTTTATGTTGTGTGTGTGTGTTTTTTTTTTTAAAACCAGGTCCTGTACCTCAGGTTGGGGTCCAGAATCAGAGTCAGAGGGTGCAGGAATTGGAGGTGGAGGGGGTTTCTTGGACTTCTTCAGTGGGCTATCGTCCACGCCTTCATCTGAACTGTTGCTGCTGTCACTGTCACTTCCTTTTTTACCTTTGGTGTCCTTATCCTTTTTCCTCTGCTCCTCTTCCTCCTTCTCCCTCTCTCGTAACCTGCGGATCTCCTCTGCCTCCGCACTTTTCCTACGCTCCTCCAGCTCCCGTCGGCGCTCTTCGTCTCGTTTCTTCCACTCGCTGATTCGGTCAGGCTCGCTGTCACTTTAGAGAAGAAAGACACCATTATGCTGCCAATCAACAGCATCATTTGACAACGATAAGGCAAAATAAAATAACAAAGCCAAGACTGATCTAATGCACTCATGCAATTGATGGACAAGGAAATAGCTTTGCGGTATATTTTTCCTCTAATAAAATGCAAGGGTGATCATCAAGATAACAGACGATCTGTAGCAACCTGACCTGTCGCTGTTGTCTGATGATGATGAAGAAGGTGCTCGTTTAGCTGGGGCGGGTTTTGGTTTCCGTGGTCCTCTGGGCTTTGGTGGGGGCTTTTCTAGTGGACAAAAATGAAGGCACAAAATAAAAGTTACATACACTAAGCAGAAATATGTCCTTCAATAAGCAAAAAAAAACCCCACTGAAATTCATTTTGGGATCTGTTATGATACATGCACTAACTGGGTTAGCCACCAGGATTCCCAAACTCTGACCTTTTTTGCGTGCCTGAGGACCTTTCCGCGGAGGTGGGTCTGAATCAGAGTCAGACTTGGAGCCTGACTTGGAGCCAGACTGGGATTCTGAACCAGACAGGGCTGGCCGCGGCTTCTCGTCCTCGGAGTCACTGTCCGCTCCTTTCTTCTCCACCTCAGACGCAGAGCCTGAGTCTGAGTCAGATGTAGCCTTCTGTAACACCCCAAAGAAATGGAAATCAATCGACCAAATAACCTAAATAAAACTTTGGTAGCCCATCAGTGATAAATTAAACGTGTTTACTTAAAAGCTGGTTTAAGGTGAAGACATAACACAACCTTACCTTTTTCTTCCCCCCCTTTCCTGCAGTTTTTTTGACACCCCGTCCCCCAGTTTTCTTCTCCGGAGTAAAGTCCTTTATTGGGAGCAACAAAAGGATAAGGCAGAATGACTCAGCGGGCAGTGCAACCACAGCGTATTGTTTACATGTGTGTCATTTCGTACACTTCTACAATGTTGCCATCAAATGACCCTTTAGTTTGTATGAGGATAAATGTACATGGATGTTTTCACCTTGTCACTGTTCTTGCCAGAGTCTGACTCCGAAGGGGAGGGCTCTGGTTCAGAGGGGGATCCACTCTCCTCTCCATCCCTTTCACTGGACGAGGCCCGGGCTTTCTTTTGAGGAGGGGGCCGCTGAGAGGAAGAAACAATCAGTGTGCGAAATTATTTATTATCAACTGCGCACAAGATGTGTTTTTTGAAGAGAACTTAAGCACACAACTTGTTAAAGTTCAATACAAGTCTATCATTATTAAAAGCTGTGTGAGATATGACAAACTTTACAAAGAATATGCCTTTTTACAGATAGAATGAATGTACTGTATGTGTCATGCCATAAAGCACTACTGTCCATTCTATAAGTGCTGACTGCGCTCAGTATCTGAGATTGCCATGGTCATATTATTCAGCCTGGTGCATGTTATTAAAGCGCTAATAATCCATCACTAATAAAACACCAATAAACAAATCCCTCTGTGAATATACACACATATTCATACAGTACATACATACATGCATGGATAAATTCAGGATATTACAGTATCCAAATTATTTTCATGTTTGCATGATTAATGTTTCTAAAGTGCACCTAAAAAACAATGACAATGAAATTGACGTATGATGCGCTTATCAGCATGTTTAAAAGTTCAAATCCCATACTTTGACCCCTCACATGGTAGTTAAAGGTAACATTCAATCAAGTGGCAAATATTCTCCAGGGAAACAGAATTTCAAGCATGGTGGGATGTGTGACTAGACACCTCTCATATCCCCTTAGTAAAACTGTGGTGACTGCACTTCACAATACCTTAGCAGGTGGTGGCTTCCGCTTCACCGCAGCAACCTTTTCTCCGTCTTCACTCCCGGAATCGCAATCTATGTCGCTTCCAGAGCTTGTTTTGGAAGCAAGCTCGTCATCCTCTTCACCACTTCCGCCTCCTGCATCGTTGCCCTCACTGTCAGAGGAGCTGGCTGGCTGTGAATTTTAATATGATTTTTTTGCATTTAAGTGAAAACCAATGAGTCGCTAAATGAAGTTGCAGAACCATATGCTGAGCTTCTACCATTATGGGGGTGGCAGTGGCCGGTAGAGAGGGTGGGTGAGAACCAGTGTTGGGCAGTAACTAATTTTAGATTACATATTACTGTAATATTATTACTTTTGCTCCAAAAAGTAAAGTAACGAGATTACTCTGCAAAAATGGGTAATAAGTAACGCATTACTTTGCAAGTAACGCCAAGTTACTTTTTTAAAATGAGCTTGTTGTTGCATGCAAAAATAGAACAGATGTACAAGCTATTGACAGGTACTGTAACAACAGAGATGTGCAGTAGATTGTAGATCCAGTCCACACGCTGCATCCTGCGCAGTTATGTACACTACATATCGCTTGCTGCTTTATTTTGTAATAAACGGATTATGTTGTACTTCTCTATTTTTTCAAAAGCGGTGTTGAGAACTTGGGAAAGTAATAACGTAATATGTAATATATTACTCTTCAAATCCAGTAATAAGTAAAGTAATGATATTACTTTGTTTAAGGGGTAACGAGTAAAGTAAAGAAGTTACTTTCCTAAGTAATATAGACCAACACTGGTGAGAACAGATTTAGTGTCCTTGAGCAAGACTTGCTCTTGATGTGGAGGTTGGTGCCTTACTGCCTTGCATGGTTTGCTCCACCACAGGTGTAGGAATGCATGTGTGAATGGGTGATTGTAATGCACACTCAGCACTAAGTGCTTGGTATAGAAGTCCTATAATACCTATATTGCACCACTTATTATTGATGATGTAATATCTGTGATCTGTATTGTATTGTCATCATGTGCGCCGACCCAATACTTACCACTGGCGGGGCGCTGTAGGAGGCATGTGGATTGTTCTGAATCTCCCATAAGCCTTCATTGAATCCCTTCCTTTTGTTGGGTTTCCCATAACGCTCTTTGTACTTCTCGTAGGCAAAAAGGTCCTTTGGTGCGAGGAATGCACTGTAAAAACAAAGAAAAAATAACATGCAATATAGATAATAAATAATAACATTCAAAGCAAACGACAAGACTGATGTTGCAAGTAAACGTAAATATCCTAAAGTACACTTTTTTTTTTTTTTTTTGCATCATGCTTGTTTACATTCATGGATAGCATGAGATACCCTGAGTGTGAGAGAGAAAATAGACTCTGCCATCTAGTGACAGAACAGTGCATCTGGACTACTAACCATTATGCTTTGCAGCCTAATGTAACCTCAGTCTGTACCGAGTTGTCCTCTGACCTACAGCACATATACACAGGGCTACTACCTGTAAACACTTTTCAAATGTGAGGCCTTTCACTATTTTAAATGGTTTGGGGGTAAATGCAGAGAAAAGAGATTTTATTTTTTATTTTTTATCTTGCACCCCTTGCAATTTGTGCATGTGTGACCATTTGGGGAAAATGCTGCCAATTATCCCAAAATTACAAGTGACTTGAACATTACATCCTGTAATATTCCTCCCACTTGTTTCTAAAAGCTTTATACCCTGCAAACATATAACCTTGCAATGTGACATAGCTCTTTTTACACAATGCTGACCGCCCTCCAACTGTAGCCTGGACACCTTTCCTTTATTGTATAATTTTGACACTTCCTTTGAACTAAGCTGCATCTCCCGTCTTATTTAAAATTAAATGTACTGTAAAGCCCTTTTTGCTATACAAAAAGAGATCACTGGCAACACAATGACACCAGCTACAGCATAGAAGTTAAACAAGTAATGCCTTTATTAAGGAGCATGCATAGCACTGTACTTACGTTTCATGTGTCCCAAAGAAGAAAATTGGTATTTTATTTGGAGGCGGTTTCACTGCCCCATCTGCCACATCTTGAATCTAATGAAAGGAAATTAAAATGAAATCCAGGAGATATCAAATAATTAAACAATAATGGACTAACGCTGCGTGGTCTACTCTAAACAGTGGTGTACTCTAAACAGACCAACATTAGTTGGTGCATAAGACATGTACAAACTAATGTTGGTGCATGTCTCCCATAGCCTAGCAAGCAAGATAATGAAAGTCTTAAATTAATGACCAGCTATGGATTCAGTGATGTTTACACACTACAAGACACTACGTACATGGCAGCTCAACATTCATTGAGTTTCACCCTTTCAACACAAAGGGTCAACCTATAATGGAAAATGTATATATAAACAAACGTAGCCTGTCTGAACTTAAAGTAACATTGGGGTCATGCCATGCCAGGCTTAACGTATTAAGTGGCTGCAGGAGAAGAGACAGAAGGGCCCTAAGCATCGCACCATGCCATCTGATCTGAACCGATTTTCATCCCATCACAACAAGGTGCAACATTTGTATTATGGCTGCATGAAAAGCAATTGATGCCTATTGCTCTAGCTGAACCACTGCTGGCTCTAGTCGCCGTAGACAGGCATCGCTAAGGAAACACACGTACAGATCAACCTTCTCTCTCTCCAGACCAGTCCCATGCATGCACACACAGGGAGCAGAGCAGGTCTTGCTGCCCGCCCACCCCCTCTCCCTCTCTGCTTACCCTGGCTGGCCAGTGGGGGTATCCCTTCATTTTAGCGAACACCAAGTCTCCGGCCTGGAAATTGTGTGGCATCTTTGCTGCTCCTCTCTTTGCAGCGCCTGATTATTCCACTGATTACCTTGATTGCAGTGTTATTTTTTTCCCTCCCCGTGTCTTGCTCGTTTGCTGCGTTTTCAGGTCGACACGAAACCTGTAAACGATGGAGGTTAGCATGCAATGCTAATGGTACACTACATACACCATCAACCATCCAGCGGTACCGCGAGAAGTGATGAACAGGCGGTAGTGAACGTAGCCGTAGATTACAGACAGTTGCGCAAACTCCGTTCACTTCATGGGGCCAGCCCAATGGTGGACTTCTACATAGACTCCGTTTACATGCACACAATATTTTCAGGAGAATAGCTTCATTCCGAACAGATATGTGGGAAATTGCATTGCATCGCATTGCTGCACACATATAAAATGTTTTTAAATGGCTATCCTGAGGCAAAAAGCACTACATCACGTCTGTCTGACAGACGTGTAAAATTCGGAATGGGCTCTAATGTAGCTCTTAAACTATGATATTAAACCTAAACTCAGTAAAACTATGCCCAAAGCCCCAAACTGGGCGCCCAGAGGGAACGGGGAGGCGGGGAACGCTCAGTTTCTGACCCCTCAATGTCGCAACTCTTCTACTAGCTAGCTCTGGTAGTGAATGGATGAACGAACGGAGGGACACCTTTTCCGGTGAAAATAAAAATAACTGTAATGGTCAAACTACAAAATAAAATAAATGTCTAAACCTATGGTTCATCCAAACCTTTTCTTCATGTCAAGGACGGACCCCCAAACTGAAACAAATTATCAGCCCGCAGACGGGACCTAAAAAACTGTAAATGGCTCTTAAATGACGTGTGAATGACAGTTACTAGACGCGAATTACAATGTAATAACATCGCATGTTTGAGATACCATAATAATGCCAGTAGGCTACATTTGTTTAATTAACGGACATACATTCACCAACATAAATTGCAAAATAAGATAAACACAATAGCTATTGTGTAGTGATGACTTGGCTGTAAAGTAATGATGTGTGTTAAAAGTTTATAACGTAAACCTTTAATTTGACAAGTAAATAGCCTTCCGGCAAGCAAACGGGTTCCACCGAACGTTTCTGATTGGTCTATGATTCTGTCAATATCCTGTTTAGCCAGTGACACATCACCATGTGTAAACTTAAAACTACACATTTGCTGACAGGTCTATGCGCATGTTTCCATTATCATTTGTATTTGAGACTTACAACAGTATCTTTTTCTATTATAATTATTACTGAACAGTAATAAGTATAGTATAATAACTGAATATTGTGCATTTAGTTTATGCATTGGTAATTTGGAGCTATATTATCCTAACTACCAGTAGGTGCAAATAACCACAATACAAAACTCCATAATAAAGTCGCAGGTGCTTGTGAATGGTGCTACTGTAGAAAATGAACAACACACAAAAATAACCTAGTTGTTAAATCTTTAATGTACAACAAGAATAGGAGAAATCACTGCGGAATTCTCACTTAACCACACCATAAAAGCAAAACATCCATTAAATGAAACTATAAATGTAAAAGGACCTTTCCTCCCTTCAAAAGTCTTGAAAAGTAAAAAAAAAAAAAAAAAGAAGAAGAAGAAAGAAAACAAAACAAAAGCAAATATCCGTTGATCCTTCTTATTTTGTCCAGCTGACCTTGGGAATATCATAATGCTCAGTCAAAGTGTCCAGATGGCGATTGAAATCCTGCAAGCAAACAAAACATAAAAACACTTATTACTGATATTGAATTTCTGATACAATTATACTATTATCATCATCGTATTTAGCATTAATGGATTGCATTTTTTCCAAGTGCTCAAAGCGCTTTACAATGGTCCATTCATACATACATTGGGAAGCATTATAAATTATGATAAATAGTACTATAATAAGTAAGAAATTTTGTTCCAAATTTTCAATGTTTTTGTCTTCCAACATTATTAAAAAATATGTGAACAGAATACGGTAATAATTGGTTCTTAATGTCAATAAAGAATTAATGCTTTCTTACCTCAACTCTGCGTTTGTGTGTTTTTGATGCTTTGTTCAAAATCCTTTCCATTTTCTGAAAGCGATGGAAGAGAAAAGTAATTTAATACTATACACTTATAATATAATCTTATATTATAACTGATAAGTGCAAGTTTGCGTATCATCACCTGCCTAAAATAGGGACTACCAGTTGTCAGTGGTTAAAGAAAGCAGCACTAATTTCCGTTCTGGAGTGATTAGTCTGACGGCTTACTCGAATGGTGGGTTGGACCGACTTTACTAGCCCTGTCCCTAACCACATGTGAAGCATCTCAGACTAATGAAATATCAATGTTATGGATGGGACTATCCATAACATTGATATTTCATTATACTGCTGTGCTTCTTTTTCACAAGGAAACACATTTTAGAACATCCAAAACATTGATGTTCCTATGGTCGAACTCTTCTTTTCCAAATGCCCATGCTATACATGTTCATTATTTGGAGTATTTTTAATGTTATGGTATTTTTTAGATATTATTACTACTACTACTACTATTATTTATGGCTGCTACAATGTTTGAGGAACCAGAACTAATTAACTCTACACTACTCTTTTTATGAACCATACAAAGATGTAATAATAATAAAAACACGTACTCTCTTTTCTTGCATCTTGTCAAAAGCTATTTGAGCAGGTGTCCTTTTGTCAACATGTGTTTTCTTGGTCTTGTCCTCTTCGTCATTTTGGCTGTTGCTTAAGACTTGTTGCTCTAAGCGCTGCTTTCTCTCTTTGTCCTTCTTTTTCTTCCTGTAATAAAAATGGTGTGTTATGTTAGTAATGAGTAGCATTAACTCTAATTTGTATTGCAAGAAAACAAGAAACCGGATTAATTTAGTCGTAGTAGGTTTATGTGCCAGGTCGCTATCTCAGCCAGTAAGAGCATAGAAGATCAGTACGTGATTCAACCACCGTGATTGCTAGCCCCTTTCGGCGGACCACCGTCTTTTAACGTTAAGGGGTCGTAAATACGACCCGAAGTCTTTGACTTACGGGGTCCCTTGCCTTTTGCTTACCGTGCTAGGTTTAAGCAAACAAACTTACCACTTTGACTCAAACACGCGCGTCCCCCTTACACCCGCGCTCCGAAGTAATGCACTCCACAAGATATTGAGATAGTTCCACGCAAGTGTACAAAGTCCCAAAGAGCTGTGATGCCGCTAACTATTTTTAATCATTTTCCCCGATTTTATTTTCCCCCTGCTCCTCATGCCGTCAGCAAGCAACAAGATACTCCACTACAAACCGGATGCCCCCCCGTCTGTCGGTGATTGGATACCAGACGGAGCGACGTAACTAGTGCACGTAGTGGAGTATCTTGTTGCTTGCTGACGGCATGAGGAGCAGGGGGAAAAGAAAATCGGGGAAAATGATTAAAAATAGTTAGCGGCATCACAGCTCTTTGGGACTTTGTACACTTGCGTGGAACTATCTCAATATCTTGTGGAGTGCATTACTTCGGAGCGCGGGTGTAAGGGGACGCGCGTGTTTGAGTCAAAGTGGTAAGTTTGTTTGCTTAAACCTAGCACGGTAAGCAAAAGGCAAGGGACCCCGTAAGTCAAAGACTTCGGGTCGTATTTACGACCCCTTAACGTTAAAAGACGGTGGTCCGCCGAAAGGGGCTACAACCACCGTGATTGCTACTGTCTTACAAGCGGATAATTAGAATAACACACAAACATAAGTCAACAATGTCAGCCTCCTATCCATGAAACATGGTGTGATGCATGGCTAACACCCTCCTAACAATATGTCGGAAATGGTTTCCGGCTAGATTAATTTATAGGTGTGATACGATTTTTTCATTTTCACATTTGCTTACTAGAATAAAACTCAAGCCTCCTTAAAATATCGCTTTCATGGTATGGCTATTCCGAATGAATGCTTTTTAAACACAATCATTACAAGTGTTGAAGTGTACAGTCAAAAGGCAAGGCAGTGTTGTTGTTTTCTTAGCCACAAGGCTAGTGCTAACTCAGCGACGTGTCTCAGGCCGAACAGTTATTTAACACAAAGCTTTATAGAGAGACTGTAACTTTGACTTCTTCAACACAGTGTCACCAACAGATAAAACTTACTTTTTCCCTGCAGATATTGCTCCGACCCCTTTTAACTTTAAGGCTCCTTTCTGGACACCATCATACTCAGACATTTTTGTGGCAGCTTCGAGAAGAGAAGAGCTTCTTCTTCTGCTCCTTTGTTTGTTATTATCCGAGTTGTCTCCTGAAGCTTTGGCGCCACCCTGTGGCTTAAATGGTCCAGAATTTGACCAGAGCCTCCTACTAGAAGGCTCTGAACTTGACAAAAACCCCAGCTTATGACTACCTGTAAAGCATGAAACCTTCTACACTGTTTCCATACACCATGAAGTTTATTTCCAGATATGGAAACACTTCTCAGTTGAAGTAATAGAGGCTGTACAAATGTAAGGTGGTCATAAACGTGCATTTTTCACTTTTTTGCAGGCACAAGGAGCATTCTGGAACACACTAATCACCATACAGTTGCTTTAATGGGTTAAATCAGCAGTATAAGACGTGTCATTTGGGTCTCAGGGTCCATTAGGTCACCAAACATCTCACATAAAGAAAAATCGGATTTTCCGTAAAATCGTGTTAAATTGGATGGGGCATTGGGCCGCATTTCACATCTCTTCTAGAAATTTCCTAGTTGCAGTAAAGAGTGTTAGGCCACTATTATATATATATACTGAATAGGTATGACACGGTATGAAATTTTACAGCATTGTTATGCTATTGGAAACCTATACGTAGTTGTTTCATGGTATTTAAAAATAAAATACTGTATTCGCTATACTTACAGCAGAAGTGCACAGTGCATGTTCAGATCTGCATGCCTAGAACTGTCACCACTCTGGTGACCACCACTCACCACTCACACCTCTGGTGACCTTGAGGAGTCATTGACCTCAGAATTGCATTTTGGCATGTTTTGTGTGCGTTTTTGCCAGGTTTCGTCATTTTTCGAAAATCCTCAAAAATCCTCAAAACGACCCCACTGAATCCTTATTGGAGGAAGGCCCTCTCATCCTGACTGAGCGAAAGACTTTCATCCCAAAGCCCAAACTGAAACTAGGGTTTATTGACCCCAGGGGCTCACTGGGGTCAGGGAGGAACTCCTTATATGTTCACCACACTCTAGGAAGGATTAGCCAAAAAAAGAAGAAAAAAAAATAACAATATTTGAATTAAGTGAAATCACTTACTATACCTTTAACCAGAGAACCTGGTTAAAGAAATTTCCATCATTTAGCCTGGGGACCACCTGGAACTCTCTCAAGGACCACTGGTTGAAAACACCTATATTATAAACTACTAGGGATTCTTAAAGTATAATCACCTCATCAAATCACAACATCATCATTTGTAATCTAATCATTAGACTGATTACAAATTATAATGTTCAGTAACACACATACACACACACACACGCGCGCGCGCGCACGTACGCACGTCGCACGCACGCACGCCCGCCCACACACACACACACACACACACACACACACACACACACACACACACACACACACACACACACACACACACACACACACACACACACAGAGTGCAGGGGTGTGTACAGTAAGCCTACAGCATTTTTTTTTTACTTGAGAGCTACTTTCAAAATGACCGGCTCAACAAGATCTATACATCAAAAATGGATTATTCCACTATGAAAATCCATTTCAAAGCTACCTAGAAAGTTTGAGCTTTGAAATAGTGGTGATGGTGTTACTTATAGTGTTTAAAAATAATGCACTTATAATGAAACATAGAGGGGGAGAATTGGAGGGTTTTCCTGTATATGCTCTTACTGGCGTTTGAATACAGTATTTGGGGTTTGAGTTGACAGTTTGTGAACTAAGAACTTTCACGTTTTTGTCCACAACTGGGAAAGAGTAACGTCAAAACGTTGGTCAAAATAACAGTTATTCTCCATTTTCTAATTGTGTGGCTCTTGAAAATTACGTAATTCAGATGTTTAAATATAATTGCACTCTTGAGAGAGTAAAATGAAACGGGTCCATTTGGTTTCAACTTTAGCACCCTCAAGAGTTACAGATCTATATAAGGGTCCAAGTGCTGGGGAGACTGTCATGTGATCTACAGTACTTGCACAGCCTGTGTGATCTACTGGTAGATCACGATCTACCTTTTTGCACCCCTGGCCTACAGTATTGAGAAATTTTCAAATCAATAACATGCAGTGTTCAGAGTTGTCTCTGGCCCTATTCTAGGCCAACATCATACCTTGGGGCGGTGGCAATTGTTTTGTCTGGGAATGGAGGTAGTGTGTGTTACAGGTCAAGCTGCACTAACTTTGCCATGTACTGGGGGCATGATGTACTGTTGCCTCTGCCTTAATCCATATCCATGTGCCAGGCTTTAAGAGCTTTTGAGTGGGACGCCACCAGGCAATTGACAAAGACACAGGAGCGTGTAGCCTATGTGTGTTAGGGGGAGGGTGGTTTGAGCTTAAAGACCCATCTGTCTATTTCCCCAATCTCTTCATGGTGTGAGTCAGAGGTTGGGACAGACAATGCCTTGTGCTAGTATAATTAAAACAGATCATTTGCCAAGATTATAGCCAAACCCATCTGTTAAACATGGGTAAAAAAGTTACTGGTTGACATAGTTCTAGTAGTCACCAGCGATCCAACAATTTGCTTCCTATGGTCTTCTCTATGGACATACATTTAGCTGATCATTGATCTTTATATACTGGATTTAATTGAGGTGAATGTAAAATCCCAACATTGAGTCCTTGGAGGAAAACAAGGCGGGGGGCGGAGAAGAAAATACAATATGCCAAAGAGACGGTTACAGAGATGTGAACATTATACTGTATATTATCAATTCATTTATTTACTATGCTCTTGAATTCTTGGAAAAAGATATCTTTGAAACTAAAAATAACAGGAAATAATGAACATAGCATACTGTATGATATATGACAAACAAACAGGCCCTCCTTCCCCCACGTAATGTCCCCAACTCTCACCAAAACCAAAATGCATAAAGATCAATATAATTCATTTGGATACAAAAGAAGATTTTTTTTAAATATATATATTTTTAAACAAACTCATTTCTGCTTAGAGCTTTTCGTCAGTCATTATCTTCCCTTAAAGACACACACGCACACAGACGCACGCGCATGAGCGCAAACACACACACCCGCGTGCACACACACACGCACCTCTTTTGAAATAAACTGGTATGATGCACAAGTAATAGTGCGTATATTCCCTAACAAATAAGCATCAACATTTCCATTAAACACACACAAGCCTCTATGGTCTTTTTTTGAATTCACAGCTTTGAAGTAATGTGGCATTCAAAGGTGTTTCAGTTTGTTATCACACACACACACACACACACACACACACAAGACTGCTCTGGAATTTATTGAGGGAGTGATCACAAATGCTTTTTGATTTCATCTCCACATACCATACATATGCCTACAGTAATAGGACATGATGTTGGCCCTGGCCCAGGGAAGCTAATGTACAGCCAAAGAATCGCATCTGTAAAACTTTGGTTTCTAACGTGAATACAATTTAACTTCACTGAATCCACATTCGGCTTTAAAACAAAACAACTAAGGGTTGAGGATGATTTAACCCTATGACTTACAAATGGCAGAGCGTTTTAAAAATGTATAGTTAAAAAGGAAGAAGTTAGACATTCAATAAAGATTGGAGAGTTAGGAATTAGCTTACATACATATGCAAAAAAATCCATATTTTATTAGAAAATAAGATTGTAGCGAGACAATTGATATAATATCTCTACGGTTCAAATTAAGTGATCACCCCCAACGATAGGAGCAAAAAGCAGTTATTCACAGATGTAATACAACATAGTTAAGAGGTTTGAGGGGTCAAAGGTCACCCGGTAGATATGAAGGTTCTGAACATATTCTGATATCAAGGACTGCGTTTGAAAATGTTACAAAGATGTTATGAACCTTTTGGATCTGTTCTTAGAACTACCTGCTCTCCTTTTGGTTTCCACTGAAATTAAATTTAATAACATTCAAGCCTAATAATAATAATAATATCATAATATAAGTTTCCACTATCGGATATGTACCAACATGGTTCAATATTAAAAAAAAGTAATAGTTAAGTTATTGTAAACCAGAGTGAGAATAGGACATACTGTACATTTAGCATGTCATAGTGGCTGAACAATAATCAATAATGTCATGTTACTAACCAGTAGCTAATGATCGAACATCCAGAGCTCAATTCTGTCTGGAGACGTGTTGCATGCCCTCCACCACAGAAGAATAAAACCCAACGATAGCCACAATCTAATTTTAAATGCTAAAATGTCAGTATTTCGTTACAGTTCTGTGCCGCAGCCTTCAACAGTCATTAAACACAAATAAACAATATTAAACTAATTAAAAGAAGAACAGTAGTGCAGCAATGTTTTAGTTCTTCGTTTTAAAAAGGAAAACATGTATTCATGTGTCTAGTCGTTTTGCAGGGTTGGGGCAAATCACTGGTGAATCACGTCAATTCCAAAAGTGAAACGGACATTCGTCGACGAGGAGAACACTGTCCTTACGTTGAGTGCTCAGTGTTGTCAGGCTCTTCATGAAATGAGCGAATAAAAAAACAGGCTGGGGGTAGAAGTAGAACACATGGTCTGGACTCTGGACAATGTCAGTGCCCCCAAACCTGTCTCCTGGGATTACAGAAACGAGAGAGTAAGAAGTGGTGCTTCGCTGGCAGCCATTAACAACAGGTATGAGACATAAACAATGGTCAAATCCAAACAAAAAAAGGACAGTGCAGCTGCTCACAGGGACCATTTGTTTTTAGAGACTCTTGAACTTCTGTCCTTTCCAATTCAATGGAGTGTATCCCACTGTCATACCAGGCAATGGTCACACATTGTTGTAGTGAGGGGACTGTATGAGTTCTCTGAAAACTGAACTAGACCTGGAGAGGAAGTGCTGGTGTGCTGCAGCAGAGAGGGTCATGACACAGCCATCCCCATCAGACACTCTTACAGGGGAAACTCGGCTCATATTTAACATGAATCCTATCGCTCCATCGTGAAGCGTACACGTGAAAATCGGATGGAACGCTTCCCAATGCGTTCTCGAAAGGAAAACGCTGGAAAACGGCTGCCAGGTGACATGGTTTAGTTTTATACGTGGGGTTGGCTCGTGGCAATTTTACAACAAAGGCGTTGGAAAAGTAATTTGGAAAGTTTCGTACGAGCGCAGTTAACCCTTATTGAAGTCCTTGGGAGGACAGTCTATGTCAGCACCTTGACATCAGTACTGTGGCATGAGGCATTTCCCAGTTTGGGCAACAAAAAAGCAATAGACAGACACACAAAGGTTTTCTGATTTTTGTTTCCCTTGCAATAGATCAACAGGATTCAAATTAAGTACAGTCAAGAGGTTTCCCTTTAAACAAGCTGATCCAGACCTGAATGGACAATATGCCGCTTGGATATGAACCAGGAGCATAATAGAAACATTGATGAGGACTCTGACGGTGACAACAATGATGGTAAGGATGATGGTGATAGTGGTGAGGTGCGACGGTCGGTCAGGCATGCTGCGCGGCCAACTCCTGTCCTATGAAGCGACGCAGGCGCTCCAGGTATTGGCTGTATAGTTCGATGTCGTTGTGTCCGGCTCCTTCCACCCAGAGGGGCTCCACGGCCTTGGGGCAGCGCTCGAACAGCGCCAGGCCGTGAGAGAAGTCGATCACCTCGTCCTCCGTGCCGTGGATGATCAGCACCGGAGATGTGATCTTGGACACCTTTTCGATGCTGAGGAACCAGCAAAGCATAAGGGTTAAGGAAAGGAGTCTATAGTTTAGGATTATTAAGAGCATGCATTAATCAGGAATATATATAAAAAAGGTACAGCCCTAAGAGGCGTTACATAGAAACTTATTGTAAACTAGTCCTGTGAATTGTTTGCAATCGTGTTAATCAATTTTTACATATCGTTGTTTTAACTATGAGAATGTGAAAAGACCCATTCCTAACAACTTTGCAATTCTGTAAATTAATTTTGTCCAAGCAGCTGTATGAGCGTGTGTGTGTGTGTGTGTGTGTGTGTGTGTGTGTGTGTGTGTGTGTGTGTGTGTGTGTGTGTGTGTGTGTGAGTGAGAGAGAAAGACGCAGAGCAACATTGAAATAATCATACAGACTCATCCCGGATGAAGGCTACTGGCCACGGACCACGCTGGAGAAATGGGCACAACACAAGAACACTGGAGGCATTCTCACAGCACACTGTGGAGAGAGGCTTTCCCTGGTCTACGCCATCTCCTCTCCCCACCCAATGGTACCATCTGTGACTTAACTGTGCAAAAGGCTGGCAGGCGCCGTCCCCCATTTACTTTGTCTCCCTTTAAACAAGTGTAATTTAGGACAAAAGCAACAACACACAGGGAGGCCCTTGATTATTTCATTCACACATGCCTGCATTTGTCCCAATCTATTGAGCAGTATGAGGAAGACATACAGTGGAATGACATATCATATAAAGACGGTTGTAGTTATCTGGGTTTAACATTCTCCAAATGTCTTTATAATAATCCGCTATGGTGACCAAGATGTCTGGAGATGTCTTAGGCAAAAAAGCAATAAAAAAATAAAACGCTGGGCACTCTACGACAACGTCTCTATTCTGAATAAATCTACGGCCATATTGTGTGTTAAGACGGCCCAGAGTAACGCACTGAAAGCAAAAATGCTGCATGAGGAGAGTGGAGTCGCTCTTAAAAGCACAGCCCTTTGACTTGAACAAGTTCTTTCTCGGATGACACTGCAAGTTGAAATTATCATGCGGCACACACGGCCAAGCCTATTAATTGTGTGGAAATGCCAACAGGAAGCCGAACGCTCCGTGAAATCGTGAAAGGACACATCTAAAAGAGGGAGCAAAACAGAACTAATGACAGACTGAGGGACAGAGTGAGAGGCATATAGTCACAAATCGTTGCTGTCGGGCAGAAACCTCTAATCTCCATAATTCACTTTGTGTTTTTTCTCGCAGGTGATTGCCCTACTTAATTATACTACAGCGAAAAGCATCATCGAGTAGCAGATCCACAAGCTTGATACGCTTGAATCCCGTAAATATTTTTGAACACTTTTAGACACTTCCGCCTGACAGAGACAATGCAGAAAGATGAAAGTAAAACTGGAGACAGCATTAAGACAGTGGTTTTCAACCAGTGGTCCTTCAGGGTTCCAGGTGGGCCTCAGCTAAGTTGGGTAACCAGATGTAACTCTTGAGAACGTGAAAATGAAACCAAATGGACCTTGCGGGTACATTTGGTTTCATTTTTACACACTCAAGAATTAAAATATTCATCATCTTAATTAGCTCAAGTTTACACAACTAGAAGATTAATGGTCATTTTGGTCTGTATGTTTTGCCTGTTTTGTTTCTCAAATACAGACTGTTATTGTGGACAAAAGCAAAAGAAATAGTTTTTGGGTCTGTGTAGCTAACATGTCCTCAAATGGTCCGTGGCTCAAATGCTCAATAAACGGTGGGCTCTGGTATCAAAAAGGTTGAAAACCCCTGCAATAAGAGACTAAGTTGAGGGATGATTTATCCGCCATTCGTGGAGACTCACTTGGGGAAGGCGTCAAAGCAGTAGGTCTTCTTTGTGTCGGGGAAGGCTACCCTCATGCCCGAGGTGAGAGGGGAGTGGAGCACCACCGCGGCACACTCATAACGCGACGCCAGGTCCACTGTGGGCACTGTTCCAATGCTCTGCCCGTAGAGGATGATGTTCTCCGGGCTGATGCCGTACCTGTTTTTTAAAAAACAAGCGTTACAACAGAGATGTGAGGTCGTATGATCTTAACAACGTGGTGCAGTTGCAGTACGGTGTTTGTGATTTTGTTGGGTAAATATTTGCTCATTTATCCCAACAAGACAAAACGATTTACAGCAGAATTGAACAGATGAATAACTGCAAAGACAAGGATATGAGGCTACAAACGCCAAGCGCTGCCAATGCTCTGCTGTGTCAAAGCTACCCAAGGGCAACAGCTGCAGCAAGGCAGCTCACCATCCCACTAATGAGACACCACCACGCTGCAATGTCCTTGAGAGACATTTACCCGCCTTAACATCCATCCCATCTCTTCAGACCCATCCCCCAACAAACCCCATCCTCTGCATCTCCATGTACCTCGGATCTGCTGTTGCTGTCACTTTCACACTATCCCAGGCCCCCCTTTCTTTACATCCATACCCTCACTTCACAGCTCCCTACACCCGTGTGCACCACAGAGTGGCGCGCTATGGGGCGTGAACATCTGCTATTTTGCAATAAAGGTTAAACACTAAAAGTACAGCACAGAATGGTTTAAGGGACGAGTTCTCTCCGACTCCAACTCTGGACAAGTTAGGAGCTCTGCCAGATTGTTGAAATCACTAGCCACTGCTGCACTTCTACAAAAGATAATTGCATAGTTAAAATTCAGTTAATTAAGTTATTATTGTTCAATTTAAAAGTAAACTTTTAGACTAAGTCAGACTAAGGTCAAGACTAAGGTTTGATGAAACCATGCAAAGTTATTTCCTTTGAGGAAAATAAAATAAAAAACAGCACCTGGTAGAGTTAGGATGTACTGTAGCTACGAGTAGGGTTGGGATCATTGAGGATTTTAGCAATTCTGGTTCTTTGACGGTTCCTATAGCCCAGGGGTTCCAAATGAACACCAGATGGTGCCATTGTTGTACCTTAAAACTTAAAAATAAATACATTATATATATATATATATATATATATATATATATATATATATATATATATATATATATATATATATATATATAGTAATGATGTATATATATATGTATATGTATATGTATATATATACATATACACACATATATATGTATATATATGTGTGTATGTATATGCATAACTGTGTGTGCATATGTGTGCGCGTGCATGTGTGCGCGTGTGCGTGCGTGCATGTATGTGCTGTACGTGTGCATAAGTACATGTACACTGTGCGTCTATTTGTATGCATATACAAATATTTTCTGATTGTGTTCCCAATTAATTAATATTGTTATTATTACCATTAATACTACTATCCTAATTAATTAATTAATACTGTCACCATTACTATTAATATTAGTACTATTATTTTTATCTACTACTGAAAGCTGACCCATACTGTAATAACCATTATTATCAATGACTCACTGCTACTATCTTATAAAAGATCCATTCATCTTTCTTTCTGTAACTGCGTACTGTAATACCCTGTCCTTGTGCTTTGTCTTGTTTTGTTTGGTTTGTTTTGTTTCGTTTCGTTTTGTTTTGTCTTGTTTTGTTTGTTTTGTTTTGTTTTTTGTTTTTGTTTACTGTTTTGTGTCTGTTCCTTGTATTTGGTTTGTCCACTCTGTGCTCTTTGTACTTTGTCCTGTGTTGTACTGTATTTTGTTTCCTTTGTAAAGTGTGTGTACCAATAAGGAACCTCTCGAAAACGAGATAGCATATCTCAAGAGGTAATCCTTAATAAAGAATTTCAAACAATTAATAATAATAATAATAATACATAATTTCACTGAAAATGGCCCGCAAAAATAATCCAATGTCAAATCCATTCAATTGCTTTTGATAGAGAGGAGAGGCAGGACTGGGGTATTTCCCAATCAATTTACATCTGTGCAGCATTTTGTCATAATGCTGGCATGAATACCGACAGCAGATGGAGTTAGTAAGCAAATAAATAAATATACGTAGGCTATATAGGGCAGGTGAGAGAGAGATGTGTTTACAATCAGTGGATGAAATCGGAGTCAACAATCGCATACAGCCCCATATGGTTCGGTTCTTAGTAAAATAGTCACTTCATATTCTGCACGATTCTTGCTCAAATGTGAACCTCAATTTCACTCTATTGTTTTTAGCCAGTAAAACATTTAAAGAGTGGCCAAAATGCATCTGATATGTGACAGGTAGCACTTTTTTCCAAGCCTACTTGTTATCACTGATGCTTCTGGTCTGGAATGTTAAAATCTTAATCAGAATTGATTTACTGATATTACTCAAAACTGACAACATACGGTAACCTCCCCATACCATAGCCCTGGTACACTTTGAGTTACAGACCTTGATAATTCCATTTGATGTATATCTATCATTTAGCAAACACGTACGTAAGTATTTCCAACTCCAGTTCTCCACTTCTGGCTGCATAAACAGTACTTGAGTGCTCAGTGTCTGACCACTCAACAACGCAACTCTTCTACTAGATGGCTCTGTTAAAAACCAAACAAACAAGCAGACAGATCAACAAGCTCACAATGCGTCACCTGCTGCTACTACTAATGCTAAACAACGACCTCCTCCTGACTGTAAACATCCTGCTGTTAGCTCCTACACCCCACAGGTTGCAGGCAGTGCAGTGTCGGATTACTGTACAGTGGTGTTCCATCAGCGGTGTGAGGAGACAGACACTAAAGCAAAGGCATCAAGCATGTTACTTTAAAATAATATCATGTTTTTGATATTTTTGCATTACATTACATGTAATGTACCGAGTTTTGTTTTTGTTTTTTGGATTAAACCTGACTCAATAACGAGTGCACGAGTTGCGTCTTCATTGCTTAATCCACGTTTCTAATACTTTTTACGTTGATCAGGCGATCTGGATGGACAGCTATGGATATGCATATGAGGCATGTGAATTCCGTCACTGCTTGAAAGGACCCGCCGCTCTAAGTGCAAAGGCTTCTGGGGAAGCCAAATGGCCAAATGGACCCTTGCGGGTCCATTTGGTTTCATCTGTATTAGCCCAAGTCTACACAACTAGAAAATGAATGGTTATTTTGATCTGTATATTTGCCTGTTTAGTTTCCAAGGTTCAAGGTTCTTTATTTGTCACTCCAGTGTATGTCAGGACATATACAGGGATGAAATAACGTTTCCATTGTTCCCAGTGCAATAAGACAGTAGACAGTGCAATAAGAAAAAACAAATACAAACAATACAAGAAACGGTAAGTGACGTAGTGCAACAGACTAGAGTATTAAAGTGCAACTGTAACATTATAAAGTGGGGTGAAGGTGCTAGGCTACAACCAGGTATAATTATAATTACTAGGGCCTTACCCGTTGTGAATATATGAACACCAAATGATGTACTCACTGTGTGGGTAATGTGAATCCTTCATCACATTATGTGATGAAGGATTTGATGAAGGATTGCTTTAATGCACACGCACAGACACTGCAATGGCCAGTCATAAAGTGTGTGTGTGTGTGTGTGTGTGTGTGTGTGTGTGTGTGTGTGTGTGTGTGTGTGTGTGTGTGTGTGTGTGTGTGTGTGTGTGTGTGTGTGTGTGTGTGTGTGTGTGGTATTTGCATTGCCCCCTGTGGCCGAAAAGGGAATTGCCAATGTTAAGCGAATGGGGAAATTTAATTCACCAATAAATTCATTATTAATCAACAATTTGTTAATTTGAAAAAAGGGCTTCATCAGTCTCTTCCTAATGTTATGGTCAATGACTGTGTGAAAAATCATAGTGATCGGTGCAGCCAGTGATGAGTTATGCTCGCTTCAGACATTCATTCATTCAGACGGACGGACAGACAGACAGACATTTCCTCGATTATAGTATGGATAAGGTGGCAAGTAGTGAAAGTTAAAGGTAGGGGAAGTGATTTGAAATTCATGGTGTAGTACCAGCCTGGTGCACTAGGGGCCCCCAAAAGTAGCTACACTATGTGAACCTGCTGCTCTCTCCTGATTGGAGGAGAATTGTGGTGACCTGGGGAACTTTTATTAGCTCCTCTGCTAACGTGGGGAGGGGGAAACTCCATATGTGGTTTCCACACCTTATAATAGAGCATTTTAACAGAAAAAAAATATTTTTTGGGTGATATCTGACAAAAGTGAAATCACTTCCCCTACCTTTAAACAGACAGCTAGACAGGTCCCAAATCCAGCCTGGTATTGTGTACAAAACCAAAATGTCTCCTTAAATGGTGGTTTTTGGCTCAAATGGTGAATAAATAGTGGGCCCTGGTATCAAAAAGGTTGAAACCCACTGTTCTAACACAACACGCGTATGAATCCGTTTGTGTGTTTGACAACGAGCAGTGCGACCATTTGCAGGGGGATTGTCATGGCTCAAAGGCGCAAATACTTCAGCGTATCCTCCAAAGGTAATCAAACAATACTAGAAGGCTGATATACAGTAGTTTACACTGTGTGGGCACGGCACGCACACACTTTATATACCGTATATCAACCAAACAAAGCATTCACAGCACAATGGTCACAGATCATAGCATACCGTGTGCGCAGAGCGTGCCAGGCAGCATCTATGTCTGCATACAGGTTCTTCTCAGAGGGTTTGCCGGAGCTCACACCGTAGCCCGAGTAGTCGTAGGAGAATATGTTGCAGTTAATGCGTGTGCCCAGGCCGATGTAGAAACTGCTCATCTGGCCCAGGTCTACTGCGTTACCATGGGAGAACAACACCGTGAATCTGAGAAGGAACACAGGAGAGGAGGCAGCAAAAATATAGAGTTACATGCAATGCAAAATTGTCAATCCTTACCATGTAACCTAGGTGTTCTATAGTTGCCTTAAGTACATGGTATTAAGTTGATTACAGGTGCTGTTATTCGTACTGAAATCTAGGCAAATATAATTAATGAAACCAAACATCCATGTGCCTTTGAAAACACCATCAAAAATGCATACTGTGTTTACCACCCGGAGAAGTATGCATAAATATGAATTAAGACATTCAATCCAGGCTCCAACCATGAATGTGATATTACAGATGACTGCAGGCTATTAAGAAACCTGTTGATCGTCTGACAGACCAGTTTATTTGCATGGACTGCCAAAAGGTCTGTGGGGTGGATAGCGCTGCGTAACAAGATTGCCTTACGGAGCTAGGATCTATGTCAAGGGACTCTTACTTCTAGCCATTTTGTACAACCCGAGTAGCAGGGTATCGATTATAAACCCCAGGTATTGTAGCCCTTTAGTTTTATTCATGAATGAATGTTGGTCTCGTCAAAGCAATCTGATCCTTTCCCCTCACTCAGTGATTGTTTGAGCTCCTCCCTTTGTGGTTTTGTTTATAACCTTATGACCTGAGCTTTTGCCTTTGGCTGCATACTGCTCAGAAAATGGCACAACAATGAGCTACATATCAGGTCTAGTTTGGACTCATTGTTGTGTAACATTAGATTGACATTATCTGTAACACAATCCCGTCCATGTCTTTTTAATTGATTTGGTAAATTAATGAGCTTCAGGCTAGCACAGCAGCCAGCGGATCGGGCTGCAGACGAGTTATTTTGTATATCAACATTCTGAAATTGAGATCATGTCGAACAAGTGGGCAATATTGCCAATGTCCACTGCTCTACGCAAATAGAAGCCTAACACAAATCTACAGAGAAAAAAAACATGTATTTTCTTATCATATTGCGCTGCTGTTAACACCAACAATGTCCTTTCGGAACAATAAAGTAGGCTTTATCTCCTCTGCAGACAAAAGGAGTGAAAATATTGGCAATTCATGAGAGGCAGGAGGAAGACAACTTTGAGACGGCTGACTCAGCAGCACAACAATGAAGCAAGAGCAGGAAGTAAAAAGGGAAGAAAACTGGAATAAGCGGAAAAAAAGACAGACACCAAGTCTGGAGACAAGACACGGCACGGGTGTGTGGGGATGTTTCTGAGGAAGTGTGATATGGTGACTAGTTCAAAGGGTCACAGGAAGAGGAAGGGCTCAGCAGACACCGGCACAGTGCAATTCACGCCACCATCCCATTGATTAGTGAACAGCTACTGATTAGACCGACTGAATTTAACCCCCACCTGGCGGTCGGGGCACAACGGATGTACATGCAGCCGATCCTGTTGCCCCTGCTGGAGCGGGTGAGGAACACCTCTGTGACATCGAGCTCCCGCTGTGAGTACTGGAACTCGGCCCGCTCCGTCAGGTGGAGTTTCCACTTCCCCTCCACGGCGGCACCGCCGCCGCTCCCCCCGACGGCCGCGCCGGTCCGAGCCCGCAAGCCCGACGACGGCCCGGTTCCGCCGGCCACGGCGGTGCCGCCGCCCGCCTCCAAGTCGGGCAGGAGGGCGTACGTGGGCTCCGGAGGCAGGAAGGCGAGCTTGGCAGCGATGCGACCCGGACAGGGGGGACAGCAGAACAGGCAGCAGAGCTCACTGAGAGAAAGTCCATTCATCCTTATCTGCAGGGGGAGGGAGGACGGCAGAACAAGAGGATCACTGTCCCTTATGATGACCCTACTGTACAAGACTAATCTATAACAATGGCATAATTCCAACAATGCCATACGGGGTACAAGGCATGCTGTGTCTTGGGAGCACCGAGCAGCATTGAGAATTATGCATTTATCTTATGCAGCACTAACCTTGGATCAAGAGTGACTATTGTGGATGTCTTCAGTCAGTGTGTTCTTTTGCTTAGATACGAAAGCAAAAGTCAAGACTTGATAAAATAGATATAATAGGCTATGATAGTCCTTGATCCAAGGATAATGCAGATTGCAGAACATGTAGGAAATAGCATTAGTTTAGTAAATGTCCATAACCTTTGCCTTATGGAAGGTAAACAATGCACAGTATTGACATCATTACAGTTTCACATAATGGCTATTAGCAACACGGGCCTACCTGTTGATTGGTAGCTCCAGGGCAAAAATATGTGCAAAAAAAAAACGCCGAGCAAAAAGTTAGGTAACAGAACACACAGACCCCAGAACGTCGTATTAAAAGTGTCAGTGAAGGAATGAAGCGAAAACGTAGGCCAAAAGCTATAAGCAACACTTGTCTGACAGCGACGCGTTATTTTGATCCTAAATTATGCTTGACTGTCAACTGTATAGTAGTCGCTGAAGTCCACATCACATCCATGTTTCCAGAGGCAGTCAGGAGGACGATTTCAGAAAAAAGCTTTGACGAGCCATGATGTGGCTCAAAACGACCCCGAAGAAATATTATAGGTCTTCTTGTTCCTCCTGTTTATTAGAGTTTGTATGATTTGTAGTTTTAGCAATGTTGACACCGAGCATTCCTTTCCGATGGAATCTTTCTTGTCGACCTTCTCGGGGAATGAGGAAAAAAAAGGTGGAAAGGGGAATTGAAGAGAATACTGGATACTTTCCAAACCGCGACTAAAAAGAGAGAATCGTCGAAGGCAATTCAAGATGTCAATGATATGACAACCATCGCACTTGTGTTATTACATTGTTGTGTGTGCGTGCGCGCGCGCGTGTAAGGTCCGGCTCAGAAGCCATAAAGTTAAGACAGGGCTGTGTGACAAGACTGGTCACTTCATGGGTGTCAGCCCAATGGCGGTTCTTCTACGTAAGACGTCGATCGAAAGGGGACAACCGGAAGTTACGGAATGCATTTGAGTCTATCGGGCTCGCAGGAATACATCAACCACGTGATTAGACGGTTTGTTGCCCCCTCAATGTCGCAACCCCTTCTAACTGGATGGCTCTGGTAAGGTCCAGCTATTAACGCCACCACGGTCCTGTCGGGGCTGAGGCTAGCGGCAGGACAACAAACACCGACCCAATGCTCTTCACTCGATGTCCGTTAAGACTCCAAACACGGCTCCCCCAACTTCCAAAAAAAGTCGATTTCATTCCTTAAAAATGAACACGAAGAGGGTTCGTGGTTGAGTTTTACCTGGCAGGCAAAACGGCTGTCATTATAATTAATCCATACGAATGTGCGTGTGCGTGTGTGCGCGCGGTGTTTTTCCCCTTCTCCCGTTTCACGCCGCTTCCGGAAGTGACAGCTGACAGGACGTGACGGAGATATTTTCCATTGCCTCGATCGTCATCATGGGAAAGTTGAGGCTCGTTTTTGCCAGAGTTACAAGAGTTGCGACATCGAGGGGTCAGAAACCGGGCGTTCCAGAGACTCCGAGCGCCCAGTTTCATGCAGCTTGACGGGCGCCCGGTTTCATGCAGCCGCTTGAATAGGGACAAGTTGGGAATTCATTGTTTTGAACGAGGGCGGCGCTTGTGTGCGTTGTGTCAGTCAACTATTGTAAGATATTGTACAATATTAAACAACTAAAGTCTCGGTAAGCTACTATTACTACAAAACAATCGGAAATACGGGAAAACAAGCTCATTAAAGGCAAAGCTGGGCTGTTGCCTGATTCCAATGCATTTCTGCCTACTTTGTCCCCATTCTCAATAGAAGTCTGGAAGAGCCGCCATTATAGTGGCCCTAACTCCCCTAACTGGCCCCATGAAGTGAACGGCGTTTGCTATAATCTAAGGCTTTGTATCTGAGTTTTTGACTCAGATACAAACGTATGGCAATAAATAGTGAATACACTTTATTGTAACTAGCCTATGTTTTTACTTAAATCCCTACTCAAATCCAACTTCCACATCACTACACCAAAACTTATCTCTTTTCTTATGAGCTTGGGATTTAACAATCATTATTCAACAGGTTGATTTGCTGATTTGTTGTGATAAGTACCCTATTGGCCTGAATATAAGACTATGTTTTTTTTCCCATAGGAAATATCCCAAAAAACGGAGTCGTCTTATATACAGGGGCTATACTATTTGACATTCAATGTTATTTTTTCTGTAAATGGGTCTTGAGAAATGAAGGTCGTCTTATAAACGAGCCGTCTTATATTCGGGACAATACGGTAGTTTTTAAACTTATAAGTAGGCTTGATATCCATATCACTAAAACTTCAAACAGGACCTTAAGAGTGCCTTCCTGTGCCAGGAAGGGCACTCTTATGGGGTGACAATTGTCACCCCATAAGAGTGCCCTTCCTGGCACAGGTCTTCACCAGGCCAGATCAGGTTGTGGCCTCCTGGTGGCACTATAATAGGCCAATGTGAAAAGGGTGCTTTTTATCGTTATGCCTGATTAATGGGAACTTAGGGAGGTACTTTGAACCAACGAAGGGTGCTAGCATGAGTGGGGCCTTTAGGATGGGCAAGGGGCCAGGGGTGACGTAGCAGCTGACGTCAACCCTGACCGACCTGGACCGTGCACGGATACACGGACACGGAAGGATTATCCAACGGGCACGTTGGGCCCAGGCCCAGGGGCCCTGAGCTAGGGGGGGCCCTGAGCTTGAGTGTCCACGTGATCGCTAAGAGGCTCAAGCTCAGGCTCCCTCTAAAAAAGGCATAACAGGGTGTAAAAGTGGCACACAAGGTCCTTTTCACTGTTATTGTCTCCACCGAAGGTGGTGACTATAAAACGCCCTCTGTCCGTGCACGTAGCCCGTCCGTGCCCTCGATTTGTCCGTCCTATGACGTCATGATGACGTCATAGTTGAGCTAGGAGGGCTTTGAGCTAGGAGCCCGGACGGTGGAGACCTGTGCCCCGTAGGGGCACAACCCTTGTTTATAATGGCTTTATTCATTTTGTGTCAATAAAATAACACCAAAAGTCTTAAACAATCATGATATGGTAAATTACTGCAAGTGTTTGCATTTATTTGGCTTAGTTATTCTCGGTGTTTATTATTTCCAAGCAATCCCATGCTGTAAATCCTGCTGAAATGCCAGTGCGCCATGCCAGGAAGAAAAATGCTCCGGTGTAGGGGGTGCCCTTTGGCTGGCGGTGGCCCAGGGGCCCATCATTTCTTAATCCGTCTATGCACGGACACACGGACAGGGGGTAAAACATACTCTCCACCATACTGGAGGAGACAATTTGTGGTTGAGTGGGTGAAAATATTATCACACAGAAAGAGGAAATTACCTACCGTTCCATCTTTGAGGCTTTCTGGTGATCCCAGAACACTATTCACTGATCAACAAAAACATCTTGAAGACCCTAACAAGAACCCTCATACAAGGCTCCTTCCTGTTAGGCCCTATGCTACACCTTTAGGGTGTGTTTAACACTCTTTAACACTCGCTCACTCCCCTCTTGTCCTCCACTCGCTACCTTAGCTCCGCCCCCAGCGAGGAGAGGAGGAGATGCGAGGACAGAGCGGTCAAGTGGACTGTAAGTGCCCATTGAAACCCATTCAAAAATGCAGGACGTGACGTCACAGCTTGGCCAAAACCATGGACTGTGCAAAGTAGTCTGTAGGGGGTCTAAGGGTGCCTCCACACTGGTTTGCGCACAGTCCGTGCTTTGAGCCGAGCTGTAAGTACTGTACGGCACTTGACAATGGGCACTTCCTGTTTGTTTCTGCTTGCATTTTCGGCAGTGGCAGGCTTTTCCTGCAAGCCGCCTGCGGCCGAAAAATGCAAGCAGGAAGAGGCGAAGTGCCCATTGGAACCCATTCAAAAAAGGAGGATGTGACGTCACAGCTCGGCCCAAACCACTGACTGCACACAAGCCTAGTCTGTAGCCGCTCTAACAGGAACCCTCACAATGCTCCTTCGACTATGAGCCACTACAGACCATGCTTGTGTATTATAGTCCGTGTTTTTGGCCGAGCTGTATTTTCGGCCACAGCAGGCTTTTCCTGCAAGCAGGGCAGGCCAATGCCGAAGATGCAGGTCGGAACAAGCCGGAAGTGTCATTGAAACCCATTCAAAAAAGGAGCATGTGACGTCACAGCTTGCCGAAAACAGGGACTGTGCACAAGCCAAGTGTAGAGGCACCCTATGCCTACTTCTTGGGCCTCAAAGGCAGACCTCCCCAAACAAACTGGTCAGACTTGGCCTCACTCACCAAACCCACCTCACCCCCTGCACAATTTGACAGACTGGGTTGCCTTAGGGTTGGAGACAGACAGATTACAGCATATTTGCAGTGGGACTGTTTCACAAGATTTGATACACTACCAAAATACCCATGTACCTGTCTAATACTTCCTCAATGGTCAACAAGGTCCACCAGAGGGAGTTCATAACCATGTCCAACCCAGATTCGGCACAAACAAGGGACTAAATTAATTTCGCTCCTATGCCACCAAAATGTGGAATGCCCTACCAACAGTCATAATGGCAGGCAAATCCCTTAACTCTTTCAAAAATATTTCTCAAAGAGCTCCTACTGTTGGCTGCAACCAACCTATATCTCTATTTAGTTGTGCTTGAATTGTAAACCTCCAAGCCAAATTCCCCAAAAATAATTTGGAATTTTACTGTGGAGCACCTGAAACGCAAAGGACTGACCGCTGGGGCTCCACCTCATTTACTTTGAGAACCACTGACTGAGAGAAAGGTAGGAGTTAACTGTAGAGAATAGATAGCTGTGATGTGCTTATGGAAGGGAAACTGGGTTCCGGGAACCACCCAAGTTGGTTAATAGTAGGTTGTTTGGTAAGGAGGAACTTCACTAAAGCATGGGTCATAACAATAAAGATGTCATTAAACGTGTAAAACGTTTACTGTACTGTACTTGTCCGAGGATCCAACTTGGTTGCTTTGATTTGCCCGACAGCAGCCAGGTCAGACAGTAATGTAGCTTAGCTCCTGTAAATTGGATACAGATGTTACCTGCAGAAAGATCCAATGCAGTGAAGGGGCTGCCGCTGATGTGGCAGTGGGCAGGGCTCCCTGCCGCCTGCCGGTACTGTATGAGCTACTGTTTTATGTGTGTAGGGCCGTAGGCTAGTTAGTAGATAGAACAATCCAGTATGCTCAAGTCTGTGCTATTACCTAAATGCAGTATGTACAGTATATTAGGGCTAGCTTACTAAACATTATTTCAACAAGTACAACAACATGCATATGCCTTACACCATTGTCTGACCCTATATGAACTTTTGTTTCATTTAAAGTAGCAAGAAAATAAAGAAAACTACTAAATATTAAACAGAAACAAAACAAACAAAAATAGCTATATTATACATAAATGATGTGGTCAGTACATGACTTCTTTTTTAATGTATAAGACAATGGGCTTATTCTAAAGGCTAAAGGAATTGGAATGGTATTGAATTCTGTGGAGTGACCGACCTCATGGTAAATTCCTGTTACAGCCAGCATACTTTCCACCTAAACATTGGGACATTGTATACAGTCCATTTGTCTCCATCGTGTTTTGCTGAGTCTGAGAAAAAATACATAAGTACAAAGCGGTAGGCCTACTGTGCATGTAGGTTACATCACCTGAAAGAAATTACTGGTGTAACTGCAAGAGCTGCCATCTAAACATGTGATGCATATTATATTTTACACAAAGCTTTTCTTAGAATAAACCTGCTTTTCGAGTTACCTTTTGTGATCGTTTCTGCCTCTCAAGCCTTGGCAGAACTCAAATTAATCAAATAGATGCAAAAAAACAAGTATAATTTAAAATAAACTTTGTGATTTTATTTGTTTTATACTTACTCTTACACATCATACAATCCTATTCTTTTTTTCTCTTGTAAGAAAAACAAAAAGTGATGTTTCTGGGGGACTGGAGTGCCAAAAGGTTTTCTTGCAGGACAGAACTATCAACTTTCTAGAAGATTTTAGAACTCATTTGGTGTCCCTCACCCATCGAGACAGAAATGATGACTTCATCTCCGCCGTCTCTAATGGATACCATGTCATGCGCTGCTGCCAAACGCAATAGAATAAAACTATATTATTCAGTCACACGTGGTTAATCACCACCATCACTACCATCAACCATAAGCCTTGTTTGATGAGTACAATGATTATGTAAAGGTTGTGCTAAAGACAAGATCGAACACATCAAAACTCCATGAAATCAACAAGGGAAAAAATATACTGTAATAATATTTAGGATATCTAGTTAGTTTGCTGGTGCCAAGTCCCTCACCACAAAACACTCAGAACTGCAGTGATGTATCAATCTCAGTTTCATCTGCTCCCCAATAGATCCCTAACCCCAAATAAACCAAATCGCTAGGTATACCTCGATGAAAAATGACACTCCATTGCATGAATTGTGGTGGTTTACATTCAAACCGCTCACATTTCCACAAAAAAAGAAATTAAATAAAATACCGGATGATATGAGCAGTCAATATAAAACAGCATGTGTAAAACTATGACAATCATACCGTTCACACATCTGAACAATCATACACACAGTGACAGACAGGATGGTTCAGTTCATTTAAGCTTGTTGCTTAAAAGGACGTCTACCCCATCAACACTGTGCCCTATTTCAAGAACTGACTCCCTCCTGTTAACACGAAAAGTGCTGTAGACATGGCATGTACATCAAGTCGGAAACAGGAAAGATCGGACAGGTGCGGTTTCTCAATCTTGGATCTGACAAGGAACAGGGAGTATTTTCTAAGGGCCAGCTTCTTAAGAGTGAAACTCAAACCAGCAGGCAAGGCAGAATTGCTTATAAGCACGTAACCACACGAGACGCACACTGGGAAATTGTTGGGACGGTGCATTCACAAGTATCCTAGAAACAAGATTATTATAATGTACATTTCCATCATACACCAGTCACTCACTATGAACTGCTTTTTGAAGTCAGTGATTAGAGAGAAATTAAAAAAAAAAAACTAGGCTGATAACTCTAGCCCCCCGAAGTCTCGCAGTTCACAAGCCAAGTCAATGTTCCAGTTCGATTTGACCAAGACTTCCTAGGAAATCATGACAAAGGCTAATTATTCAATTATAGGACAAGCAAACAGGTGATATGCTATAGAGAAATCAAGGCATACTCATTTAATGCATGTAGACTTCTAAAATGCACGTTCAGCCAACTCATTGCATCTCTTCCGAGCCTTATATACAGTATTTAATATTTAAGACCAAGGAAAGGTGCAATTCTTTGACAGAAACAAAGCCTGTATTGGGAAACCTCTGCACACACCTCACATAGGCCTAAACACTTTCAATATCACCACTATCTTATCAACAGTCATTTATTAACAATAAAGGCATGGATTAGGATCCTGTACTTCGGCAAGGCTAAATACGAAAATCTTTACAGTAGAGGCATGTAGGGACATGTTGAAAACTATAAAGCCAGTGTAAACCTAGGGGTCCTTGCTCAGAGAAGATGAGAGTTCTTATCAATGTATTCATAGAAATGCCAAATGGAGCTGCTGGTCAGTAAAGAAGATCTTGGAGCAATCCTGCATGAGGACATTAGTGGTGGTTACAAGCCAGTACAACTTCTCTATCCTGAAAATAGTTACCCCTACCCCCCTTACACTAGGCAGGTATAACCAGTCAATTAAAAGGGAAAAAAAGAAAACAAATAGGTGTCATCTCAGACACATTCTTTTTTTTCTCTTTTGGATAATTATGAAAAGCACTTTTATACAACGTTACTATTTTACCTTAATCCCCCTCGACTCTGGCAACAATCTACATAGGATTATACTATGGATAGGAGCAACATGGTATATACATTTGAAGAGAGTCCTGTTAATTTGAACCTCGGTCCGCCAAGGTTCCGGCCATGCATGCATTGTGCTACTGCAGTCTCTTTAAAACATTCTTGCTTTGTTAAAAAAAAAGAAAAAGAAAGTGCAGTCTATTACAAACCAATGTATCCGACTGCACACATATGCATGCAAATTGGATCTTCCTAGGAGTAGCTAGCTAGAAGCGATCTTCATAGCAAGGACTCTTCTGCAACTTCAGCACATCGTAAAAGCACAGCACGCTGCATCTCCGTAGTATTGCAACAATATTCACTTCAGCTGAGAGCAAAAAGGTGTCACCATATCACCATACAGAGTGATCGCAACCCAGTTCAGTTTTCATTCAGCATGTGTCAGTGGTCTGCTGGTGGTTGGAGAAACATGGATATCCACTTGGCGCGCCTTCACAGAACAAAAAAAAAGGGCCATTCAGGAGTTCAATACTACACCCTATGATAACCGGATGTCTGACTAATCAGCAAGGAGGCGAATTGTTCTGCAAGCCCGCTACACTCTGATCAGATCTAAAACTAGAAATGACCCAAATGCTGAAAAAACTGAGTAGGTGTGGCATACATGTTGTATTGTGCTCTGCAGTTGACAACACTTTATTTTGTTGTGCTTGGTGTCCAAATCCAAAAAGGAGGAGGAAAAAAAAAGGAGAAAAAAATAAAATAATTTACTGACATTTTACTGCACAATCTTTGAACGGATTAACTGGACTCTACTCCATCATATATCAGAGCTTGTATATATATTTTTTTCAAATGGTTACATAATCAAAATGGAATCACTTAAATATAATTGAAAGGTTAAGCGCAAATCACTGATTTGCCGACACATGCCGCCAATCCTCCAGCACAGACCAACCAAATGATGAAAAAAATAAAATAAATAGAATGCAATCACACAGTCAAGCTAACTACAATATATTAATATAGATCTTCTGATGTCATACGCTCATTAAAACAAAGGAAAAGGGGAAAAGAGAAAAAAAAAACATAATTCAATCACTCACTTAAGTCAAAGTTCTCAATAGATCCCCTCCCAACCTTCCCACTCCAATAACTGTTCATGCACCCAACATCCGTATGTTAACACGATATAAAGAGAATCTCTGGAGAATGCAGAGACCTGGAAGTTCAACCTCTTGTGAACCAAAGAATAAGGGTATGTGAAAGAGAGGAGAAAATAAAACAAATAGGTCAATTTGACATCATTTTTAGTCTGGAGGGGGTGGATGATCTATGTTCTAAAAAAGTCCTCGTTGATACATGGTAAGGACCCAGTCGGTTCCTTAGCTTACTAGCCTTCCAAATTGACCCTTCTGTCGTTTTGTCCTTAGCCAGGCGGTGGCAGCGCTCTTAAACAGCTTACCCCTGTCTCGTTCCAACTACCTCACAGGGATTGTATAAAAATAAACTCACATGTTTCCCAAGTTGAGAAACAACAAAAAGGGATTAAAAAAAAGAAAAAAAATGAAAGAAAAAAGAAAAAGAAAGAAAAATTAATTAAATGTCTTCCCTCCCCACAGCAACACTAATGCCCACCATATCCTTACTGCTCTCTCCCCGACTCTCTGGGAAACACACACACACACACACACTTTCATTCACACTCACAAATGCATTCAGTCGCAGGTGGAGAGAGAGAGCAAGGGAGATGGTATTGAAGGGAGCGTCTGGACAGGGGCCGTGACTGCATCACCCCACCCCAACCCATCTTAGACTACCATGAAAAAATGAAGCCATTTCATCATGTGTTTTTCATCCAAGTCGCCATTGTTCTGTATTCACACTGTGTGTCGGGAGAGACTTTATATTAAAGTGCTCAGTCCTCATAACTTCTGAATCTTCTCGGCCACCACGATGGGGTTCTCTTTGCGTATACGGGCAGCAGCAGCACCCCGGTAGTCGTAGGGACAGTCATGTTTGTCAGAGTAGCGATGAATGGCGCAGAATAGGTTACCACAGCGACAGTCAAAACCTTAAAAAAAAAAAAAAAAAAAAGAATAAAAAGGTGGACATTAATCAACATCCAATACACAAATGTAGTCATCTCAGCAGCTATCAATGATAACTGATCCCTCCCATGGATTAGGAAATTAAAGGTACACAAAACATGTTAATGAAATTTAGAAGATTTTAAATTGTGAAGGTCTGGGGTGTCTGTGTGTGTGTGTGTGTAATGTGTGTTTTTAGATTTTAGCAGAGTACAGTGCCTCTGGTGTACTACAGTTCCCATAAAGCTTTGGTGCACTGCACCTCCTCGTGGATAGGGGTTAGGGCTGCCTCATTGAGGCATGTAGTTCAGGAGGTAGTGTCGATGAGATCAAAGAACCTGGGCTCACTGCTAAAATCTAAAATGTCTAAAACCACATAAATAAACCCAAAATGTTCTAAATCTTTTAAATGGCATTAACATTTTCTTTTTTTTAGCAAAAAATGGTATGGTAAAGTATCCCTTTAAGGATTACAAGCTTGAATTCAGGAGACTTTTTTAGGCTGATCAGTTCAGCATTCGTGTGCAAGCCAGCAGTGCACTGTGAAATGCCTTGGACCGTGAAATGCACCACTAGCCTGCAGTATGTTGCTCTCAACTACTACAGAGGTAGGGGGGGTGGACCAAGGAATGGTGATTTTGGAAATACGGATCCACCGATTATCAGCACCGTTATCGGTAAAATGATTATGGATGATTTTTTGGACGTTTTTTCCTCTGTATACGATGATTCATAAATTAATGTATGTAAATTAATGTATGTAATGTATGTTATTGGAAACTGTAAATAAATTTGACAAATGAAGTAATAATAATTTGCATTAACATTAATTAACAATTTTTAATAACAGCCATCCGTCTTTTTGATCACTAAAAATAGTCAGTTATCAACACCAGCATTATCCATTAAAAAAATTGGTCCATCTATCTGTATTTGCAAATACATAGTGTGTAGGGGTGCACAGCTTTGGAAATATATTACTGGGCTTGTTATATTAACAAGCCTGGGGTTGGCTCGGAACCCGTTAATAAAGTGAATCAATCAATATATCATAATTCCGATTATGCTACGCATCCCTACTAGTAGTGAGCCATTCCCACTCATGGTTTAAAGACCACGAAGAACATGATTTGGTTTCCTTAGCTATCTTAAACCTCAGAACATTCTGAGAAGGGAACCTAATCGAATAAATAAGTTCTTCTGACAATGCAATGAATTTGCCAATGGTCCACTTTAGTGCCAATATGAGCTCTGGTACCAAAGGGCACTCTGGCAATAGTATTCAATCCAACAATCACACATGTCAACACTTTGCACTAAAGGACCAATATGGTGCGAGTAGCGACTATCAAACTAGTATAGTGTCCAAAAAGGTCCACAGTAGACTAACAGATTTTAAAAACAAACAAATAACAATTGGAAATGTGGACCTGAGTTTAAATAGTCGAGAGTCGAGTGTTGTGAGTGGAATAAAAATTATCTTGGTTCAAAGCTTAGGTGACCCATAAACCTTTGAACCGTGTCAGTAGTTACTACGGTAGAATCAATTGCTGTGTATGACTTGAAATTCTCTCCCTCACCAGTGAGGCCCACTTTCTTCCGGCAGGTGAAGCAGCGGTTCTTTTTCTTGTTTTTATCTGGAGTCTGGTCACCATCGGAGGTCTGTGCCGCTTCTCCTACTGGTTCTGTTGGAAGAAAACAAGAGAAGTTGGATGAGCTCAGCTCTGTCAGGTTGCTGTCTGAAGATGGGAAAAGCTCAAGGTTTAAAGATTTTTAGATGTTGTATCAGTAAGGGGAACCGAGGCTCAATCTAGTGCAGTGGTTTTTAACCAGTGGTCCGGGGACCACTAGTGGCCCGAGAGTTCAACGTGGTACCAAGCTAAATGATGGGAAGATGGTTAACCAGGTGTAACTCTTTGTAAAAATGAAATTCATTTTTTCATTTTACACTCTCAAGAGCTAAAATATTCATTGTGTGAATTAGCCCAAGCCTACACAACTAGAGAATGTAGAAGAAGCCTGGAATTGTGGACGAAAGCAAAAAAAAGTTTTAGTCTTGGGTCTGTGGGGCTAAAATGTCATCAAATGACACTGTCAACACGTCTCTGCAATCCCGTCGGACCTGTGTTTTTGGATGTGCCTTCCTCCTCTTCCTCCTCCGCTTCGGCCCGGTCCGAGTCTACAGCTCCTGAATCCTGGGAAATGCTCATGGCTGTCATCTGCTGGGTTACAGGGCTGGGTGAGCTGGGGCTGAAAAAGCACACAGACACACACACAATTAAAAAACATGCGTTTTCCCCACTCAACTGAGCCCGGACGATTTCCTGTCGGTCATTCAACATACCTGGGTGTCCTATCTTCAGGTGGCGTTCCCACCCCCTCTGTGCAAGGCTCTGGGGTCGTGCTTTCTACAGACAAAGCGACTGCTCCTGGGGACCCGGCTGGTGACGTCGCAACTGTGCAGAATAGGCCACAACGCAATTTGATAGCAATCACAACATCCCACTTTTGTTGAATTCACATGCCAATGATTCCAATATTTAATAGAACACAAGGGCATGCTTTTCAATATATCATCACAGCTTCCACCATATTTACTGACAACATTATGATGCTACCCATTGTATATACACTGTATAGACAGCATTGCGACCTTTAGAGGTCAGAAAACAGTCCAGTCAAGTGTCTCTTTCTTACTCCATGATGCCTCTGCACTGGACTAGCATGATGTGCTATGAGTCATTGTCGTACAACAATGGAGAAATCGCTCTCTCGCTTTCTAATCACACAAGCTACAGATTTTCTTCAGACCCTTATAGCGCGGGGGGTTTCAACCAGTGGTCCTTGAGAGGGTTCCAGATGTACCTCTTGAGCGTAAAAAATGAAACCAAATGGACCCACAAGGGTCCATTTGATGGGTCTGTGGGGTAAAAGGTCCTGCCCATGGCTCAAATGCTGAATAAATGGTGGGGCCTGGTGTCAAAAAGGTTAAAAACCCCTAGGCCATTTTGGCGCAATATTTCTGCTGTTGTTGTACCTGACCCACATTCTTTAATTTGTATTTCTTCAGATTTCTCAGGTCAACCCTCTGACCATCTTCCTACCTTTCTCTCCGGGGGGGCTGGATCGCCCCCCGCCCTGTTGTCTCTGCAGGTGTTCCTTGTAGCAGACGGAGCACATGCCGTTGGTGCGTGGATTACCATAGAAGCCGCATCCCATCGCGCAAAGCATTGGCACCTGCGTCTGATTGGCCTCCTGAGCCATGCTCTCTGACAGAAGGGGTAAGGGGGGCGGGAGAGGATGTTCCTGAAAACAGCGTTGGAAGACTTAGTTACAACCAATTGCATCCAGTCTATGTTGTTATACAGTATATGGTGATCACGCAGACCTATGCCAGTGTAACATTTCCCAATTGGGGAGGCAAGAGAAAAGGTTATGCGGGCAGCTTCATTGCCTGTGTCGCTTCGCGCTACGGGCGAAGAAGCCACACCCATACCATTTTCGGTTACAGGACTTATGTATTAGGCAAGTAAAGCATCAATAATAATTGTCGAAGTTGCAACAGACACGCAGCACGCATAAAGATAAAGGTCTGACTCAGAGTTTTCTGTTTTCAATGATGAAATGCTGTTGGTTTAGTGGTGACACAGCTGTAGTTAGTAGCAGTAGTAGTGTTTCAAATCATTTTAAATATAAGCACTGCAGGGGCAATGCAGTGAAAGTAAGTGATTAAAAAAAATGAACTTTATTTGTATTCTAGACCCATTTCTAAAATATTAGCACATCCTTTGTTAATTTTTGATCCCTCTACCAGGGGAACAGGGAACTATATATTTTGTGTCCATGTCACTACGCCCAAAAAGTAGTTCCATGTGATAGGGGGGTCAAAAATGAATGAATGAGGTCCTAATATTTCAGAAATAATTCAACAATACAAATTATGTTAGTTTTGTGGATTAATTTAGCCTACTTTATTACTTAACATGTTAATAAGTAGAGCAGACCTGCGTGTAATTGAAGGGATATAGTCTTATCATTGTAAGGTTATACAGTATAGTTACAGGACTAGAACGCTTGAGAGTAATTTTCGCAATCAAAAGGAACCATTTTGCTCTAATGAAAATGAACAAAGCTGTCCCAAACTAGAAGAATACCAAATAAGCAGGATTTTGCGACTTTGCCAAAGTAAACAGAGTATTATATAGGTTGAAAGTGAAAACCCCCAAAATAAGGCATATGATAAACTAGAGCAGTGGTTTTCAACTAGTGGTCCAGGGAGACCACATGTGGTCCTTCTTGAGGGGGTTCCAGGTGGTCCCAAGGCTTAATGGTAGAGAGTTGGTGACTAAATGGACCCCTAGAGAGTCTTAACTCTCTAGGGGTTCTTAACGCTCTCAAGAGTTGCACTATTTATTGTTAAACAACTGCATTACTTTAGAAGACGTCTACACAGTTAGAAATGTAGGAACAAAAAAAAATCTATATATATTTGCCAACAAAAAATGGAAAGTGGAATTCGGCCCATTTTTGAAAAAAAAAAATGCCCTGAGTGTGTACAAATGTGAACCAAATGAACCCCAGCAGATCCATTTGATTCCATTAGTAAGCTCTTCGGGAAAAAAAGGGTCCTAGAAGAAAAAACATTAACATGTTTTTTCAGACCTCCATTTCTAGGAGAAACAGAATGAGGGGACTTTTTTTTACATGTCCACGCAACATCTTTAAAAAGGGAAATTCCACCCATTTTCAATTTTTTTTCTGAGAGTGTACAAATGCAATCAAATGAACGCTAACGGGTTCATTTGGTTCCATTTGTACGCTCTCAAAAAAGAAGTGTCTAAAGAAATCCATTAACGTGGTGAAAATACATCTGGATGATGTCATCAAGAAGTTTCACCATGTTTGGCTTTCTTCAGACCTCCATTTCTTGGAAACAAAAAATGGGGAACTTTTTTTTTTTTTATCATATCCACCCAACACCTTGAAGGTACATCAATGACATGGTAAAATGTTGAAAATGGGTGGAATTCCACTTTAAATAATCTTCTGGGGCTCGAATGCCCAATAAATGATGGGCCTTGATACGAGAAGGGTTGAAAACCACTGACCTAGAGCGTTGCCATGGCAGTCAGGAGGAACAATCACAAAAAAGAAAAACTGGGAAGGCAATGCAAACCAGCGGGTTTGCAGGAATACAAAAACATCAACAGAAAGAGAAGGGTTGTGTGTGTGTTCTGTTTGTTTGCACACTGTAGTTGTACAGTAGAACGAGTAGATGTGCTGTAGTGCCTGGCTGCGCCGCAAGATGTTTTTGACCAGGCAAAGTTCACAACAAAGAACAAAAGCAAAGAAATGTACGCACAAGTCTGAACGCGAAAACAAACGGAACAAAAGGCCTCCTGATGATCAAACGTGTATCCTGCCGGCCGAGTAGAGCTGGATAAACAACTTAACGGCTGATTGTCATCGGCACATTTTTTTTTTTTAGTTTTGTCCGCAGCCCGAAAAACAATCTCTGTCCTCCGCTTGTTGTTGTTGTTGTTGGGCTCAATGCAAATATAATGGACAGGATCGTTTACACTTTTGTCGGGCAAACGTGTCACCGAACAAAAAATAATGATAATTACGTAACTAGTTTAAACAGGGCTTTAAAATCTGTCGATTTGTTGTTTTCATTTGAAATTACGTCGTTTTTGTCCAGCGACACGGTCGTTGCGATTAAGTTATTATTTCAAACCTACTGTAGCAGCGATGTTAGCTCAACTAGAACCCTAGTAGAAAAGTTGCGACATTGAGGGGTCAGAATCAGAGCGCTCGAGCGGCTGTTCATGCAGACTGAAAGAGTGACAATCTGGAATTGGAAATGCATTGTTTTCAACGAGGGTGGCGCAAATAAGAGCTATTGTAGACATGCGTGGAGCATGCCAACCGCTTTAAAGCATTGTGCAGCGAAAGTCCCCGTAATGTTTAGGTTGTAGTGATACTACAAAACGATCCAAAATAAAAATAAATGTATTGAACTCAGACTGTTGTCTGAGTTCAATACATTTTTGCCTACGTCCGGCCCAGGACTTGTCCCTATTAGTTGTTTCCATTCCCTATAGAAGTCAATGTAGAAGAGCCGCCATTGGACTGGCCCCATGAAGTGAACGGAGTTTGCGTAGCTCTGTCTATACCAGGGCTCTGAGCTCAACAACGGGCCGACTTGTTGTGCCCGACACTGAAAAGAAAGGGAGACGGAACTTAAACACCCAAAACTACACAACCAACAGACAGTTTACCACAAAGAATAACACACACTGACTGAACACGGCCGTTGTAAATACACCTCCAAATAACCCGACACGTAAAACGATAGCTATTGCTACAGCAGCCCTTTAGCAAACACCAGACAGCTAACACCACCAGCTAACATCGCCACAGCGGCTGTGCCCCGTAACGTTTAACGGGGGATTCGATCGGCTAGGAAATCTTTCACAAAGTCACCCACCCGGGGCTAAAAGCGATACCTGAAAAGTCAAAGTACCGATCGAGGGCTGTCGACGACGTTCAGGTCTTCAGATTTGGGCAAGTTGTCTGTCCTCTTGGCGTGCACTGCGCGCGGCCTCCTAACCAGCAGCGCTAGCTCCCGACATTCGAAACAACGAGCATGACGTCACCCCCCAAGCAACAATTCATCATTCCATGAAATGGGACTCAGCCAGATATCAGATCAGTGTGGAATGAATCGACCCCTTCCATCCAGGGGCGGATCTAGGCATGGGTATGGGGGGGGGCAATGCCCCCTAAATGCCCAGACTGCCCCACCAAACCAAACATGATGGCATGCAAAACAACCCAGGATATTTTAGATTAAAGTGTTGATATTTACAACGTAAAATGATTTGAAACACTAATACTGCTACAAACTAACTACAATTCTGTCACCAAAAACCAACAGCATTTCATCATTGAAAACAGAAAACTCTGAGTCAGACCTTCCGCTTTATGCATGCTGTGTGTCTGTTGCAACTTCAACAACTGATGTTATTATTGATGCTTTACTTGACTAATAATAGTCCTGTAACTGAAAATGGTATGGGGGCAGCTTCATCGCCCCCATACCATCTTCAGCTTCATCGGCAATGAAGCTGCCCCCATAACATTTTCTCTTGCCTCCCCAATTGGGAAATGTTACATCAGCCCCTGGAATGAATGGACCCCTACCATCCATTGCATGATCGTAGTCACACTGACACACTGAGATCAGTGTGGACTGACTGGACCCCGTCGTCCAGATTACATGATGATCATCATCACAGACACAGGTGAGTGTGTGGTGTACTGGACTGACTGGACCCCGTCGTCCAGATTACATGATGATGATCATCATCACAGACGCAGGTCAGTGTGTGGTGTACTGGACTGACTGGACTATCATATCATCCATGGCATCAGTGGTTTTTCAACCAGTGGTTCCAATTAGGCCCAAGCAAAATGTCAATGATGGAAAGTTGGTAACCAAATAGACCTTTTAGGCCTTTAAATCCCGAGAGCGTAAAATGTAACCAAATGCACCCATCAGGGCCATTTGGTTTCATTGTCAACATCTGCTTTGGGTTTTGGGTCTGGGTTAAAAAAAAATCAGTTGAAAAACACTGCATTGCATGATCATCACCAACAGACGCTGAGATGCTAGGCAGTGAGTCCCAATTTTAGTGACAGCATGACATGGCAGGTCATGGTTGTTTTATTATTAATGCTTTATTATAACAAGTCTGCCATTTCCACCAACAAAGTTATGTGCAAACATAATAATCGACAAATTAATTATGACAATATAAAAAAAAAGAAAAAGAAATGCTGTATACATGTTATGTCAATCCGGAAAGATATATTTGGCAGTATGTGTGTGTGTGTGTGTGTGTGTGTGTGTGTGTGTGTGTGTGTGTGTGTGTGTGTGTGTGTGTGTGTGTGTGTGTGTGTGTGTGTGTGTGTGTGTGAGTGAGAGAGAGAGAGAGGAGGTAATGAAACCATGTAGGTAGATAAATGATATGTTTGCATTAGCTTTATAATTACATGTATTTGTGTTTCCATAAATACATTTGGTCCATAAATACATTTGTGCGGATATTTCCCCTCAGGATAAAGGATTTCACCTTTTTAGAGGGTTTAGGATGTACACACAAGTTTTATATTCAAATGGCAATGTGCTCAAAATATATATCTCTAAAGTCGTAGTCCACAATTGAACCTATGCATTTATAAAATACTCTATATATTTTGTTTAGTGCATACCAGTTGCTTGTGCATGATTGAGACATAAGCCACACAAGTGCAAATGTATGAACACAATCCCAAGTCATAAAAGCAGCACAATGCAAAGGACATTTTTAAAGTGATCAGCCCGGTTGTCACATCGATTGAACCATGAAGACCCAGAACAGGTTTATTTTGGTGGGTCTGTCTTCACACCTGCCTCCTCTTCTTTCTCAGCGAGACTCGGGGCGAATGGACCCACCAGCCAGTTGAGTGGGGTGTTGTTGAGCAGGTACTCCATAACACCATCCAGGGACTGCTGCACCTGAGGGCAATAAGATATTATGGTTTACACCCCAATATCTAAATCCTTGTCACCATTGCTCCATGCATACCTAACTTCAACTTCATAGTCATGCAGGAGGTGTCACAATCACTGAGCTGCTGAACGAGTGGAAATAGAAACTGCCCTAGATTCAGAAATACATGCAAATGAGCAGATTCTCTTAGGAATTGATTTTTTCATATGGCAATACATTTCTTGTTTCACTATACGTCACTGGTTTTCAACCAGCTAAATCAGGGGTGGGCAATTACTTTTTCCCAAGGGGCCAAATGAGATGCATAAAATATTGTGGAGGGCCAAGACTAAAGGCTAAACTAAAGCCTGCGTAATATTCATTTAATTTCAAGATAAAAGCAAGAGTAAGAACAACCATTTTGACACCAAGTCCCTCTATTTATTTAGTATTTGAGCCACAGAGGATCACCATTTGATGACACTTTAGCACCACAGACCCAAAACTTGTGTCCACAATTCCAGGCTGGATTTGGGAAACCAAACAGTCCAACATACAGATCAAAATAACCATCAATTGTCTACATTCTCTAGTTGTGTAGACTTGGGCTAATTCACATGATGAATTTTTGAACTCTTGAGAGTGTAAACATGTTTACGCTCTCAAAGAGTTACATCTGGTTAACCAACTTTTCATATTTAACTGGAACTCTCTCAAGGAGCACTGTTGGTCCCCGGACCACTGATTGTAAACCACGGTGCCCTTTCAAGGGCTGGTCAGAGTCACCCAAAGGGCCGCATTTGTCCCCCAGGCCGCATAATGCACAGGTATGAGCTAAATGATGGAAATTTGGTTAACTAGATGTAACTCTTTGAGAGCGTCAACATGAAACCAAATGGACCCTTGCGGGTCCATTTGGTTTCATGTTTACCCTCTCAAGAGTTAAAATATTCATCACCTGAATTAGCTGTAGTTGTCTACACAACTACAGAATGTAGAAGATTAATGGTAATTTTGATCTGTATGTTTTGTTTCTGAAATCCAGCCAGGTATTGTGGACAAAAGTAAAAGAAAGTTTTGGGGACTATAGGGCTAAAATGTCATCATATGCTGAATAAACAGTGGGCCGTGGTATGAAAAAGGTTGAAAACCACTGCTATACATGATTTTACGGCGACTCTCTTGGGTAGTGAGCAGAAGGCTAATGAAAACGACATATTCACTCACTGTCTATTGTTAAGTGTTTAAATGACTTTAACAGCACAACAAAAAAAGCAAAACATTTCCAGCTTTGAACTGAATCCTGCCCCATGAGGAAAAACAGGCAGTGCAATTAGTACCTGTGTTAGGTGTCGGCGGCTCTGCTCCAGGAGGAGGGGTGTGATGGTGCTGCTGTTCCCCAGGGATGAGTGCAGCTCTTCGGCTGACCGGCGCGCGGTAGCCAGCTGGTCCTGGACCGCCGCTGGCAGTCCCTGGGCGCTGGACACCACGCCAGAGCAGGCTGCCCGGATCTGGTCACTCAGACCGTGTACCATGGAGAGGGCTCTCCATTCCAGTTGCTGTAGGCAGAGACGATGATTCATGAAGCAACTTGACATAGTGATGCATCTGATTTATCTGATCTATCATTCAACAAAGTCAGCCTGTTTTTTTGGGCTTCTTCCCTTAGACATCTGTTGTTTCCCCCCCTCAGGAGAAATCTTGCCCTTGTTCAGGCGAGATTCTGATAGCAAATACATTATTTACACAAAAAACGTCAAACTATTTCACATGCCATGAAGTAGGCTACAGACTTTATAGCATTGAGAATCAATGCTATAAAGTCCTGGCTCCTGAGTTCACCTCCTTCTCATCTTTAGCGCCGTCCACCTCCGCCTCCACCTGTCCATCCGCGGGCTGTGTCTGCTTCCATTCCGTCCAGAGCTGGCGCAGCTGTTCGGGGGCTCCTCCTATCTGGTTACTGGCAGTGCCCAGAGTGGTGCGGGCACTCTCCAGCAGGTCCAGGGTGCTCGTAATCTGAGATATGGCAGAATAGGAGGCATCCCTGGCATGCCGGGCCCTGACCAGCGACTGCTCACAGGCTCGCTCCTGTACCTTGGCAGAGAGCTTTCCCAGGCGGACAAAATAGCTGGGGCTGGAGGGCGGGGTGGTCACCACCACCTCGCTGGTGACCGGCTCGGCCACGGCAGCTGAAAAGAGAGAAAATCTCTGAGAAATCTCAAACAAACCGATAATCACAAGAGGTTTTTTGTTTCTGCAGACAGTTCAAGTTTTGAACTGAGCAGGAGATAAGGGCCAAAACATCTTGAAAACGTCCACTTTTGACAATTTTAGCCAGCCTTTACCGTTTGTCTGCTCAGGATAGTTGAACTTTAATGTGTGTGCGTGTATGTGTGTGTGTGTGTGTGTGTGTGTGTGTGTGTACTTGTGTGTTTTTAACACACGCTCATCCCGAATAAATACCATGCATTTTGTGCCCCGGTAGGATCAGCCAGAATTTGAGAACTCTAACCTGTTTCTAGAAGGTCGCAGGTTCCAAAGTCAGCAACTCTGTGTCAGTTATGAATACGATCACGTGACATACAGTTCAGCAGGTCTACATGGTAACATGACATCATCAGTGAGCAGGTGTCAAAGCTGTGAGCGCTGGAGATCTTTGTTGGTTTATGGGCCAAGTTAACAGTTGGAGTGTCTGTCCAAATGGCCCGTCTTCCTCAGCTAGGAATAGCCTAAAGCCATTCATATGTTCAGATCGAGTCACTGTAGTACATCTTGAGTACGGCTCCCTTACCACATCATCTGGAACAGCCTTATATAAGTAGAAAACAAGTCATGCCATATTCTATTTGTTCTTTGCAGTTAAGGCAACAGAATCACTTAAAAAAGCATTTTGCCCTCTTTTACCCACAGAAGGCTAATTATTTAAAGTGCTGAAACATAGCACTCAACAGTGCAGTGCTGCTGGTGTGACTAATCATCAAATGGTAATGTATTCAGTGTAAAGAAAGTGGTTCGCAAATTACTGAATTAGCTCGACACAAGAGCAGTCTGTTGTCCTCGAAGGACCCAACTAGTGTATGCTGCTGATCACACCAGGTCAATCCGCAATGTTTTTTTTCTCCCTTCAAATTAATACATTTTATTAATTTGGTTTTAAGAATAGAATAAGGTTGTGTATACAAGCTGGCTGTGAGTGGGAGAGACTCCGAGTAGAGCCGCTGCTTCTTTGTTTGGAAAGGAGCCAGCTTAGGTGGTTTGAGCATCCGGTTAGGATGCCTCTCGAGTGTCTCGATAGGGAGGTCCTCGATGTGACTAAACTACCGATATGTTGTTGAATTGATCGAATTTGCTTTTTAATCTTTTGTAATAATAATAATAATGACTAGATCGATGCAATTTGCAATTGCAAAGTGTGGTTGCCCTCGATGATGTAGGATGATCACACTAACTATACCAAGAAATGATGTAAAACAAACTATTGGGTTACTGAGAACGATAATAAAATCCCAGGATTACAATAGTGTGATTGCTTACGGCAGTGGTTTTCAACCAGTGGTCAGGGGACCACTGGAGGATTCCAGGTGGTCCCTAGCTAAATGATGGGCCGCTGTTAACCAAATAGATCCTTATAGATCTGTAACTCTTGAGAGCGTAAAATGAAACAAAAAAAAAAACTTGAAAATCCTTGATTTTGGTTCCAATGGACTAAACTCAACATCAAATAGTGGTCTGTGGCTAAAATGCAGAATAAGTAGTGGGCCCTGGCATAAAAATGGTTGAAAACCAATGGCCTACAGCAACCACACTAATCAACTAAAAGTGTTCAGACTCTGCGTTCAGGAACCACAGAGTAAGTTTAGCAGCTAATTACTGACCCAGTTCTCTTTCAGTAAGTGGCAGGTTCTGGTCGACCAAATCCTCGGCCCGACTGAGAGCCATGCCCACCCCACTGCTGACCATCTGGCCCACTCGGCTCCCCAGGACCGTATTGATGCCTCCGCTGACCGCTGCCCAGGTCATCCCCATGCCACCCATCCACGCTCCATACACAGCTCCAGTCACAGCATCCTTGGCTCCCGTCACAGACTGGTACACCTTCCCCACTGTGTCCGACACCACCTGAGAGAGAAGATGAACGTAAATAATAATGCTTGAACACAGTAAGTGAATTTCACCATCTACAACTGTGATATGAAGTCGTGGGGCTTTTGGAGCCAATGTGACCACTAACAAATGAGATTGTAAAGTGATGCAAAGAACAATCCATATTAATGTTCTCCTCTGTGCGAGGGAAAATTAACTAGTACACATTCAGGTGTCCCGATAGAAAAATATACACAAGGCAGATTTAAATATGGGTCTGTTATTTTTGCTCCATCACTTCAGGACACAACCACAGAATATACCAGAATACATTTTCAAAACCATTTAGTATTACACAATACCACTGAAGTCCTGACATCACTGCAGCTAGATGGCGCTATTCCCATGGTTTGTGGGTTATTGTCAGTTAGAAATTCACACAGGGGAATGAGATAACCTCATAAGGGCTGTCAGAAAAATAAACAAATCATCCAGTTTTTTCTCCTCTCAGGGTTTGGCTCGTTTATGATATTCTTTCATATTTGATTTCTGGCGAAGATTCAATAATTTGTCTCAACACCTTGCATTATGTCGTGTTTATTAATGTTAAGGTTACATGCAGTTTATTATATCACAAGGCCGATGTAGCTCTATTGTTATACTGTATGTTATAAATACGTTGAGAATGTCTGATGTCTGCTTGTGTGGTGTAGAACTGGAATATGTGTCACTCTGTCCAACCTTGTCAGCTGGCTGTTGAAGGATAGGCAAACTCTCCTCCATCTTATCCATTCCCATCATGGCGTAGTCATTCACAGCAGAAACTACAATTAAATGAACATACAAACACATCAATCAATTGAATTAGTAGCTCATTCTAAGTTACCGTATCTAGTCATTGAAAGGCACTTAAAAACTAAACTCTTGTTTGTGGCAGTTCAAGAAATTCACTCACTTTTGCCATTCATGTGACGTCTTTATGCACGTAAATTACTAGTCATAGGCTACATTGCACTGTATCTTACAACAAATGTGCTGGATTCTTAAAAACCTCACAGTATTTTATGCTGAGACCTTGTATGGAAATAGCCTACAACAGCAACCACTTCCATTTGAACATACTCTGTGGCTCCAGCATATCCAAGATGGGCTTGGACCCTGTGGTGGCGGCTGCTCCGAGAGTCCGAACCCCACTCTCTGCAGCATCCATCACCCCCTTCAGCAAGGGCACGCTGTCCTTGGTGTTGGTGTAGGCGTTGGACACGACTCCGCACGCTGAACTCACTAGAGGCAGGTTACCCACCCTGGACACAACATTCTGGAAAAAGGGTTCGACACCACAGTGAACAACAAGACATACAATATTCGGAGATCTTCGAGACTACTGGGCATGGACCACATGAAGAAAAAAGGCCAACAACACAAAACCTGTCTCAGCGACAGCTATGACATTCTGCTTTTACACACAATAGCTTATGCAGAATAGCTTTTCAGTATTCTGTGTGTGCTGCCGCTGCTTTCGCAGAATAATCCTTTCAGTATTCTGCACAAGCTAATGTTGAATTCCACCCACTAACACGTGAGCCATTTGAGATTCAACAGGTCAAATGATTAATTTCAAATACAGCAAAGAGGCTTAAGTACTACCGTTTTTATACAATCATTCATTGTGTGATTGTGTTGTGTGGCAAATTTTCTCTACCAATCGACTGGTAGACGCTCAGGGGTAAATCACCGGATGGTAACTGCAAGGTTCCCGAGCTCCCGCAGAGTTAGTGTCGACGTGTCCTTGAGCAAGACACTGAACCCCTGATTGCTCCTGATGTGCTAGTAGGTACCTTGCATGGTTTCCACTGCAATCAGTGTACTGTATGAATGTGTGTGTGAATGGGTGAATGTGATGCACAAGCTATGTAAAGCGCCTTGGATAAATGCACCATTTACAAGCTCGCCATGTGTTATGACTTGGAGTGCACTACACCAGGCTTGTAGATTGGCTTTTGGTTCGCAAATCAGTTGGGGGAAAAATGAGAGAACAGGGAAACAGCACTCACCTGTTGGTCTCCATTAGGTGGCTGTGTAGCTGGCTCTCCACTGGTCTTCTCACTGTCTTCCATTGTGACTGCTGTTGCCTTCAATACAAATACAAGAAGTAAAAAAAAAAAAGAAATATTATTGCTGATTTCTTAAACGGTATTGTCTTTATACGGGAATTTAATATGTGGGACCACAATGGAAACCAGGAAAGTAAGCCCTTTTGTGTGTTAGCATTAAGTGAGCCTCTGTACTTCTCTGTGCTGTTTATATCGTATAGACTAGTACCGGTACTCCATCAATTTATAAACTTCAACCTCTTGAGATGAAAAAGAGTTGTGCAAATAGATTGATTCAGCCATTGCCATCATGGTGAAACCTCCTGTGAGTTCTGTCCTTTGTTCTCATTGCTCAGGACTACTACTCCTATAAGATTCATGCTTTAATGATTTTTCTGCCCCTCCAGCTTTGAGCAAAATGTTCTGAAACTAGATTTTGATTTACACACAGTGTGGCATCTTAGCTTCAATGGTGGGACAGAATGTATGATTTATTGAAAGCCTGCTGCTGTCGTCCGAAAAACGAAAAAGCCTGCATACCAGACAAACTTTCCAGACAAATGCTGTGAAGTGTTTTTCCCCCCACCTGGGCTTTATTTGAGGTTTTGTAATAATAAACATGATAACATTGCCCCTGCCTCAGGCACTCACTTATAAGGCCTTTACTTGCAGTAACAGAGATGAGGAACCAGAAATGATTCCATCAGTTTGGAACCGCTTGTGGAACCGTTTGTGGTCCTGGAACTTTTTAATTTCAAGAACCACCATAAGGGTCATGAGAGTGTACAATGGAAGAGTTGTGATGAAATCCTAAACTAAAGGATCCCTAGCCTGGCCTAACCTGAAATGATTTTGGCCTAGGGGGTGTGCTGTCTGTTTTTAGGCGGCAGATGAGCTGATCTGATTTGATCTCACCAACATGTCGTCGTCATGCCCGGCCCCTCCCCTGCTGTGCTACATCACATCATTTGGAGCGATGCGCACCCCGAAAGCTTAGCTCCCACTTCTAGGCCACCGCAGCTAACAAACTACTCCAGGCTTTTCGTTTTCGCACAACGTGGACGAAAATGAATAAAATAAAGCATCCCAACCTTAGTGGGGAATGGGAAAGCTAGTGAACCTTCATCAATCTTGACCACATAATCTGTGCATTGATATTTGTTATTCACCCTCTCACCACTTGCGGATGTCAACGCCATCAAATCGGTCAGCATACACCCAGCCGCCCACGTCCTCCCAGTCACAGCCATAACAATCCAGATTCACATTTCTTTTACGTCTGTGACCTGATGCACAAGGTCAAGGAGGCACATACGATGTGATTACGCCGCCAGAGACACAGAGTACAGCGAATGCTGCCTTTACCAGCTGTCACCAGCTGTCACTTCTCCAGAGAATATCCTCTCTGTTCTGCATGCCAAGACAGAATAGGCTGCGCAGCCTTCCTAACAGCCAAAGTGGGACAGTTGAGGTTGAAATGGTGCCATCCCTGCTGGCCCCGAGGATGCCTGTGATAACCTGTGATAGTGGCCTAGAGCCATGGTTTTCAACCTTTTTCATGCCAGGGCCCGCTATTTATTCAGAATTTGAGCCACGGACCACCATTTGAAGACATTTTAGCCCCACAGATCCCAAAACTAAAGATTTCTTTTGCTTTGTCCACAACACCAGGCTGGATTTCAGAGAAAACAAAACAGGCAAACATACAGATAAAAATGACCACTAATTCACATTATGAATATTTTAACTCTTGAGAATGTAAACATGAAACCAAATGGACCCGCAAGGATCCATTTGGTTTCATTTTTACGCTCTCAAAGAGTTACATCTGGTTAACAAACAAATTTAGCCTGGATACCACCTGGAATCTCAGGAACTACTGGTGGTTCACCTGCTGAAAACCCCTGCACTACTGCCTTGCAAAGTTGCACTCAATAACAACAAGCGTGGACTTTTTAAAACAGCTAATCATTTTTGAGCAGTTTTAATTCAGGATTCCAGATGGTAGAGCAAAGACACGAAAATTGCTCAATTATAGGTCTGGTCAGGAAACCATCTTGGCATTATGAAGCCTGGTGTTTGACGCAATCTGTTTCCGGCTCTCCCAAGTGATTGCAAAAAATATACGCAATAAGATATTTGTTAAGCAAGTTGGGGGTTTCTTGCTCATAGGCAAGGGGTGAAAATGTCCCTTCCATCATTACAGTCCCAGAGCAAAGTCTGAGATTTTTGCTCCCTGATAAACAAGTTCAAGATAACAAGATAACAAGTTCAAGATATAATCCTACTGTTATATAATATCAAAGCAATATATCAATATAATATGTACAGAACAGAAGATGTCCTACCTAGTACACATTGTGTTGTTGTGACAAATTCTAATAATATAAAGGTTTATCTGATTCTGATGGGTTCTTACAGTGTCCTAAAATAACAATCATGAATTCAAACAAAACACTGATGCTGATCTATGAAATGGTTCAAACACTATCTATCCTACGGGCGTTGCCTCTCCCATCTGGATGAGTTGCACTGTGACCTCTGAAGAAACTACAAACAGTGGGCTGTCATCACATGTACAGTAGGTTAAGGTTCACAGTCAAAGTGGTTGCTAGAAGTGTAATTTCATTTTCAAGTCAACAGTTACAAATAAACCTTATGTCATGGACAGAGGGAAGAATTTGGCTAAGTACACGGGACCCTCTGAACTCAGTGGTTTTCAACCAGTGGTCCTTGAGAGAGTTGCAGGTGGTCCCCAGCTAAATGATGGAAAGTTTGTTAAGCCAGTGTAACTCTTCGAGAGCGTAAAAATGAAACCAAATGGACCCAAACCCCTGCTCTAACTAGTCTAGTTCTAGTTCACCCTCCATTTACTTTTGTCGGAGAGGCAAGGGCTACAGTACAGTATCTAGTCTTAATCCCTTGTTGTTGGATTCATCATGAACTTGACCCCTCAATACTGGAGTTAGCAAACTTCACTGGAACCCCCTCAGTCACTCTGAACCCACTGACAAAGCATGTAGTTGTTACTATCAAAATCAAAGCATCGTTGTTGTTGGTTAGCATCTTGCCTCTCTCTATAAAACACAACATAATGCATTAACAATTATGTTAGAGAGGTGAACAGAAGACAAACGCGTAGCCCCTAGTGAGCCCTATAGTGTGACTGACCTCTCTGTTGTGGGTGTGGGCGATGTTTCTGTTCTGTCCCGCCGTGAACCGACGAAGTAACCAGTCACTGCAACTTTTTAGCTCAGTCAGTCAACTGGCCTGCTGCTACGAGGCCCTTCTTTCAACAGAAAGTATTGTGCAACTCGAGTGAACACATGACATAAAATTGTAGAGACAGAACACAGACAGGAGGGGTGAGAGAGAGAGAGAGAGCGGCGCATTGTGGCTGTTCGACCAATCATATCGCACAATACAGAAGCGAAAGCAAAGTCAGAGAAAAATGTGGAAGTTACGACGTCAGATTATGTGATCATCATCATTGACGTTGACGAGGGATGAATCATCATGGCATAAGTCTGTGGAAGCATTGAAATATGGTAAAGTATCGGATTGACATTCCGACGTAGATTCTTTAACCCACTTTTACTTGGTGGCATGTTTACTGCGATTCCGCAAACGCACCACACGAGGTCAGTCTTGGCCAGCCCATTAAATCAATGCAGCTGCATGGGAGGAGATAACCATAGATCTCCATAGAATAGACCATAGGTAACCTATAAGGTATAAGCCATAGAGTACAGTAGTATAGGCAGAGTTAGAGTTTGCTCTAACTGTTCACTTGAGGAGCCAGTCCATATAGTCCAGTAATAATGTCATTTGACATGGAACTAATTGCAAAAAAAAAAAAAAAAAAAAAAAAAAAGAATCAAACTCAGCTGATTTTGTATCTTCAATATATCCTGAATGATAGATAAAAAGTTGCCTGGAATTGTCTGAGGGGAAAGCTTTGAAAATGGCATGAGTAGCAAGTGACATATCAAACTAGAGAGTTTTCATGATGCTGAATCCATTCTTAGCATTAGTTTTGCTCAAAACCACTCATTGAGTGAAATATCCCAACAACTTGCCCAAATGTTGACCTCATCATATTTGTCAACACAGTTATGGCTGAATCCAATGGATTCAGCATCATGAAAACTCCATAGTTTGATATGTCACTTACTTGCACTACTTAAAGCAGAATGTGTGTGTGTGTGTGTGTGTGTGTGTGTGTGTGTGTGTGTGTGTGTGTGTGTGTGTGTGTGTGTGTGTGTGTGTGCGCGCGTGCGTGTGCGTGTGCGTGTGCGTGTGTGTGTGTGCATGTGTGTAATGTGCCTGATGTCTTGAATTTTGTGTGCAGTGAGTGCATGCTCTATCTTCCTTCATTGTGAGCAGGGCCTGTCTGTGGCGGACTTTCTCTTTTGCAAGGCTGTGCTTCACTTCTTTATCGGTCAATGCTTTCCTAACTTTTGCATCTTTTGCCACACTCAGGTATTCAGCCAATGTATATTTTAGTGATATCTTTTTAGTGATAAAAAGATATCACTAGATTTGGTTTGGGCTAATCTCTTTCCATTCTGCCAGGTAGCTTACCAGGTAGTTGTTTTCTTATAATCTGGTTTAGTCCAATGGGCTTTCCATCTGGTGGTTGTGTTCTAGTGTTTGTGTATATGATCTCTGGACCAGCTGGCTAAGGGGGCATCCCTGTAGGTTTTCTCCATGGCTGAAGGCTATGGAACATGTCTGGGTTGGCTCTTTTCTTTATTTTGATGATGATGAAAGAGTGGGTATCCTAGTTCTGCCCTGCAGGCAGTGTTTGTTGTTTTACGTTGGGTGCGAAGAATGGAGTTGCAGAGTTCTGTGTGCAGACTGCAAAGTCTCTGTTTGGTGTTTATTCCATTTTTGGGTTCTTGGTCTCAGATGGAGACGCGTTCTATAACAGTTATAACAGTCTATAACAGTTTTTTGTGTTTTAGTGCTCTCTTATTTAGAAAGAATTGCTGATTCAGTTGTTTATGCCCTTTTTTTTAATATCATAACTTTTGTCTTGGATAGGTTTACTGTCAGGGCCCAGGACTGTGAGTAGGAGGTCAAGGTGTTGCTGGAAAACCTTCCTTAGTAGGCAACTATAGCACCATGTCTGCAAACAGCAGGCATTTGACTTCTGTACCTGCTGTGTCTGCTGCATGATGTTATTGACTGTTTTAGTGCCTAACCGCTGATCCGGGGACCACCAGTGGTCCTTAAGAGGGTTCCAGATGATCCCCAGGCTAAATGATGGAAAGTTGGGTAACCAGATGTAACTCTTTGAGAGCGTAAACATGAAACCAAATGGACCCTTGCGGGTCCATTTGGTTTCATGTTTACGGCTCTCGGGAGTAAATATATTCATCACCATCTGAATTAGCCCAAGTCTACACAACTTGAGAAGATTAATGATCATTTTGATCTGTATCTTTGCCTATTTTGTTTCCAAAATCCAGCCTGGAATTGTGAACAAAAACAAAAGAAATCTTTTGTTTTTGGGGTCTGTGGGGCTAATATGTCATCAAATGGTGGTCCGTGGCTCAAATGCTGAATAAATATAGGGGCTGGTATCAAAAAGGTTGAAACCCTCTGATATAGGGGTTGAGTTAGCCACTGTGAAGAGAAAAACCTGGGGTGTACCACACCCACCCGGCACAATCGAAGGCAGGGATTCTCTCAGCGGAAGTTGGAACATCTGTCAGATGTGTTTCCCCCGGATCTGGCGTTACTTCAGGGGCGGATCTAGGCATGGACATGGGGGGGGGCAATGCCCCCCTAAATGTCCAGACTGCCCCACCAACCGTGATGGCATGCAAAACAACCCAAGATATTTCAAATTAAAGTGCTTATAGTTAAAATGATTTGAAAAACTATACTGCTACTAACTATCTACAATTGTGGCACCTCTAAACCAACAGCATTTCATCATTGAAAACAAAAAACTTTCTGAGTCAGACCTTTAGCTTTATGCATGCTGCGTGTCTGTTGCAACTTCAACAACAACTGGTGTTATTATTGATGTTTGACTGATATAAGTCATGTAACTGAAAATGGTACAACTGATGCTTCGCGCCACAGGCGATGAAGCCGCCCCCATAACATTTTTCCTGCCACCCCAAATGGTAAAGGTTACATCCGCCCCTGCGTTACTTCCACCAATCCTGTGGACATAACGTCCAATGTCCGCTGATGAGCCTAGGTCTCGCTCAGTGTGGGGCTGAGTAGGGATTACTTTATTTTTCCACCACTGCCTATATTAACTTTCTGCCTCTCTCTAGCTCTGGTCCATACAGGGCCTGACCTAGGCATGGGCATGGGGGCAATGCCCCCCTAAATGCCCTGGATGCCCCACCAAACATGATGGCATGCAACAACCCAAATTTCAAAGATAATTCAAATAAAAGCGCTTATATTTGAAATGATTTCAGACGTTATTACCTAACTGCTACTAACTAACTACAAGACAGAAAGCTCTCTGAGTCAGACCTTTATCTTCATGCATGCTGCGTGCCTGTTGCAACAACTGATTATTATTCATACATACTTGCCTAATATAAGTTCTGTACATGAATTTAACTGAAAATGGTATGGGGGAAGCTGCCCTCATGCCATTTTCGTTGGCCGCTTCAATCGAGGAATGTTACATCCGGGCATGGATAGCCAATAGCCCTAATGCTTAATTCCTCTTCTCTATAGCGCTGGTATAGCGCTAATGCATACTTCTGCCTTGCAGAATTACGTCTTAGCTCTTAGGGCTATGGACCAGAGCTAGCCTCTCTTTAAATGGTGTTATGCAAACATGTTGGGAATTCTGTGGGTATGTATGTGTGTTTTTTGTCAAATTAAATTCATGTGACATTGTGTTCTTTATCAATCTAAAAGCTCTCTGCTTTTTACAGTGTATCCTCATTCCTCAACACAAGTGGCCCATACGCTGTAATTCTATTTACAGATTCCAGTTCCTTAAACTCTTCTATTTCATTAGGAGACGATTTCATTATAAACCATTGGAGTTTCTACGATGTGGCCTTTTAGTAGGCCTATTTTCTTTGCCTCCAGGCACTCAAAAGACAAAAGAGAAAGAATGCTCTCCCAATACCATCAGCAGTCAGCACTCCACCGAATTGGCTTGCTATAATAGCTTTTTATTTGTTTACTTTGAAATCATTTGTTATCGGTATTAAATGAATGCCACACGTTTCAGATGATTTTGTTATTACTCCAGAAAGGGAACGTGACACAATAATATTGATAAATAACATAGTCTTATACTAGTGTCTCCTGTAGATGTGTCTCCTAGGCTATTAGTGAGGCTCTTCTCCAATGTGGAAAGTATGATTATTTTATAAATCAAATTGAATTTAATGTCACCCCATCGGTGAAAATCTCTCTCACACACACACACACACATACGCACACACACACACACGCACGCACACACGCACACGCACACACACACACACACGCACGCACGCACACACACACACACACACACACACACACACACACACACACACACACACACACACACACACACACACACACACACACACTGAGGGGTTATACCAGCATGTGCCCTGGAGGCTCTCATCTGTTCCTCCTTAACTCTTAACTCTGCTCCACTGGATCCGTTGATTGGGGCCAAAATTGTTCTGGATATTGAGTAATTGAAGATTAGTAGATAACAAGAAAATCACTCATCCCTTGGAGAAAATGATCGCTCTGAGTCAAACTCTCTCCCACCTCTCTCCCCCTCTCTCTCCAACCTCTATCTCTATCTATCTCTCTCTTAATCCTGTACCAGGGCCCACTTTTATTTATTCAGAATCTCTAGTTGTATAGACTTGGGATAATTAAATTCACATGATGAATATTTGAACTCTTTATGCTCTCAAAGAGTTACACCTGGTTAACCAACTTTCCATAATTTAGCCTGGGGACTACCTGGAACCCTCTCAAGGACCACTGGTGGTCCCTGGACCACTGGCTGAAAATCACTGCTGTAGAAATAGCAATCAATGTAGACTGCTCTATTTCTACTGCTGTAGAAATAGGAATCCAGTATCTTGACCTTGTTTTCTATGAAGTAAATATTACAGTAGCCGCATGTGTGTGAGGAAATTGTTTATTCTGATCCCAGATAAATAATTCAACCAGTGTGGCAGTGCAAGAGTTAGGCATTTGGATGCAATGTTCTGACAAATGCAAAACATATGATTTAAATTGTAATCCTATATACAGTATATGCCACAACACCCACAGAGAAAAAGAAACATCTTGAAAGTGAACAAAAAGAACCCGCCTGAAACACTATCAATGCTTCAAGGACTTTTCGAGTTGCAGGTACGTCTCCAGACTACGGAGGTTTATGTGTTTCTACACATAAAGATTAATTGCTTCAATAAGATATCCATTATCATCAAAGAGCGCTTTAGCCAGGATGTGATCTTAGCAAAAACAGCGCCACAATTATACGCTAATGAAAACCATTTGCTCCTTTTGCACGTTAGCACGCATAAAAACAGATGTCTCAGGTGTGTGTTCGTGTGTGTGTGTGTGTGTGTGTGTGTGTGTGTGTGTGTGTGTGTGTGTGTGTGTGTGTGTGTGTGTGTGTGTGTGTGTGTGTGTGTGTGTGTGTGTGTGTGTGTGTTTGTGTGCGCAGCAGCATATAAGGTTCGTTTCAAAAACATTTATTTCATCCTGCTTTCTTCTCTTCAATTGTTTCTCTTCTGTAGTATGTGCTTCAGTGTCTGTAAGGTCAGAGACCCCCAATGGCCAATCCACTGCAATTACTGTCCGCTCTTTTCATATCTGACCGATGCAGCTTGATTTCATCTCGACGCGGTAACTATCTGCACTTCTTCGCCCATTGATGGGAATCTTATTTCCAACATCCTGCAACAAATTTCCGGAGGCTTGCAACATCAGGTATCAGTAACATACAACACAGCGTACAACACGTCCCAAGGTTGAAACCTGATATGAACTTTTGCCCCTGTGATATACTGCCCAATAGCATATTAATAAGGCGTAACCTTGGACAAGCCGGTGCAGTAGTTGTAGGCTACAATAATATACTCCATCATGTGGAAATGATATCAAGTTAACATGCTGGCAACTGGCAAGCATATAATGTTGTGCATGTTATCAGCAATGTTGCTCCTCTGCTGAATGGATCAGAGAATCATGATATATCATATGGGAGGCCTTCCTTTGTTCCTTCAGGGGGAATAAAGTTCAGGGGGGGTCTAGGCATGGGCATGGGGGGGCAATGCACCCCTAAAGACTGGCCCAGACTGCCCCACCAAAGAGGATGGCATACAAACAACCCAGATGTCAAAGATATTTCAAATTAAAGTGCTTACAGTATATTTAAAATGATTTGAAACACTACCCTACTAACTAACTACGATCATGGCACCACCAAACCAACAGCATGTCATCATTCACAACAGAAAACTCTCAGACCAGAGTCAGACCTTTAGCTTTATGCATGCTGCGTGTCTGTTGCAACTTCAACAACAACTGGTGTTATTATTGATGCTTTGCTTGCCTAATATAAGTCCTGTAACTGAAAATGTTATGGGGGGTGACTTCATCTCCCGTGGCACGAAGCGACACAGGCGATGAAGCCGCCCCCATACCATTTTCGCCTACCCCCCCAATTGGGAAATGTTACATCCGGGCCTGACAAAGTTCCCTCTTCTTCGCCCAGCTGATGGCTGCTCAGATGGTTATGGTGATAAGGGCTCTTGGGGTTAAGTGTCTTGGGATAGGCATAGGGCATATGGACACTTTGCCACAGAGATTGGGGTCCAGGATGCAAACCTGATTACCAGACAGCCTCTCTAGCCACTTAAAGCTAGCTGCCCATAAGAAAGGAACTGATGGAAAACCAAGATTAAGTGTAAATACATTTTTGAGGGGCACTAGCACTCAAGGACAGACTAGAAGGCTTTTTACCTTTATTTGTAGTGTCCCCAGCCCCACCAAAGAGGTCCAAGTGTTATTTTGGTCGAAAACCCTTGTCGGCTATTCCCCCTACCCTGCATATTAAGCGAATTAGAGCAATATCTCAATGCCCTATTGAATTCCCATTCAATTAAATTCAATTAACAGAGTGCTTATGGTAGGGGAAATGGGCAATAAGGAGTTTTTTTTTGCACAAAATAACATCTGGACCTCTTTGGTGGGGATGCAACAACAACTATAAATAAACGTAAGGAAGCTTTTTAGTCTGATTTTTTCCTTTAATGGTTCTTTTTCTACAATGTTTGTTTTAAAAACACCATTGACAACGAAGAGAAATTGATTTAATTTGTTTTGATGCCTATACAAACACTAACACCCGTTGCTTAAACATTTTGTTGTAATGGATGTGTGGTTTATGTTCTTTAGGTTGTTTTCTTTTGTTGGACTGTACTAAATAGGCTACAAATAAATAGTTATTGAACATTAATAACAAGGTTGTTCAATAATTCCGTGTGTGGACACATTATTCCAATCTCAGCAAAGAGAAAAAAAAACTATTTTAATTACGTGTGCCAAAGGGTATAACAATCAAACGCTTCATGGGGCATATTGATGCTCTTTTTCAAAATGAAAGCTCTTATAAGTCACACTCTCACACACATTTAATGGCTTGTGTGAGTAACTATCTTTTGGGTAATATCACCCTACGAGGAAAGCTAAATTGGCCTGAGATATTTTATGACCCCTGTGCCTTCAGCTCGAAACATATTGGCAAAATGATTTGTGGCGTAGCCTACCTCTAGTGGACTTTTAAAGAAAAACACGACATAAAGAAAGATTTGTAGGCTGTTGGTTAACTACACTTAGATGAGAAACTCCAGGTCACAGTTCCAACATAAGTACTAGAAAGGAATTCAGAGGCTGGCATGAAAGGCATCCAAAAGCAAAGCAATAACATTTGTAGATCCATTCACCATTACAGTCATGGAGTTCTCCTGGTCTTTTCTTTCCACATTCTAGTGTGGTTGCTTCACCACAGGGTCCTGCAGTGCCAATGGGTCAGCAGCAGCCATGGTGGAGACGCAGATGGAGCATGCAGGAGATGTCCCTGCAATATCTTTTCAATGTCGTTTCACCTTGCTCCAAATCATGGACGAGTGGGGGCGGGCCTTCGTGCACGTGCTGTTGGCCGTTGGCCCGTTGCACTTCCCTCAATCCCCTCCACCATACGCATGCATGCCGTGGACATGTTGTTACCAGTGTGCAACAAATCACCCAAATCACTGAATGCTCCTTTAACCCATTTTGTCCTGACTAGATTCTAGTTCCTGACACTAGATTCTAGTTTCTGACACTATAGATTCTAGTTTCTGATGCTAGATTCTAGCTTCCGACACTAGATTCTAGTTTCTGATGCTATATTCTAGTTTCTGACAATAGATTCTAGTTTCTGACACTATAGATTCTAGTTTCTGCACTAGATCCTAGCTTCCGACACTAGATTCTAGTTTCTAACGCTAGATTCTAGTTCCTGACACTAGATTCTAGTTCCTGACACTAGATTCTAGTTTCTGACAATAGATTCTAGTTTTTCTGAAAAATCTATGTTTCTGTACTGTCAGTGATGCTCAACATATTTCCTGCCAAGGACCACCAGAATTATCTATATTTGGCTTCGGACCCCCATTTGAAAACATATTGTTCTAGGGATCCCCCAATAGCAAAAGTTTTAGTTAAAAATAGACAAAAATAGCAGACCTACAAGCTCATAGAGCTTGTAGGTCTGATATTGTTATATTTCTTAACCCCTTTGTAATTCCACTTTTTGTTTTGATTGTCCTTTTCTTTCCATCATCTCTAAATTGTATATTGATCCTGTATCCTCAGTTCTAATCACGGTCTGTTCCACATTTCTCTCCACTACGGTGTTATTCTACTTTTTCTAGACCCCTTTCCTTCCCCCCTATGGTTTCTTTTACTTCTTCCTCAGTAGACCTCACCACGTCCATCTCTCCACATTTTTTTTACCATCCTTTCAGGGCCGGACCTAGGCATGGCTACTAACTGCTACTAACAACAATTGTGGCACAACAACTGATGTTATTATTGATGCTTATTTGCCTAATATAAGTCCTGTATCCGAAAATGGTATGGCCCCCCCCCCCCCCCCCCCCTCCAAATTGGGAAATGTTATATCCGGGCCGGAATCCTTCATCAATCCTTCATCAATCTCTCCCAATATGTCTGATTTGCTTGTTGCCAATCATGGACCAGCATTACGTCACCATCAACAGCCAATAAGGGACCGCCATTCTTGGCAACGTCAACTAAGGCCAGTGGTGAGCACATGCACATGCACATGCACATGCATGCCCTACATAGCCATACATGGCCTATAGTTGACCTTACAAGTTGTCATCCCGACAGTGTGCTTTTCTAGTGGTTTTGAGGGGTTTTATGGGATGTTAGTCTTTTCTATTAATAATCAAGTGTTCCTTGCCTGCCAAAAACAACACGTCCGCACACGCACACACACACACACACACACACACACCCCCACACACACACACACACACACACACACACACACACACACACACACACACACACACACACACACACACACACACACACACACACAAAGGACCTTTAACAATATCCATTCTTCCATTTTGCCTTCTCCTAGGTGACAAAGGATGTTCTATGCCCTCTCCCCTCCGATTTCCCTTAAGAGCATTCTCTATCAAAGGTCACAGATTTTCTTTTCTTTTCTGATTTTTCTTTGCTAAAACTTTCTCTCCTGCAGCTCCTCTTACCTGGGCTGGGGTCGGCTGCTTGGCTGCTCTGAGACACCCAGTGGGATGGAAGGAGAGCAAAAAACAAAATGCTGTATTGGTTGTTTATTTATGTATTCCGCATCTTTTTTTTCTCTGCAGAGTTTGACTGGAGATGAAATGGTGGGAGTCTCTTCAGCTGCAATTTTGTGCCGTCGTCCCCTTCCCCAGTTCTTATCATTTCCCCCCAAAGATTGGGGGAAAGATGTTATGATCATTGGCGATTTTAGGAAGGTGCCAGGGGGGCACTTGCCCCCCCAAAACAACCTTTCACATAGAAAAAAACGTGTTTTTTTCAATTATAAATCATGCAATTGTAACTTTAAACTAATTATACAAATTTATATTTGTCATTCAATTCTTGCTTCGTAATGAGTACTTGCAACATTACATGTCTAACATTGCATGAAACGTCACACATATAGGCCTACTGATTGGATATAGCATGTCCTAAAACGTGTAAATAAATCACATATAATGTCTAGAATAACAAGTAGGTACTTGGTAATTGGTAGCTTAAGTTATTTTATATCAGTGGTTAACCAGGGCCCAATATTTATTCTGCATTTTAGCCACCGTTTGATGTTGAGTTTAGTCTCTCGGACCTTAAAAGTATGGATTTTCAAAATAACAATCACCCTGTATCTGTTCTGCAGTCGAAAAACTACTCTGCAGTATCCATATTTGCACTTTTTTTGGTTGTTTGTTTGCCTGTAAATTAACACCTTACTTTATCACACCACAGCCTCGCACAAAGGCATCATACAGAGCAGATGCACAATGTCTGAGTTTATCGAAGTTGAACTGCAGAAAATAAACAGTTTTTGATATGCAAGGTTGCCACTTCACAGAGACAAAATATGGGAGTGTAGTAACAGGGCATGTTAGTATTAAAGCATGTAGGAAACACACTGACACACACGTGCACGTGGCGTGCACCTGCACGTGTGTGTCAGTGTGTTTGCTACATGCACGCACGCACAGTCGCACACACGCGACAGGAGAGAATTCTGGAAGTTTTTTCTTATCTTCAGCACCAGACAGTTGAGCATACTGTGCATGTAAGGTCAACATTCAGGATGTCTTCAAAGCTGTTGGGAGAATTCTGAAATAACCACTATCAGCAATTTAAAACTAGATCAGCACGAGGTAGAGTGCCTGTACTGGTGCGCCGTGCACAGGTGGGCTATGGCCTACTTGTGCGTGAGCGGAGTGAGCTAATATGATGCCGTATAACTTGCACCCACTCCACTCACACAAGTCATCACCTACTGCATAGTCTTAACCGTTGCAGACTTCATTGATTTTAAAATCACAATTGAAAACATCACTAAGTTAATCTATGCAATCTGTCCGGTGCATCTTGAAGATCTTTAACAACATGACTAGCGTCCCTAGTCTGGGATACAGATATTTGGTGAAATTTGGTGAATTTACGTACAAGCTCACGGAACACATTTGATGAGGTATTTTCAGCTAAGATATTTCATGTAGATGCCGGAAACAGTGGGGCCGAATATCGATTTTGTGGCCTTGGGCACCCTAACTAATTATGGTTCCCTGTTTTGCTTTAGCAAAGTAGTTTTCAACCGGTGATCCGGGGACCACCAGTGGTTCTTGAGAGGGTTAAATGATGGAAAGTTGATTAACGCTCTTTGAGAGCGTTTGAGAGTGTTTACACTCTCAAGAGTTATATTCACCTTTGAATTAGCTCAGGTCTACACAACTATAACGTAGAAGAATGTTCATCTTGATCTATATTTGCCTGTTTGTTTCCGAAATCCAGCCTGGAATTGTAGACAAAAGAAAAAGAAATCCTTAGTTTGGGCTAAATGTCATCAAAAGGTGGTCTGTGGCTCATATGCTGAATAAATAGTGGGCCCAAAATGGTTGAAAACCATTGCTTTAGTGGCATATACAGTACTTGACACTCATACAGTGTAGGCTGCATTGGATGCCATCAAAATGGACTTGTTGTGTATCTAATGATGTTGGTGTACTAATCCCACAGGTCTACAGCTATATGAGACATGTATACTGGATATTCGTATGAGGTAGAGCGAGAGAGAGAGAGACAGACACAGAGAGAGAGAGACCCAGGGCATGAGTGAAAAGAACTCATCAATATTCCAGTGTTGCTCAATCTACTGCGCTGCCTGAATAATGATGCTAGCGACTGAACCACGTCCTCTGATGTAACCACAGTCAACCACTGCGTTGACTTTAGCATTGCCTACTGGGAGAACACAATGCTCCCTGAACAGGGAAATAGACCTTCTGAGTGCGGTTAATGCTGCACCGTTGAAAAAGTTTGTTGAAAAATTGCTTGCAGGTAGCTGGAAAGTTCAAGCTCTGGGAATCTATAGTCGTGAACTAAATAGAGTGAGACAGTAATAGGTCAAATGGAACCTGAGTTTGACCAAGAAATGGCTGCATTGCTTTTACTTTCTCGTTTTTGTTTTCATGTTATTTTTGAGCCCCTCCTATATGGCCAGCTTTGTTTGTTTGTGTGAATCATACTGATGGTTTGGGTGATCACCCATGTACTGTACATGTTGAGAAGATAAAGATCACACCCGTGTGACGTGAGCGATGCTCTTGTCACACATCTTGCGTCACCTTGACATTGATGTTTGTTTGTTAGTGAATGTTACTGAAAGTTTGTGTTTACACAAACACTCAAAATTGTCCATTGACATCATATTTGGCGGACATTTGACCTCACTTCCCCTTCCATTGTCAAAATATGGTAAATATTGAGACTTGTGGGCCAATTTGGGGTCAAAAAGGAGGACCTCTTATCATCTTATATGTCGTAAATTTTTCATTCATTGTCAATGGCATTTCATGTTTGTGTTAGAAGAATCTACACGATAGCTGAATAATAGCTACATAGCACACCATCAGGTATGATGTATGATGAAGAGCACCCCTCATTTCACACAGGTGTGATTAGTAAACTTTTAATCAAATGACAATATGCCAAAACATACTCATCAATCCTCTTTGCAAAAAATAGCCGATCTACAAGCTTGCAACGTGCAGAAATGTTGTGAGACCACGCGACTTGCTGCACACAAGCGGCAAGTATGCTATTCATACGCTTTCCAGGTTTTCATGAATACCTGGAAGAAAACCTGGAAACTCTGTTCACCCTCCATATATGGTTGTCAGTTCATTGCGCCTTGTGACATCACGCCTCATGACATGTCACATTCCATATATGAAGATCACGACACTGACCTCAGCAAAACCCTAGATAGCCATACATGGAGAAGACTGGAGCACAAAGATTTGGCAACAGGAGTAACTCTGAGAACCTGCTAAGGGAGCCAAACCTGCTGTTGAAGACCCCTGCACTCACTGATCAATAAAATAGACTGTAGTACAGAGCAAAATCTGAGAGTTCCAGTTTCACTTAAAAGAACATTCAAAAATGTTACTGCGTCTATATTAAGATGGTGGATATGAGGACGGTGAACTGTACTGTACATATAACTTAGGCGCAATCCCAAAGGCCTGAAAGTCATTATTTCTGCAATTAATTATTCATGAGTACTTTTACTCAACATCAAAGGGGGGCACGGTTAGCAGAGCAGTTTCAAGGGCAGATTCCATAGGTCTTTTAACCGCAAAGATATCATGCAGTGCCAGTATTATTGACCGACACTGACCTACACACAAGATACAAAACCATGTATTCCATTGTATTGTATCTCTAGATTTAGTCTTTTATACATGAATGAATACGGTGAGTCTGTCTAAATATTTAGCCAAACAGCGACAATGTCTGAGGTGCTGGCCAAATGTCCATATCTGAGTGCCCAGAAAACAAACATTAACATGGCTCTCGTCTCGTTCAGCCTTTGTCTGAGAGCCAGTTGAAATAGCAAAGCAAATGCTTTGTAGAAATGTGCAGGCGGTAGTCTAGAACTGTATTTGGTCTCATATTGGGATTGCATAATCATTGTTTGTTTCTCTGCTGAAAAGACAAAGCTGATTTACATTGTATCATCCACAAGATCTCATGCACAAACCCAAAATGTAACGTTGTCACAATTAGGTTTGCTTAGAGAGGTATAGGCCAGGGGTTTTCAACCGATTGTGAACAAGGGACCACTACTCTGACTTCGAATCAACGTGGGGACCACTGACTGTTGTGTTGGGAGGGGACATATATGGGATAGGATTTGTGATTTGATAACACTTGCTAATCGTCCCATGTGCATGCCTGATATTGTGGCCTACCTGTGATTGTATCACTGCACATGGCCTGCCCAACCAATGGTCCACTGACTACTAACAGTTTCCCAATGATGATGACTCTGTGCACTTCCCCTTCTTGAGATTCAAACTCCCTTTTTCTGTTGAATTTCTTGGTATCTGACTTATCAGTAAATAAATGACCACATGGACGGTTATAGGTCACCTTTTTATGTCTTTCCACTAGTGGAAAGACATAAAAATAAATGCATGGTCAGGGACCGCATGCAATGGTCGCCGGACCAAAGATCCCTGGTATAGGCAATTGGGAGTTAATGTCTCTGAATTAATTCAGCGTTAGTGTCAGCTGCAGTGAAATGTTACAGCTCTGAAAATAACAAGCTGTAAAGCTCAGGGAGGGATGGCTGCATGGGAAAATGTAGTCTTCGTGTTAATGTGTTATTTATAGTGAACAGAATTGTTCAGCAAGTTATGGCTGACACTGATATATAGCTGTCATGGTCACCTTCACTCAGGTCATGCCAAGTCATTGCTGTAATGTCATCACCCTGTGGTCCTGGGTGCAGGGGCGTGCTTTAAAGTGGCATGCTTTAAAAGGATTCCAGGCTAATATTTAAAGGAGAATTCCACCCATTTTCAAAAAATTCCCGGGAGTATACAAATGTGAACCAAATGGACCCTAGCGGGTCCATTTGGTTCACATTTGTACCCTCTCAGGAAAAAGGGGTCTGAAAGAAAAACCATTAACATGGTGAAATACATTTTGATGATGTCATCAGATGTGTTTCACCATGTTAATGATTTTTTCAGACCTCCATTTTTAGGAAACAGAATTGGGGGAACTTTTTTTTTTATCATGTCCACACAACATCTCTAAGGTATATTAATGACATATTAAAATGTTGAAAATGGGTGGAGTTCACCTTTAAGCCTCATGGACATAGGCGGATTTAATGGGGGAGCAGGGGGTGCACCGCCCCCCCCCCCCTAGTGGCCAGGGGTGTAATCGTTTTTTATATGGGATTTCTTTTTTTTATGTAGGCCTGGATTTCTTTTTTTTTATGTAGGCCTAATGAAATAAAATCCATGTTTGAGATAAATCTGAATTGAATGTTGATGTTTTACAACACAATAATTTTAGAGTATATTATATAGAGTGTATTTTTTCGTCATGACCTACTTCCGAGTGCGACGGAAGTGAATGAGTTGGTCAGGTCAGCAGGACACAACCCAAACGCGCGCCACACCAACCCACCGGGCTACCTGTGTAGTGACTGGCAAAGTGGCAACTTAAAAGTAAATATGGATGTCGGCAAATGTCCTTGTTCTACAACAACAGAACAGCAACTACAGTGGCCTCCATACAAGCGCCACGACAGCAGCAGCACCCGTCACCGAGCAACGCCGTCGGTACCGCGGCCGCGGCTGCTGCTGGCGCCCGGGCTTCTAACAGAGCAGCTGCCGCTCCCGTGGGAGCAGCCACAGCGACAGGACAGCCACCTTGTCCGGGCCCATCATCATCATCATCATCATCATCATCATCATCATCATCATCATCATCATCAGTGGATGTGTGGATTATAATCATGATCTTGGCGAAAACAAGAAGCGCTCGTCTTCCACTAAGCACGTGGATGGAATATTCTGTCTCAAAGGACGCGGTCTTTTTTTTTTTTTTTTTTTTGCTTTGCCGACACTTCCAGAATGACAGCAAATACGTGGACTGGTTGCGTAACACAGGAATGAGTGACTGAAAAACTGGGCTCCAAACTGGATAAATATGCGATCGGATGCACATAAGACCCTGATCTGTTGAGTGACAATCGCTGTATTGTGAGTATTCAGTGACAATTACTTTTTTTAAGTGAAGTTTAAAGTGGTCTAGTGCAGCCTGTGGTTTTCAACTTGTGGTATGGGGACCATAGTGGTCTGTGAGGGGGTTCCATGTGGTCCCCCAGCTAAGTTGGTTAACAAGATGAGATGAAAGGTTACCAGATGTAACTCTTGGAAGCGTAAAAATAAAACCAAATGGACCCTTAAGGGTCCAATTGGTTTCATTTTACACTCAAGAGTTAAAAAAAATCATCATGTGAATTATCCCAAGTCTACACTACTGGAGAATGTAGAAGATTAATCATGGTCATTTTGATCTGTATGTTGGACTGTTTGGTTTCCCAAATCCAGCCTGGAATTGTGGGGCAGTAGGCCTACTTGTTACCTGGTCGTGGTCTTTCTATATTACCTCTTTATCTGTCACTTTGCCCATGATTAAGACGCACAGGCTGCGCAGCTGTGGTTGGACTTAGTGTTGATGTTGACAAAAACATGAACCGTAGTTAGTTCTAGAAATTATATGCAGCTGGCTTCTGTCCGTGCGTGTGCGCGCGCAGTGCGTGTACCATCCGACATTTCGCACCCCCTGCGTTCAAAGTCAAACTACGCGTATGTATTAGGGTGGGCGATTGCCTTACTTGCGCCTGCTCCGTTCTTTCGTGAAAACGAAAAAAGTCTGAAGGATTTGATTTCCCATTGACAGAGTGTGTAACCGACAGGATGTAGGCTGTAGGCTATGGGTCGTCTCTTTGCACTGCTGTCGGCCATTCTATAAGTTTCACATCTATTTTTTAGCCACACTGACTCAGTGTCCACTCTACTCTCCCAGGCCGAACAAATGCTTTCGTCTAATTAAATCCAATTAGCCATTAATCAATTCCATTCCACTCGCCGCATAATTCTGCTTCAGGTTTTGGCTCAGACAGGGATCGTGTACGCGCGTGTGTGTGGATGGCAGGAGAGGGAGCAGTACTGGACTGGTACTGGAAGAGAGTGAGGAGATGCTGTATACTAGTACAGCCTGTAGTGTAGTCTAATCTAAACGTATCGCTAACAGGGAAAACATGCACTTAAGTGTACATCACACCTTGCCCAACGCGCGGTACCACAGCCAGTGTGTAGCCCAGGGGCGGAGTGGGGCTGGCCAGGCCATCTGGACTTTGCCATTGGCCAGGCCACCCCCCCCACCCCCCCCCCCCCCCCCCCCCCACCTCACCTCGCAAAAGTCGAAGCATGACAAAGCTACTGTGCCTTCAAAGGTTTATTTTCAAACAAACTAATATTACTATTACATATTACTTTAAAAATGTTTTACAAAATATTTAGTATCACTATTAATAAAATATTGTGTAGGCCAGTGGCATACCTACAATAAAGCAAACACCATCTAGCCAAATCCATTTGAGATCAACTTGAAAAAGGAGTTAAATGTATTCCTTGAATTCATGGAAGCCAGTAAATAATTTGAGAAATTATAGAAAATAAGTAATTATTTAACTTCTGCAGATGTCGAGATAATTTCACATGAACACTTGCAGTGAGACATATTGACAGAAAGTAATATAGAAAGTAGTGCAGTAATGGCAGAAAGAAAAGTATAATGTATTCATTTTTTGTTAAGTAATGTATTTATATTACAAGTTACTGAATTTTGGTTGGTAATATATTAAGTTAGGTAGTGCACATGTCCTAACACTGGTCACCACCAGTGTTGCCAACTGGTCCCTTGCGGGTCCATTTGGTTTCATTTTCACACTCAAGTCTCAAGAGTTAAAAATATTCCTCATGTGAATTATCCCAAGTCTACACACCTTCCAGGCAAGCATCTGGTGCATTCTAGTGCATTTTGGAAATGCCACTAGTGCATTTTGGATTTTGGCAGTTGGCAACACTGGCCACCACACACACAAGAAGGGGGCTGGCAGGGGGTGTGTCCCCCACTGATCCCAGCAGTGGCGTAGCCAGAAACTCAATTCAGGGTGGGCATGAGCTATTCAGAGTGGGCATGCTGCGTGCGTGATGGCCGCAAATTTGCAGGTGCAAGAAATCTATTTATTGCTATTATTGCCATATACGGTTATATTTCAGTTTATATAACCTTTACTGTACAATGGTTGAATTAATGTCATGAAACATGAAATAATAATCCTGTCACCAACACAGTGTTTTGTTTCATTAGCACAATCATTATAATAGATTTCAACACAGTGTTTTGTTTCATTAGCACAATCATTATCAAATAGATTTCAGCTGTTCACTATTGAATCACAGCCATTTATAAATTAGTTACCAATGTGTCTGCTGATCATGACAGATTTTCTTTCAGGAGAACAGACCAGAGTTAACTTTTGAAAAATCCTTGTGAAAGTCCCCCCACAGAAACAAGCGCTATTGTTTTGATACCTGCCAAATGATAACGATCTGGCAGGTTTACAAACAAAGGGTGAATGAAAAGCTCCATTTGCATTATACTGGGTGATTAGTGCCCGCAAATCACCCATTTTACTGTAACTACAGTGAGTCTAGCCCTCTCAAGCTCTCTCTAGAGGCTCTCTGGTCTTTGTCCTTTGTTTTCTCAAGTTCTTAGTCATGTTTTCAATGGGTGGGCCAGCTCTCTATTTAGGTGGGCAGTGGCCCACCCCAGCCCACCCGTAGCTACGCCCCTGGATCCCAGGCCAGCTGGGAGCCTCTCGCTAACTCGCTCTCTCCAGTCCGGCGCATGCAGGTGCACTGGTGCAGGGTATCAGGTTACACTCAGTCACTCACACTGTTTAACTAAACTCTGTAGTACTAGAACACCTTTTATTTTTGGAAGGAGAAACACTAGTTTGCCTGGCCTGGGCCTGTCGCGCTGGCCTGCCCTGGAGGTTTCAAAAAAAAAAAAAAAAAAAAAAAAAAATAAAAAAAAAATTTTTTTTTTTGTACCCTGTCCAGGCCACTAGGTGGCGCAGGCCACCGGGAAAAGTCCCGGTGGTCCCGATGGCCACGCCGCCCATGGTGTAGCCTATAATAAGGTCTAAAGACAGAGGGAGCGGCTAAACTATTACATTGCATGCAATCAAGCGGTGAGTGGGACTTTTCTCTCTTGGTCTGCCGATTGTGGAAGTGAGGCGAAATCCAGACGAAAAGAACTCGCTTTTGTGCTTCTTCACAGAACGAAAGCAGAAGAATAAGAAGTATAGGGGTGGGAAAGACGCAGCAAATGACATCCTCCTCCTGGCTATCGGAGCAGCAGCAGTCGTGCGCAGCAGCAGCAGCAGCCGACTCTCCCCTGCTCGAGCACCACCAAATAGGCGAACTATTGTAGGGGAGGAGAGACACAGAAGAGAAGACTGATCGGGCACACAACTGTCCGATCATTAAGGCTCATTTGCTGGAGCGTTCTTCCAGCTGCGTTGGATTGGATGGGCTGTTGTTCTTTCTTTCTCGCGATCGGTCTTGTTTTTCCCCCCATCATTCGCAGCTTCGATCCTTTCCAAATTACTTCGGAATTCCGGGCGGCTGTCTCATCATGACTGTGTGAGAGAAGAGAGAGGGAGTATGATCGCTGAGGGAGAGCCTAACGGGAATGCCATGTGTCGCCGCGCGACATAGAAGCTCTTTGTGGGGTGTTTTTCACCGGGGAGACAGGTGGTGCTGGCTGTGTGTGTGTTGTGTGTGTGATCGGAGGGAGAGGGGGGCAACCATGGACACACACAACACAAGCCCCTGAGACAGTTGTCTTAGGGATGTCATGCAGATCGCCGGCGCACGGGGTCCGTTTTTTTTTCGCCAGAGACAGGTGCGACGTGCAGGGAGGAGTAATCATTCGCACTACCACGCGTACGGCTTCAGATTGAGAAGCCCGACCATGATCTGATTCTGACGGATCCCAATCCTTTCTTTCTTTCTCCTCGGATCGGATGTCTGGTTTTATCCAACCGGAGGACACACTACTACTACGACTACACGTTGAATTCGTGCAGGGGGAAACAAAAACAAAGAGCCACTACCGACCATTGGAAGAAGATCAAGTAGTCGCGTCCCAGGCGCACCTTTTATAAGGCGAGGATCCAGCCAAAGGACTAGAGGTAAGAAGTGACCCGGAGGAGCTGTCCAACGAGTTTTTTTTTTTTTTTAATCCCACAGCCATGGGGTTCACCGTGGCTGGAGGTGTGTGTGTGCGTGGGGGTGCAATCAGTGGATCCACACAAATTACACAGTCCCCACGCTGTCAGCATGGGGACTATGTTTGTAGCTGCTTCGTTTTTGGCTATAGTCTGCCTATATAGGCCTAGATATATTTCATTGTTTAATACTCAATTTCATACTGCGTAGCTTGCAGCCACGCATATTTGATTCCAGCAGGTCCAGGGCCGGATATAGACATGGGCATGGGTGGGCAATGCCCCCCCCCCCCCCAAATGCACTGACTGCCCCACCAAACATGATGGCATGCATAATTGATTCTTACTTGCCCAATATAAGTCCTTATACAAGCTATAAATCCTGTCTGTCACATAACTACACAATTTTCGCGTGCACGGGCAATAGAAGCCGCCCTCGAGCCATTTTCCCCTGCCCCCCAATTGGGAATTGGGAATAAATGTTACATCCGGGCCTGAGCAGGTCCCGAATCAAGAACCCATTGCGTGATCGTCACAGATGTGCGCATGTTGCCTATATTGTTTGGAAATCTGCTGATGTGTTTGGGGAAAAATGTGTCACATCCGAGCTATAAGATCATGCTATCTGTTAAGGGGAATTCAACATTTTAGTATGCAATGTACCTTAAAGATGAATGGGAATAATAAAAAAGTCCCCCCATTCTGCGTTTCCTAGGAATGGAGGTCTGAAAATAATCATTATCATGGTGAAACGCATATTGATGACTTATACATACAAATGCCTACAAATGCAACCAATTTGGTCCATTTGGAGGCTACACCCTAAAAAAGGGTGGATTCCCATTTAATAAATATGCAGGCCGATGATTAATAATAATAATAATAAGGGTAATAATAATAATAATAGGCTAAGGCTATATATTAGATAGGCTTCATCCACTATATATATATATATATATATATATATATATATATATATATATATATATATATATATATATATATATATATATATATATATATATATATATGTATATTAACCCGTGAAAGAAGTGACCGTCTGTTAGCTATCAGGGGTTGTGTGTGTGGTCAGTGTTGGGTGCCGCTGTGCACGCGTGCGTTCTGTCACTGAGTGCACGCGAGCGCGCGCGTTTTGTTCGTGTCCGCGCGGGGTGCGTGCGTGCGTGCGTGTGTGTGTGTGTGTGTGTGTGTGTGTGTGTGTGTGTGTGTGTTTATTTGATGGAATGACTGATTGGTGTCCGGTGACACTGCTGGTGGTTGTGTATGTGCCAATCTAAAATCCTACCCGCTGGGCCCCTGGTGTCCGTACACACACACACACACACACACACACACACACACACACACACACACACACACACACACACACACACACACACACACACACACACACACACACACAGGCAGTGGCACCTTTTTCTCCCTCTCCTCTCTCTCTCCTCTCTCTCATCTCTCTCCTCTGCAACAGCAGCTGCTGTCTTTACAGTACACTGAGCTACTTGGTCTGGGTATAGTGTCAGAATCACATTTGCGTCTTTTTGTGTGTGTGTGCGAGGGGCTCCGAACCCCTCAATAGCTGCATAGCGGCTCCAAGTCTCCTAAAGTTTCCCCCCTTTTGGGATCTAGCGTGTTTCTTTGTGGTCCCTGTTTCAAATTCAAATTGGCTTTCAGCTGTCTTTTGTCTGCCTCGGAGGTTTGTGGACTGGAAAGGGGAGAAGAGAAGTAAAGTGAAGTCCCCAAGGGTCAGAGCATTCCTATAATGAGGGCTGGGAGAGTGAGAGAGAGAGACAGACAGACAGACGGAGAGAGAGAGAGATGGATAGAGAGATATAAACTTGTTGTTAAGAACCGAGAACCTAGACTCTGCTGGGGAAATTGGTACTGTGTCTACATAGCCTGCAGCCTTACTCATCTCATGAAGAGAGAAGCCTGTTCACAAGTTCACAACCTAAAACCCGTGTCCAGACTTGTGCTTGTGTCTCCTTGTGTTTTTGTCCTCTGATCCGACACATCCGTGGAAAGGAAAGAAATGAAGCTCTATCAAAACGCTTGAGAATGACGGCATTGCCTTGCCGGCAAGCTTCCCAGAAAAGCTTGCCGTCACCGAGAATGCAAGCCGTGCCGCACTTTTAAGTATAACCACCAGTTACAGACAAAACAGGAAGTGACGTCACATCTGAGTCGAAAACACAAACGAACACACGCTAAAGTGTGGACCCAGCCTGCAACGATGGAAGTGTCGGACAGGAAGTTCGGCCAGTCCGCCAGGTGTAATTCCTCTGGTTTTGATGTTTTTGTTGACCAATCACAACACAGCGCTTGTGTCATTCACAGAGAATGTAAACACTTCTTGTAAAGCTGCAATGGCATTTTCTTGAGAGGTATAGGGCCAGAATCCAGATCTAGAGGGGGGCATGGGTGCATCCCGCCCACCCAATGAAAGGTAATATCAGTGGTTTACAACCAGTGGTCTGGTTGGAAAAATGGACCCTTGCGGACCCTTGCGGGTCGATTTGGTTTCATTTTCACACTCTCAAGAGTTAGAATATTCATCATCTGAATTAGCCCAACACAGCCCTACACAACTAGAGAATGTAGAAGATTAATGGCCATTTATGATTTGTATGTTTGACTGTTTTTCCCCAAATCCAGCCTGGTTTTGTGGACAAAAGCACAAGAAATCTTTAGTTTTGGGGTCTGTGGGGCGAAAATGTCATCAAATGGTGGTCCGTGGCTCAAAACTAGTGGGCCCTGGTGTCAAAAAGGTTGAAAACTACTGCTTTGTATAAAAACTTTGGAATTGCCCATGCCCTGCCATTCTTCCAGCCCACCCTAGTAGGGCTGGCTAAATCCGGCAACTGGGTATACCTCCGCCAAAATCCCCCAACTTCCGCCCTCTCAAAATTATACGCTCTACAGCTTATCTGCAATTATACCTACAGTGTGTATACCTGTAGGTCTTGCCTAGTGTGGTGTGTATGTGTCATGTCTGTCACTGTGTAAACATGGCCATGACAAGAGATGCTCAAACACCTATTACCTCTGAGTGGAGTGTCTCTCCTCCTCGTCGTGTTCAAGGTTGCACACTTACATCTTGTCTTGTTTACGACTGAAACGCTTGCTCAGCCTGGGTCCAGGAAATTGGAATGCACGCGGCGGGAAACGTTTTTCTCTGGTTCCATAGTGATAGCCAAGTGACCAGATGCTATTATTACACCGTAAAACCATTATATAGACGAACGGGCCGAGTGGCTTCTGTATTTGCTCAGCAGTCAGCCATAGACGTTTTGGCACTGACTCGCACAGAGAGGACCCGCAGGTTCAAATCCCACGGTTGAACATGAAAGCCAACATACTGCATCTTTCATGAAGCTCTGAGAAATGTACACGCGATGGAAGCGTCGACCAAACGGGGCCCTTGTTTGGTTCTGTGTGTAGTCGTGTGTACAGTACACTGTCATGGAGGAATTTTTCCATGTACGCTGAATATAAAGGAGGTTAAGGTCGAAGCCCAAGACAAGAAGAAGAGCAGCAGGATGAAAGGCGAGGTGATGTCTTCTGATCACTCACGCGTTGCTGCTGTTGTTGTTACCTCTGTGGCGCGGCAGACAGCTCTGGGAGCTGTCCCCTCGCCTCTCACACGCCGCCGTCCCCCTGGCGGGCCTATCGCATCGCTGCTAATTACCAGCAAAGCGTTATCACAGGGAACGAATTAGCAAGACAACAAGAGGAAATACCTGTCTTATCCGATCCTGGTGGTGACAAGGGGCCAAAAGAAGGAAAGAAAAGCTATTAACTGTTTTTCTTTTCTGTGTGTGTGTGTGTGTGTGTGTGTGTGTGTGTGTGTGTGTGTGTGTGTGTGTGTGTGTGTGTGTGTGTGTGTGTGTGTGTGTGTTTATGTACACCACCACCACAACATCCTCCTCAGTGTTTCATTTACTTCTAACAACTAACAAATGTGGGGATAATTGAACACCGATGATTGTTTTTTACTGCGCCAAGCCAAGTGGGTCTAATTTGAAGGCTTTGCACAATGTTGTAGACGTGACATTTTTTTTTCAAAAACCTTGCATATATAATCTACATCAGTGGTTTTTAACCTTTTTTCCCATCCCCAAAGAAATTTCAAGTTTGTGTCCACAATTTAGGAGAGCGAAACCGGCAAAACGTTGGTCAAAGTAACAATTCTTCTACATTTTCTAAATGTGTATATTCTTGAAAATGTCATTTAGAAGTTTAAATACAATTTAACTCCTATTTTACGATCTCAAGAGTTACAGATCTATGAGGGTCCATTTGGTTACCAACTGTCCCTCATTTAGATGGGGACCACCTGGAACCCTCTCAAGGACCACTGGTGGTCCCCGGACCACCTGTTGAAAACCACCGACCATACGTTAATGACTGACTTGCGCAAGATAGGTTACATCTGTAACTCCACATAAAATGGGTCTTATTACTAAGGTGAATTGGCCGCTTGGTCTTCATACTTTCTCATTATTCAAAAAAATAAATAACTCTACTGCCTCTAACCCTCCGCCCCCTTATTTGGATTGGGTTTTTATAGCGTGTACTACGGCCCAACCGGCGTATTATAACCGGGCCGCAGGAGGTGTTATTCCTGCCAAAGTAAATGATTCATTAGTGGTTTAAAATTGTGTTCAGGAACCCAGGCTGTGTTTGGGAGGGAGGGAAGAGTCGTGTACCTGGTGTCAGAGGAGCTCTGGTCTGAAAAGGCAAAAAAAAAAATCGTTCTCTCAACAGAGCAGTGTACCTACTGAAAAAACCTAAACAAAAAACACCCACGGACAAGGTTTAGAAAAGATCCAGCCCCTAATGTAAGACCCGGAGAAATTCCCGTCAATGGGGACAATATCCGGATAACAAGGCTCAATGTGTGTCCAGGAAAAAAAAAAAAAACGAAAAAGGGGCTTGTGCCATTCTAGGGCTCCCTGTTTCTTCCGATGTCAGTTCCTTGGCCATGCTTTAGCCGTGGCCTCTTCTTCCTTTTCCTCATTGCGCTCTAACAAACTGCTCACTGGAGCTCAGCTAATCCCTGGGCTGGCAGTGGCCAGTGATTTATTTATTAGGAAGTTACTTAATTTGGGGAGATCTGCTGCGACATCCTTCAGTGTATATATACGCGCACGCATGCCACGCACACCCACGCACACAAATGCACGCACACACTCTAACACACATACAGTTACTTAACCACTTAAACCCTATATGGTTGAGTGGAGACTCTCAGGGTCTATGCCAGTGTATTTTCTGTTTGCTGTTATTGATGCTGGGATTTAAGTGGATACTTTGTGGGGAGATCTGCAACATCCTGCGCTCGCACGCCCGCCCGCACACATGCACATGCACACACACAGGCACACACACACCACTCATAACAACAAGCCCCATCGCTGCTTTCATATGAAACTCGGGAGTTGTCAATTTATTTGAGGGATTGTGAAGCGTGTGGTGGTGTGTAGTGATATAGTATAGTCTCTGTCGAGCTGAGGGATGTTTTGTCGTTGGCGTGTTCTCTGTGTTTGCCTTTATGAGCACACGCATAGCCCATATATACGAGTGCGATTCCACGCTGGCCCCACGGCGGGGTTGAATAGGTTCCCTTGTTTTCACCCTGCGTTTTTTTTAAGCCCCCCTCCCCAAAAAACAGCCGCGCAGCACCGCTTGCCTCGGAGCAAGTGTCGTGCCTGATGTGCTAAAACAACAGGTGCCCTTACACAACGGCTAATCCTCCTCTCCACCCCGCAGGGGGGTTACATCACCTGCGACGGTCTGGCGGCGGTGGCGGCAGCGGCGCTGCCCAAGCGGAGAATTTAATTGCGCGGCTCCATGTGCCGTGTGGATTGGGGGGGGGGGGGTTGTGTAATGAAACAGACCGTATTGCTTTGTTAATGACTGTTGTTGTGGTTGTTGTTGCATGTGCCGGTGTGTGTGTGTGTGTATGTGTGTACACCGCTATTTGCTATGCATCCGGACTACTGCGCAGACTTTTAAAGTCACCTTGGCTGAGCTATAGCCTGAGGCATAATGTGCCTGAATGAACAGCATTCTAATTAAATATCACGGGTTTCTGTGCCAAAAATAAAAAGCAGGTTCCCGAACATGGGCTCATTTTTTTTCCCTTCTCTCTCTCTCTCTCATGTATACGTACTTCAGCCAGTGTGTCCATTCTAAACGAGTTAAAGCTTCTTTTCTGCTGGCAGACTGGTCGCAGGGCCTTGTCTTCTCTAACCAGAGCTGACACATACATAGGACTTAAGATTGACAGACTAACACCAACAGCATTGAGCTGGACCCGTTGGGGCCTCATGTTAGGACCAGGAAGCCCCCCCTCCTATTCTCTATACCGTCCTTTCTGTGCAACATTCCATCCTGATTCTTTCTCCCTTTCATTTCATCCTTCCTCTCTCCCCTCATTACCTTCTAGCACCCCCCACCCACCCACCCACCCCTATGTCCTCTTTTTCGTCCTCTCTAACACCCCCCTCCCTCCCCAACCCCCCCCTCACTATTTCCCTGCTCCAGGGGCCTTGATGTCAAGGCCTCGCAGGCAGTGTGGTCTCTCTCTGGCTGTCAGGGAAAGGCCATTGCCCACTGGGACTCTGAATGGGACAAATTGACCGTAACAATGTTCCCACTTAGCATGTGGAGCCGGGATAAAGGGAAGGTGAAAGGGAAAGGCCTGATGACGGAGTGGCAGGCCAGCCGTGCTATGGGGAGAGAGAGAAGGGGAGAGAGAGGGAGAGAGAGGGGGAGAGAGAGAGAGAGAGGGAGAGAGAGAAGGGGAGAGAGAGGGAGAGAGAGAGGAGAGAGAGGGGGGGAGAGAGAGGGGGAGAGAGAGGGAGAGAGAGGGAGAGGGGGAGAGAGAGAGGGGGAGAGAGGGGGAGAGAGAGGGGGGAGAGAGAGGGAGAGAGAGAGGGAGAGAGAGAGAGAGAGAGAGAGAGGGAGAGAGAGAGAGAGAGAGAGAGAGAGAGAGAGGGAGAGAGAGAGAGGGAGAGGGAGGGAGAGAGAGGGAGAGAGAGGGAGAGGGAGGCACGACTCTGGAATGCTCTCTGTAATGCATGATTTGAAAACTTAGGAATACATACCTTGCCTTTTAAATGTGTCTCTGCCTGAGACACACACACACACACACACACACACACACACACACACACACACACACACACACACACACACACACACACACACACACACACACACACACAGCGCGTGTGTGCTCACGTGCACGCAACTATGCGCATGCACGCACACACTCGCGCATATAGCAATTCTGCTTGTTGTTGTATGCCCAAGGCTACTGTTGCTTGTTGCTATAGCAGCAGGATAAACAGCTAGTTAGTGACCCCACTAACCTGCACACATATGTGTTAGCACGTGTGAGGGGCGCTCCTGCGCACGCGCGCGCGCACACACACACACACACACACACACACACACACACACACACACACACACACACACACACACACACACACACACACAAAAGGCAGTGACCTATGGTGAGGTCCTACCAATGCCTGGCTATAAAAGGTCAATGGTCAACCGGCCTCCCATTAAAATGCAATAAAAGGTTTCTCCCCAAAGGGGAGTGAGCCATTTAATCACACACAAATCATCTCTTTTCCCTTTTATCTTTTAATCACTTGTTTTTCAGACCCCTCTCTCTCCCGCTCCCTCTCCCTCCCTCTCTCTCAGTGGCATTTCTAAGCAATTTGGAGGCAAGATAAGGGGGGGGGGGTGGGGTGGGGTTAGGGGGTCCAGGGATAATCTCCTGTGACGTCTAACCTATGGCAGGAACAGTAAAACTAAAGAACATAATATATGTGTTTTAAATGTTGAATTCTAGTTATACAGGACAAGTATAATGTATTTATCCATATGAGGCTTATTAAAGCATTTGAAGCATGTCTGGTGATGCCCTCCCCCTCATGGCGCCCAGGCAACTGCCTAGTCTGCCTAATGGTAAAAACACCCCAGCTCTCTCTCTCTCTCACTCCATCACACTCTCTTCCTCTTCAGTATGGTCCTTATCGTGTACATCTTAGCGCCGCTCCAAAGCAGGGAAGACGGATGGGAGAGTTCAAAGCAGGAGGCCCTGATACATCAATAATGAGCCGTCTTCGGTTTCTCTTTGAAAAAAGCCCTTTCATATGACTGTTCCCCATCAAGCAGCCATAGGCTGATCTCTCAGCAGTAGAGCATCTAGTGCGTGCATGTGATGATGATTTGAGTGTTTTTTACCCATGCCTATGCCCTTTAGCCGTGATGTAATGCCTTTGAGAAGTTGGAGCAGTGTTGCGCCATGCGAAAGTCTCGAGGTGGGAGATCACACCGTATAATGTGGTTGCGATCACCCCTGACTCTGAGGCCTGATTTAGGCTTCGCTGACAAAGTACGGTGACGATGTATGGCTTGACAACAGGGGCGGATCTAGGCCTGGGCCAGGGGGGGGGCAATGACTCCCAAAATGCTCAGTCTGCCCTACCTAACATGATGGCATGCAAAACAACCCAAGATATTTCAAATTAAAGTGCTTATATTTAAAATGATTTGAAACACTACTACTGATACTGACTAACTACAATTGTGTCACCACTAAACCAACAGCATTTGGCTTTAGCTTTATGCATGCTGTGTGTCTGTTCAACTTCAACAACAACTGATGTTATTATTGATGCTTAATTGCCTAATAAAAGTCCTGTAACCAAAATTTTTTCTCCATTTTCTCCTGCCCCCCCCCCCCCCCCCCAATTGGGAAATGTTCATCCGCCCCTGCTTGACAAAAAAAAAAAAAAACGTCAGCAACTTAAATAAAAATGAAAGCACAATGTTTTATTGTCGAAACATAAATCAGCCTGAAACCTTTCTGAATAATCTCCTGAATGCTAAATCTTCTAGTCGGTTCAACCTATTATACTGACATGATGGACTGCATGTCAGCCTGGGTGTACAGTACTGTGTGTGTGTGTGTGTGGGTGTGGGTGTGTGTGTGTGTGTGTGTGTGTGTGTGTGTGTGTGTGGGTGTGTGTGTGGGTGTGTGGGTGTGGGTGTGTGTGTGGGTGTGGGTGTGGGTGTGTGTGTGTGTGTGTGTGTGTGTTCTTAACACATGTCGGGCGCATGCTCAGTCTCATGGTGGCCTGCCCCTACCCTTTAAAGGGGAACTCCACCCATTTTCAACATTTAATATGTCATTAATATACCTTAGAGATGTTTGTGGACATGATAAAAAAAAGTTCCCCCAATTCTGTATTTCCTAAAAATCACACCCGTGCGAAAGTAAGTGCTGCGTGTGTGGCTACAGTATACTAAAACACACTTCGTCCCATTGTGCTTGTTTCTCTGAACATGGCAACATCAACAATACACACTTCGTCCCATTGTGCTTGTTTCTCTGAACATGGCAACATCAACATGACTCCACGCATGCAGCCAGGTAGACACACACACACACAGGGACGCATGCAGCCAGGTAGGGACACACACACGCACACAGTCTGTGAATCGTCTGATGAAGTGCTTGCTACGCAGCACTTAAAAATGGATGTCTGAAAAAATCATTAACATGGTGAAATACATCTGATGACATCACCAAGATGTATTTCACCATGTTAATGATTTTTCTTTCAGACCCCTTTTTCCTGAGAGGGTACAAAAGGAACCAAATGGACCCGCTAGGGTCCATTTGGTTCAAATTTGTATCCTCTCAGGAAAATGTTGAAAATGGGTGGAATTCCCCTTTAAGGCCCCAAACTCGGGGAAACTTGGGTTCGTCAGGGAATGTGTTAATGCGTTATGTGTTATATGGATATATGGCTTGTGAAAAGACGTCTTTGCGACGTGAGAAAGTGAATGAAGACCAAGCGGACGGCTTGTTATTACCATGGATATTATACTGTATACAGTGGTGACATCGGTAACCTCCACAGTGGGGAGAGACATCGTTTGTATAAGTACTTTGGCGCCGATAATGTAAATAGGATAATAGAATTAATACGGTTGTGTAACGGGCAGATAGGGTGTGTAGGGTTCCTGTGATGATAGTTTACTGCACTTGTTTTCAGCCTTTTTCATACCAGGGCCCACTATTTATTCAGCATTTTAGCCACGGACCACCTTTGTCGTTGAGTTTAATCTCGGTGAGCCAAGTTTTTGTCTACAATTTAGGAGAGATAACCGGCAAAACGTTGTTCAAAATAACAATCATTCTACATTTTTTAATTGTGTAGATTCTTGAAAATAATGCAATTCAGATATTTAAATATGATTTAACCCTTGAGAGAGTAAAATGAAACCAAATGGACCCGCAAGGGTCCATTTGGTTTCATTTTACGCTCTCAAGAATTACAGATCTATAAGGGTCGAATTTGGTTATCAACTGTCCATCATCTAGCCTGGGGACCACCTGGAATCCTCTCAGGGACCACCTGTTGAAAACCCCTGGTTTACTGAATGAACAGAGCGAAGGCGTGCTTTTATTTGTTTTTGCACAACAGCGTCTGTTCGCCCAAAAAAATGGACGACACAGACTCGTAAACCGTTGCCGCGTGACCTTGTAGATTGGCTATTTTTGGCGAGCCACACCATCATATGATGGGTATAATTTAAGCACAAGTGGGTGAGTGGAGTGTTTTTTCACGGCCTGTTTCCTTGTCATTGAGTCTCTCTCTCAGGGGCGGATGTAACATTTCCCAATTGGGAGGGGCAGGAGAAAATGGTATGGGAACGGCTTCATCACCCACATCACTTCGTGCCACGGACGAGGAAGCCGTCACGCATACCATTTTCGGTTACAGGACTTACTGGCCAGTAAAGCATCAATAATAACATGCGTGTTGACACTCAACATGCATAAAGCTAAAGGTCTGACTCAGAGAGTTTTCTGTTTTCAATGATGAAATGCTGTTGGTTTAGTGGTGACACAGCTGTAGTTAGTTAGTATCAGTAGTAGTGTTTCAAATCATTTTAAATATAAGCACTTTAATTTGAAATATCTTGGGTTGTTTTGCATGCCATCATGTTTGGTGGGTCAGTTTGGGCATTTTAGGGGGGCATTGCCCCCCCTTGCCCATGCCTAGATCCGCCCCTGCTCTCTTTCTCTCTCTCCCAGAGAGGACACTAATGAGGGGCCATGTCAGGGAGAGATGGAGCCCAATGTCGCTTCTACCACCCATACTGTTGAGGAATACATGAATACATTGAAAACACACACACACACACACACACACACACACACACACACACACACACACACACACACACCCACACACACACACACACACACACACACACACACACACACACACACACACACACGCCTAAGTAGGCACACAGACCCCAACTCAGGGCACAAGCATCAGCGGAGATACTCCTATCAAATCACTGAGCAGCTGAATGACACATTGTGTTTTTTTTTTTAATTTTACAGTGGAGACGGTTATAGGCTGTCAACGTGAGGGGAGCTGTGTGTCCTCCGGGCCTGGTCCGTTATAATTATGCTGCCGTTTAATGTCTGGTTCCTTTTCTTGGGGAAAAGGAGAGTAATTGGTGCTCCCCTGCCGTTTTTATGCTCCTGGAGAATCTCCAAGAATGAAATGAGAAAGATTCACAATGTTGGTGCTCTGTCCCTTCTGTTGACAGAGCAGTTTTTTTTTTACCACCACTTCGCTGCTTCACTAGAGTTGCCATTGTTCAGGCTTTTAAAAATCTCTGGCTGTAGCTTTTTATTTTATGTTTTGTTTTCCCTCTCTGCTGTTGCCGCGAACCAATTGTTTGGGTGCTTTGAGGTATAATCAACGTGTCAATGCGTTCTGCTGGGACCAGAGTGAGCATTCTGGGAGTCAGGGGGGAGTAACGCTTGTGAAGGAATTCTGCCTTCTTGCTGGCTTTCTGGACAGGAGATGAAGGGACAGCTAGCTATAGAGCGGGGTCCAGCAGCAAGCTGTTGGTTTTCTAGGCTCTGTTTTCTGGTATGGTGTATTTCAACCAGGGGCGGATCTAGGCATGGGCATGGGGGGGGCAAGGCCCCCCTAAATACCCAGTCTGCCCCACCAAACACGATGGCATGCAAAACAACCCAAAGATATTTCAAATTAAAGTTCTTATATTTAAAATGATTTGAAACACTACTACTGCTACTAACTAACTACAGCTGTGTCACCACTAAACCAACAGCATTTCATCATTGAAAACAGAAAACTCTCTGAGTCAGACCTTTAGCTTTATGCATGCTGCGTGTCTGTTGCAACTTCAACAACAACTGATGTTATTATTGATGCTTTACTTGACTAATAAAAGTCCTGTAACTGAAAATGGTATGGGTGCGGTTTCATCGCCCGTGTCGCTGTGATGAAGCCGCCCCCATACCATTTTCTCTTGCCCCTCCAACATGTTCTCTTGCCCCCCCCCCCCAAATGGGACATGTTGAATCCGCCCCTGATTTCAACTGTATGGACGAACAGGGAAGGTGCAGTGGATTGGTGGAGCGGAGTCTGCGAGTGAAAAAAGGCAGGAAAGGCCGAGACCGTGAAGGAGATAGTGCTGTATACTAAGCCTGATTTAGGGGTTCGAGCATCGTCAGGAATTTCCGAGCGAGCTTTGCGAACGTTTGCTTCTAATTAGGTTGTAACTATTCAAATCGTGCATGTTGTCAATGGTAGATGAGCTGTCCTACTGTCCTGGTGGTTCGGGATCATTAATGTTCGTTCGTGTGACGACCTTAATGAGCGAGTGGTTCGAATCCCGAGCTTCGGTATACAGCCTTAGAAGCAGAAGAAGACAGATGGAGGATGCTTGTGCAGCTCCTCCTAGCTCTGATGGAGATGGCACTCTGTCGTCTGAACGACGACAGCTCCAAAGCGCGCCGGCTCCTCGGTCGCTATTGTGTGAGAGAAAAGAGGCCTTGTGGGTGGGCGCCGTGAGTGTGTGTGTGTGTACGTGCAAACAGGTGTGTGTGCGCTATGCACCCACACATAGGCCTAGAGAGAAAGAGAAATGCATGTGAAAAATGACATGTGAAGCAATGAGTCAGAGACGGGATGAAAGCGTCAAAATAAATCCCAAGGATGAATCACAAATTGCACGGAATAAAAGAGACGGTTATTAAATGCTCTGTTAAGAATTGGCCGACAAAACAGATTGGTGGCGGACCGGGGGGGGGGGGGGAGTCTGAGGGAGAGAGAGAGACCAGGGGCGAATGTAACATTTCCCAATGGGGGGGGCAAGAGAAGATGGTATGGGGCGGCTTCGATGAAGCTGCACCAATACCATTTTTGGTTACAGAGCTTTTTTAGTCAAGTAAAGCATCAATAATAACATCAGTTGTTGTTGAACAGACTCGCAGCATGCATAAAGGTAAAGGTCTGACTCAGAGGGTTTTCTGTTTTCAATGATGAAATGCTGTTGGTTTAGTGGTGCCATAACTGTAGTGCGTTAGTAGCGGTTTATTTTAAATATAAGCACTTTAGTTTGAAATGTCTTGGATTGTTTTGCATGCCATCATGTTTGGGGCAGACTGGGGATTTAGGGGGGCGTTGCCCCCTCATGCCCATGCCTAGATCCGCCCCTTTCGGAGACTTAGAGAAGGAGAAGAGAGCGACGGACCAAACGCCACACTTGCCAGAGGGAGGGGAGGGAATGGGAGAAGCAGCAGACCCATGGGGGCCATCTGGAAATAACAGGTCTGGTGACAGCAGGCGGCATCTCCATCCAAGCACCTCCGTCATGGGTGACAGCCAGGAACGGAGCCTGGATGGTCTGCTCCCATGCTCAACACGCCCTCCAGACCATGCAGCACATAGTCAGCCCCAATCTGTTGTCCCATCTCTCTGCGTGACGCGTGTTCTTAAAGGAGAATTCCACCCCCGGGAGGCTTTCTGATCTTAACTTGCAGTTGATTTGTTTCTAAAAAAAAAAGTTGCTATTTAGTTTTTAAAGAATCCACTCAAATTCACCCATTTCCATCACTCCATTTTTTTCTTTATATTGTCTCTTCACCATGTCAATAGTGTGACACTCGCACTTCACTTTTGGTGCAGCCGTGCTTCAGTAGCCCCAGGGGTGGGATGGGTGCACGGTTTATGGCTGAACCATGACTGAAAGTAAAAGTGTGATTCTCAACACACCATTGACATTGTGGAGTCACACTAAATATCAACTAGGTCATTTTCTTTTAAATGAATCAACTGCAAATAAAGGGTAAGAAAGCCTTCTGGGGTGGACTTCTCCTTAAACCTCTTACAAACTGCGCTGTCCCTATTGTGGACTCGTTATTATAGACTAAAGGTCAGTGTGTATCAAAAAGTCCTGAAACTGTATCTGCCAAGATGCTTGCAAAAAAGGACGGGGCCGACTACTGAACCCTGAGGGTTCCCTTTGTAGTCCCGTAACTGTATCTTAACTGCTGTGCTGCCCAGATACCGCCACAGGTAGATACAGCGGGATACGATTACCGCTATCAACGCAGCAAACATGGAGTTCCATGGCTGTCAGTGACGGTGATTATAATTGTACAAATTGAGTGCTTATGTTTTGATTACACGGTACTAGCTCTGTTCGAGGAGATAGGCGTGTTTTTAAGCGGTGTAAGCATGATTGGCGAATTTGTAACAAACACCCAAATGAGTAGCAAAAGCTGTATGAATGATTGTGATATGGCATATAACAGCATTGTGTTCTGCTGCTGTTACGGAGTGGGTGTGTGTGTGTGTGTGTGTGTGTGTGTGTGTGTGTGTGTGTGTGTGTGTGTGTGTGTGTGTGTGTGTGTGTGTGTGTGTGTGTGTGTGTGTGTGTGTGTGTGTGTGTGTGTGTGTGTGTGTGTGTGTGTGTGTGTGTGTCTGTTTCATTCATTTTCATTGGGCACTTGCTGTGCATTCAGAGTAGCGTGGTTTGCATGCATGCTCACAGTACACCACAGTTAAGGTCATTTGTATTTGCATGTACATGCTTATTTTTTTTTTCTTTTGTTACCCGCCCCTGGCTTGACTGGAATACAAATCTTAACGCTATCTCAACTTGGAAAAGACAAGGCCCTGAGGTCAAATACCTTTCGGTAACAACAAAAGCAGAAACAAAGGAATTCGTTAAAGAAATGGCCAAACACGGTTATCATTGTTCTACAAGAGACATGGCACAGAGGAGACGGCCCCGCTGGCTGTCCGACAAACGAGAGAGAGAGAGAGAGAGAGAGAGAGAGAGAGAGAGAGAGTGAGAGAGAGAGGGAGAGAGAGAGAGGGAGACGGAGAGAGAGAGAGAGAGAGAGAGAGAGAGACTGATACTGCAATGCCTGGTGGTCACATTAGCGAACAGGCCAGGCCTCAGTCACTCGTTCCTTGGGTTTCTGAGGAGAGTAGGAGAGAGTCTTTTCTTTTCCTTGATACGATCTCCATCTTTCTGTGAATATTTATGGCCTTGTTTTTTTAATGACTTGTTTTTCTCCAAACATCTGAAACAAACCCTGAACACCCCCCCCCCCCCCCCCCCCCACACACACACACACACGCACGCACACACCACCAGCTAGCCAGCCATCCAGACAGCCTCAGAACTGGGCTTGCATGGCCCCGTCCATCTAGCTGTCCCTCGGCGCCAGCTAGATGGACATGGCCAAGGCTTCTTGCTTAGATAGGCTCAGATGTACGCATGCAGGCAGGCAGGCACACACACACACACACAGGCATGTCTTTATGCGCATGTTGTGCATAGATGCATAGATGCATGCATCTGCGAGGAGGGGGGAGAACGGGAGAGAACGGGAGAGAACGGTTTCTGGCTGCTTGAAGCTCATTTATCAGCTCCTGACATACAAATGATATGTGCATAGCGTATGTGGGTGTTTGGCTTCCCTCAGAGAGGGGAATGAGAGGGGGAAGGCAGGGAGGATTTAACGGACAGTGTTGTTATGGAGGAGAAAGCACGCATGTTTGAAGGCTTATGTAATGCTGTAGTATTGTACTGTAGGTATAGGCCTATAGGGCAAAGCTCTACTTCGCCATTTTCAAACTATCTTCAATAATTGGTCCTCCTCACTAATGTTCATGATAAGATACCATATTCCAACACTGTTTATTGTCACAGGAGGGATGTGGGCAGTTCAGAAACCTGTCTTCTTCTTCTATATATTTTTTGGTACAAGATACTAGGGTTATGGCCCTTTCGGAGCAAGAACTCTGGGCGGAAGGAGGGGTAAATCACTCCATCATTTGTACATGCCATTTTGACTTGTACGTATGTGACTTGGAAAAAAGAAACCTGTCTTCCAGTAACATCTTCAACAGGCAGTACAAGCTAATGGACATGGGCAGGCTTTCTGTTCCTGAAAAGTTGCTACAGCATGCAGTAAAAATCCTTAACTCTGTGAGTGCGCAAATAATTCATAACCAAGCAGACCCTGGAAGGCTCCATTTGAGAAATGTGTAGGCGGGTTCCTGCTGGTTGCAGGACACTCGACAGATTTACAAAGCAGAACTGCACTCTGTCGACTGCCAAATTGCACATTGCACACAAGTAGACCAGTGGTTTTCAAACGTTTTGATACCAGGACCCACTATTTATTCAGCATTTGAGACACAGACCACCATTTGAGGACATTTTAGCCCCACAGACCCCAAGGATTTATTCCAAGCTGGATTTGGGAAACAGTCAAACATACAGATCAAAATGACCACTAATTTTCTAGTTGTGTAGACTTGGGCTAATTCAGATGACGAATATTTTAACTCTTGAGAGCGTAAACCTGAAACCAAATGGACCCGCAAGGGTCCATTTGGTTTCATGTTTACGTGAGTGAGCAGTGAGCAGAGTGCAAGTACAATCGAAAGACATCTCCATTACATCAGTGTCTAATCAAATGTTATCTCAATGACATCATCATTACATCATCATCAACTAATCCAACCAATCAAAGTTTGTCCCAGAGTGCCGACCAATGACCAACCGACTGGCAACGGACCAATCGCAGTACTTTAGATCGCTCTGCTCGCACAGTAATAAAGCATAGGGTTAGTTCATGGAGAGTCATTCCTGCTCTGCATTCACAGCTCACCTGGCCGTTATACCAAAGCAGTAATGCTTTTCTACACTGCAATCAGAGCTCACACTCTTAACACAGCGGCTCCTCTCAACTCCACCACCCCGGCCTCCACCTTTTGTTCACATACAGTAGAGTCAGGCCTAGCCTCAAATATGCAGGCTATAATAAATGAGAGGTGTCAGTGTGCACCATGCATTCATTTTCCCCATGAATAGGTTGTGGTCATTGTGGTTGAAATTGTTATTTTAAAGGGAACCTTAGCTGATTTTGAAACTAAATCCCATTGATCTGATGTGACGATGAGATATGCCGAGACACCATATACGGTACTGTATAATGTCGTCTGGGAATACACCGAACGTTTATCGTCTCATATCGCAACAACGGTGTTTAGGTTCAAAGCTCCCTTTTAGGTATTTGTTCAGATAGAGACTGGCATGGAAAAACAGGAAGGATGACATGCAACAAACCTCACGATGAGTCAGTTCCAGACTTTCAGCGATATTGCACCTTCCTGGAATGTGGTGCACGGTTTGAGTGACAACTGAATCCATGGTGGTTCTTTCCACCCACTGTGTGCGCAACATGACTCTCGGCATGTGTGTTTGTGTCTGTGGGTGTGAGTGTTTCAGTGATTCTGCGTGTGTGTATATACTGTCCAAACAAACGCAAAAACCCGCTGAAAAGTGTTTCCTTTTTCATAACCTCTGTCGGTATATGTTTGCTGCCTGTAATACGTACCATAACGTTTCTCTAAACTCGGTATCGTGGGTTATACGTTTTATATTTTATCCCTGGCTGTGACAGGGAATAAAATACAGAACTCGTGTTTTGTCTGCTGTATTACATTCACCATAACGAGACTTGTGTTTTGACTACGGTCACACAAGTGTGGCGATGTTGTCATAAAAGCGATGTACTGTAAAAATGGGCCCAAGGTGCTACTGTAGTACTGTAATTCTTTTTTTCTTTGTTTTTAAATATCCCACGATTCTGTAACCCATTTTTTCACCCAGTGCCAATTCCTAATGTGATCCTGGGCTCTACAGACCCTCCACCAACCTGGGGAGGCAGCGGACTGGCCTCATACTCCTTTCAATGTATGAGGAGGCCAAGCTGCCTTTTTTCACCTGACAAGGCGTTATTCCAACCAGTTCCTGTCCCCTCCATCAGGCGCCCCAGCTGGCCAGGGGGAGGCAGTTTAGAGACCAGGATTACTGCATGTTTTTTGTTAGGATATCTACTCTTGGGGGACACGGCTGAGAACATGCAAACTCCAAACAGAAAGGCCCTCTCGCCAACCCCGCCTCGGGCATGGGAACTGATGACGCGGAGGAGGAGACACGCTGCCAGCACCCACTGCAGTGTCCCTAGCGGCAATCGAACCCAGGACCTTCTAGCTTCTAGGCGACAGCACTAACCACTCTGCCACTGTGCCCTCCCCCAGTTCCTGAGTTCTTAAATGTGTTGCAGTTGGTGGTAGAGGATGTTGCAGGAGGACGTGTTTGGCCCGAATAATGTCCTCCAGCCTCTATGCTATGTCAGTGGTGCAGATTAGTGGTTCCCAGCTGCATGTTGTGTTGATCGTAACGACGGAATATTAAATAACATTTCAATAAACCATGTCAGCAGATCTCGGCAGCTAGCAGCTCCCTTTTTGGAGCTTGTCCTGCTTGTTGAGAAACGCCCTGCTGTTTTTTTTTTGCGCAGTAATCCCTAAGTTGAATAACAATATCGTCAGCCTTGGCAGCATCCGTCAGTAGTCACGGTACTAGCAGCGATCTACCCTCCCGGTAATTGGCCTTCTTGTGGTTCTTCTCTGGCGACATCGTCATGACGCTGTGTTGCGTACAGTTCCTGTGGCGACATGATCGTCACAGCCGTCGGCTTGTTTACCTGCTGCGGTCTGCAGTCTAAACCCTTTTCGACGTTTATCTCGTGGCTCGCGGCGGCAGCTGTGCCAGTTTGCTGTCCGTTTCATTAAAAAAAGGAAAGAAATGCCCCCCCCATCCCCTGGCTCTCTGCAGTAGCCGAGGAAATTTGATCCCCGAGTCTGAACTGAAAGCAATAACAAACAAGGCAGAGAAAATGCCTGAAGAGTGCTGCTCTCAGACCCCCCCCCCATTACTCTGTTACTGTTACTGTCATCCATTAAATGTTGAGGTAACCGAGGAACGGTACTGACAGATCCTTCCCACTTCCAGTGCGTTGGTTGGGGAACGAGTCGCAATAAAAAAGCATCATGGCATCATGTTCTCGTTGTGAAATAATGAGTGCATGTGAGCCCTGCATTATCACACGGGAACACGGGGGAGTCGGTGGTAAACATTCGACCTCGCTCCTCGTCTTCGCAGCGTGCTCCTAGCTTTTAGCGGAATCATTTTTTTCTCCCCCCCTCTCTCCCAGCCTCTCAGTCATTTGGTTATTGATGAATCTCGGCGAGAGAGTATTTAATTGTGCCACCCCGAGGGGCTGAGTTGAGTGCTGTAGTTACAGCAACATTGGCAACCGGCAGCATTACTCGCCTCCTGCCAAATGTTAAAGATGGCAGTTATTCTCGTATGTGTTTTTTTTCCCTTCTTTCTACTGTTTTATAGCTTGCCATAGCCGGACTGCAGTGTTTTATCCCTGGTGGGCACACTCTTGTTTTTCTTCCTCCTCCTTTTCTCTCTTTTCTCTTCTCTTTTCTCTCTCTGTCCCCACTCTCTGTGTGTATTTTGCTTTTTGGACTTTTTGGCCTTGCCATTTCACCTGGCACAGAGCTTCTGCTGTCATCAGCACCATTAACCAGGCCTCAACAAAGTGTCTTTGAAGTTCTGCGGGGCAAGCTTTAGGCGGTAATGGGAGCGCAGCACCCGGGCTCAAACCCTTAGTAGACGGACAATCTCAGAGGGCTCCACTGTTTGCTTCTTTATATGCACATCTCTGCCCACCCTCTTTCATAAGCTCTAAGGCTCTAAGGACAACTGTGCCAATTACTCCCATCTCTCCGTCCTTCTCTCTTTCCCTCTCACCTTCTCGCATTTTAATTTGGCTCAACCCTTGTACTGCAACAGGGTTCGTCATAGTGGTGCTGACATGTAAGGTGAAGGGATACACCATTTGTTTTGCAACCCAACACCACACAGTTGTTGATGGTGTTTACAGGGATGTAGTAGATCATAGCTGCTGCTTCGACTACTACTACTAGTTGTACTACTACAGGCTGAAGGCTCATTTACCGGTACGTTATGGTTCTTCGAACGAGTTTGGCACAAGTAATAGCCAAGCGTAAGCGATGGAGCTGAAATTGCCAGCGGTTATAAGTGGACATGGCCACGGCAAATAAACGCAAGCATACAGTAATAGTCCCCACTGGAGTTTGTTTTTACAAGCAGACGTACTAACAAACTGCTGGTAGCACAATGTTTCTGTGTCCTCTCTTGCTGTTAATTGGCCACGTCGTGTGCATTCCGTTCT